>VWZK01018825.1:46094-92956 GCA_013396935.1 Baryphthengus martii | reverse complement strand
GGCCGAGGGGCCAGACCGGCCATCTGCAGCCCCGCCACACACACGCTGAGGTGGCCAGGCCCGCAGCGACGGGGCCATTCTTCTGTATAGACACCTCTGGCTCAACCCTGTGTCTGTTCGTTAATTATTTAGGAAGCACGTAGGGCTGCGCACGTTGCTCACGCACCCTTTATTGTCATTTGCACGGCTTGTTCTTAACCCTCATCTCTTTTTCCTAGCTTAAGACATACAGGGGAGTATGTGCCATAAGAAACTCTTTTATTTCTCATTCCTCCCATGTCCTGTTTTCTGGGTTTGGCGATGCAGGGCCTGCCTAGCGAAGCGGCTGCCATGCAGCATAAGCAATGTTACACAATTTTTATAACAGATTTGTCTGCCTCAGTGCTTGCCTCTAGCGCAACGGAGACGTGCAGACGTTTGCTGTGCGGCATCCTCCGGCAAGCCCCCCGAGGAAATGGCCCTTGCTCCACTGCCCTTCTCCAGCAGATTTGTCTCTTTGCAGAGTGGCGACTGATGGCACGTTCTGAGCTCGCCAGCGTCCTCCTGTTTCACGTCATCTGGCGCCCTTTGCGTGTTGGCTTTGTAACTCTCTTATTTTTTGAGATCAAGAATTTATGAATCAAAAGATGGGGGAGTAGAGCCATGTGGAGGCTGAGTCAGATTGTGAAAAAGGGAAGCCAAGTGAGAGTGTGCAACTGCATATTACATTTACAAACACGGTTCCATTCATCTCCATATGTTGCTCCTGTTACTACTAATAAAGCTCTGGTTTCTCAAACTGGTGCTACTCTGAGAACACTGTTTGGTCTTCCGGGGGTTTTCACTCTATAGCCTCCATAGTATTTGTGTTATAGTGTGTTATTTTCCCAGTTATCTTTTTATTACATTGAATGTTAATAACAGAGTTTCATAACACAAATGTATTTCCCACTCCTTCCTCTTTTGTTCCTAGTATTTGATGTGCAAAGGAGTGACAAATTATCTACCAGCATCAATTTTTTCCCTCTGTACTGTTAAGATTTCCTAATTATAAAAACAAAAAAAGCTTTTTCCTTGAGCACACACCCATGTTTGCTTCCTCCCTTTTTCCTCATCCTGCTAATGATACCTGACTCCATCATGGTAATATTGGAGCTGCGGGAAGTCTAGCTTTGTCTACCGAAAGATTTCTGTGGACGTTTCTGTAGGCAAAGCGAGCCAGAGAGTAAGGTCTGCTTTACGCGTAATGGTGTCTGGGGTTTTCTTCCCTGGCAGGGAGGTAGAACTGTGGAGTGTACAGTAATTAATTTAGTCTCAGCATTGGGAGAGAAGGAGGAAGAAAGCTTTTATTGAAAGAAAAAAAAAAAAGTGTTTTTTTAAAGTTTCAGATGTAAGAGCTAAGTAACAATTTCAATGACCTTCATAATTTCCATTTTAGACAAAAGGCAGCAATCTAATGCAGTGGTGCTATTTGTCTTCTCCTGGCCTCAGGCTTTGTTCTCCTTGGGTTTAGCCTGTCGCTTCCCAGGGCTTGACTGTTTCTCATTGGGTCAGCAGCACCTCTCACCTGTGATGCTCAGAAGTGCTGTTCTGGCAGGTGATTTTTTGTGTTGTTTTTTTTTCCCAACTGCTTATTTCACATGTTCTCAGCTGTGCAAGGTCAGTCTTTCTTCTTCTGAGCCTCTGAGTCTCTCTTTTCCATCTTGTTTATGCTTCAGTGTTTCTAGCTTGACAAACATTGTGCTGGTTACTTTACCTTCCCCCTTCACTCTACTTTTTGTCCACTCGAGCATTTTCTCTCAGATTTCATCCCCTTTCATGTATCTTCTTCTTTCATTTTTATGTTTATACAGTGTCTTGCTTCCTCCTTTCTGACATCTCACTGTCTTACTTTACCGTCCTCTTGACACTTTTTCTCCATGCTGTTCCTTTGGTCATTGTCCTCCTCCATCGTTTTTCATGATTTACTTACACACATGTATATGTAAAATTACATATATCTCGACTTCATTCCAGATCTTCCATTCTTCAGCTGAAACAAAGAAAGGACTCGTGCTGACAGTCTGATCCTATTGCAACCCTTTCTCAGAACCTGAAATACACTACTCCTCTCCATCCTACTTATGTACTGGGTAGACTGAAGAATTAATCCTATGGGAAACGTTCCTAAATTCAGAAGTGGTCTTGAAAAAGCAGCTCGCTCCGGCTGCACTGTAAGCAGAGCAGTTTTTATGCTCCCAGTGACAGTACCAGGCGAGGATTTTAAGTCCCCTGAACTCAAGGCACTACTTATCACATTTTCTTATAAATTTCTGAGTTTTGGTAACGAAGAGTATATATATTTAGATAAGGGATGTTGCCATCTATTTGAATTATCCCTTGAATCCTGGATCCAAAATAAGACCGCATAAAATGCTTTTCACAAAATCACAGAATGTCTTTGGTTGGAGGAGACCTTCAAGATCGTCTAGTCCAACCTTTGACCAAACACTTTTTTTTTTTTTGCCATTTGTTTTGTTTTATACATTTGTTAAGCCACTTTTGTGCAGCTGTTGGGAAAGAAATGCTTTTCTCCTCCTCAGAGCTAAGCTCTGCCTTTGAAAAGGGCTCTGTGTGGGGTGAGGCTGGGATCTTGGCTTGTCAGCTTTGATTTTTTTCTGGAGCCTGAGGGAGAGAAGAGAGCTGTGACTGTAGGATCATATGCATTGGGTGGGAGATGGAAGAATAGATGCACAACCTGAAAATGTTACATTAACCTCAGGGGGTGGGGGTGGAGTAGTTTAATAATATTTCCCCTTGACTGTCACTGACTACAAACAGTATCATTGGAGATCGAGGGCAAATGTTAGATTTTGTTATTTAAATAAGACTTTTAGTTTTAAAAAAAATCTATTCAGTAATTAAACTTTTTTTTTTTTTTTTTAAATCTTTAAAAAGCATACTACTGACTGGCTGGAATGAAAACAGCTCCATCCCACGGTTTCCACCTCCGCTTTCTGGCAGTGTACCTGACTCATAAAGAGAGTGGGGGATTTTATATGCCACCTACATCAAATCAACATTTTCCTTTGTGGTGAGAGTTAATCACTACCCTTGTCATATTATTTCACCGACCCTCTTGAAAATATGATCTGTCAGGGGGGATTCTTTATCTTTCAAACCAGCCTTAAAAACTTACATAGAATAGAGGTGGTTTTTTTCTGAATTTGGTGAAAGTACACCGGCAGTCCTTTGCAATAAGGTTTTCTGTGTTATTGTTAAAAACTGGTGCTTACCAGAGGACCAGGGAGGAGAGAATTTCCATTTGCAGAGGAGTCATCTCTGACATGAGATGTGCCACTTGGGGAGTTGAGATGCATCAGCTGAAGGTAGAGGATTCTCCTCCCTCCCCAGATAATCATTGCAGGGGGTATGCGCTGAGGAAGAAACTGCGGGGTTGATCAAGGATTTAAGAGGGCAAAGTTTTGTCAGCAGAGACAATGTTTATATTAAGGTACCAGACAGAGTCAGGAAAAATGGATATACTTTTGAGCATATAAAATCTCTCCTTAGAACCTGTTTGTATAACCTATATGACCCCATCTCTTGAGAGGAGAGAAATTGTATGTAGTAGACTGATACTTGTCACGCAGAAAATGCTGCATTGGTTAGGCACTGGAACAGGCTGCCCAGGGAGGTGGTGGAGTCACCATCCCTGGAGGCGTTTAAAAAACAAGTAGATATAGCATTTGAGGCTGTGGTCTAGGGGTTAGGAATTCTGGGATGAAGGTTGGACTAGATGATCCTAGAGGTCTTTTCCAACCATAGTGATTCTATGATTCTAAGACAGGAAGACAGGAATGAGAACAAAACACAAAAGTAACAATTCAATAAGTATAGTGTGCACTGGAGGCAATGGAAGAAGGGGTAGGAGGAACTGAAAGTGCACCTCTGGGAAGGTTATTGGGAGTTGCAAAGAAGACATGAGTTACCCTGAAAAGTGAGAGCAAGCTTGAGCAGAAAAGTATGTGACGTTTTTGCAGAACTCTGAATTCTTGAAATGAGGTGCAGGGAGGGCAGAGAGGAAGGAACCGCTGAGACCTCTCGAGCTCAGCACTAAAAAGAATCTTAGTGTGAAGAAGGGCCAGGGAAAACATTTGATAAGAGGCTCCTAATTTCTCTGTCACAAGGGCAGGCAGAATCAGGGCATGGGAAGGAAAGGGGAAAACCAAAAGAACCGAAGTGACAAATGTGGATGAAAGAAGGGTAGGAAAGCTGCTGCCATGTTGACGTAAAGGGAGAAGTCCTCTTTGGGTCCCCTATGGGACGTGGAAAATAATATAATAATATATATAAATTAATATATATATATAGTATAATAAATAGTGTACTGCAAAACAGGAGGTGGGGAGCATCCTGTCAGGAACAAGCTGTCTGACCATACCCAATATGAATATGGTTTCTTTCCATTCTTAATGCGTATAAGACTCAAAATGTGTTTCAGATACAGCAGCTCTGCCCTGAAGATACAGATGCTGCAACTCTCTCACCCTTCCTGTCACACCTTCCCCTTTCTCCCATGCTGGAATTAATCCTATATTCTCTCCTCTCCTGCACTGTGAGTCCTCAGCCCAGCTCCAATCATCTTTTCTTATTGATTGTGCCTGCCTGATAACTGGGGCACAACTCAAGATAAAGACTGAGGAGTCGCCTGCAAAGGTGTGCTTCTTAAAGCAGAGGCACTAATGAGCTCTGTGGAGGGTACGTGCTGAGAGAGATACCAGCAGGGAGGAAGAAGAGCAAAGGGTGAGCACTTCATCTGAGGAAGGAACAGGTTGGGAGACTGTAGCAGTGGGGAAACTAAAGGTATGGAAGCCTCAGGAGGAAAGTGAGTGTAGGAGGATGGAGCCAAGGATGGTTAAAAATAACAGCATGGTACAGATAACGTGGCATTCCACTGGCATTTTAAATGTACTGCCTTTGAAAACCCTACTGTGTTTTGAAAAGCAAGCCTTACATTTAATTGTTCTCATTGACACTGACCAGCCAGGATTGGTGGCATTTTGGGGCTGTCATTTTGTCCATCAACTCTCATTTTCTTCACTGCTGGTCTAGTGGTTGCAACCACATCTTCAACAGAGAGCTCTTTGCACCCTGCCTGACAGAAATATTGATGTATCCCTAATTATGCTTTGATTTCTGTGGAAGGGAGATGGCCTTTTTTAGCTTATATCAGTATAGTGACTAGCACTCTAAGTCCACATGATAATGATGCTATCACAAATTAGAGCTACATTAAACACTATTCACAATGAAATTTGTACAATGTGGAATTTGGGCATGGGCTAACCTGGCCTGAAAGCCATTTTTTTCAATGGTTCCTGAGAACTATAAGCTTTCCAAGCCCATGGCTGTTCAAAGTAGCGTGTTATTCTCTGTACAACTACCACACGTTGGATGGCACCAAGTGGCAGCAAACCTGATGGGCTTTGAACCTCCTGACAATTGTAATGGGTGTGAGAGGAAGAAGAAAGGAACAATAAAGAGAAGTATAAAGGAAGGAGAAGTGCAAAGCAAAGGACTTCTGTGGATTTTGATATCAATTCTTCAGTAGTTCAGCAACACAGAACAGAAGGACATTACCTGGTTAATATAGGGCAGTTATTTGCTATTGCCAGATCCATATCCTGGAATTTTTTTACTATTTTTTTAAGTCAGGTTTTGTCTTTGAACTATGGAAGATATGGATTTCTTTATCTTTCCCCCCCGCCCTCTGTTGCCCTCATCCTCCCACTTCCAAGTAAGGATGTAAATGAGGTTCCTTCTTCTCACCTCCAGCGCAAATTTATCCATAAACATTTTAAAACAGTTTATTGTCAGTTCTTGTGCCAGAGTGAGTGTTGTGTCCTTAGTGCTCACCCCTATCTGTTTCTGGAGAGTTCCCAGCCCTCTTCCGTGGAGCTTTTCCATGCTGTTCCAGCCATGCTTTTCTCCTCTCCTTCCATCTAACGGGCTGTGCATTTTCCTGCTTCGTACAGAAGATGACCTCTAGCTCTCAGAGGACTCTCTGCCTGTGGTAATGTGATCTAGAGGCTGCAGAGGAAGGTGTCGGCAGTCCTGGATCATATTCCCAATCTGGTAGTTGGATAATGTGAGATCTCGAGAAGGACATTTATCTTTGTTTCCCCACAGGCTCCAGTAATAGTCACAGATCTCCATTTTACAGTAAATTGCTATTACCTTGCCAAATTAATTATTAATACACACATTACAATATTTTCAGTATCCTGTAGCAATGAAATCTGACTCTGTGCCACTCGCTGCCCTTTAGCTCGTGGCGTGGCTTGCAGTGCTTTTGGATGTACCTGTGTGGTTTTCCATGGCTCCTGCATTTACTCTCCATGTTCCCAAGCACCTATGCTTTACAGCCATGACAAAGCAGCTTTCACATAGTCCTGACTTTTTCATTAATTACGTGCTTGCCGCTGATATTTTAAAAATTATTTTCAGGACTCACTGAAATGTAATATAACTGGGAAATGATGATTGAAGTTAGAGACTGTCATTCAGAAGCAATGTCGCTCATGATTGATCAGAGCTGCACACATTGTGCCCTCACCGGGCTTTTTCTCCCAACGTATGGGGAGAGTTTGTCATACTGCCCAGGTCTGTTGAGCTTACATACATTAGACCCATATGGATATGGTCATGCAATGTATCACATGAAGGCTGTTAAAAAGTTTTGCTGGGCTTATTTCACCCATGCTGTTGAGAATATGTGGCAATCTTTGTGTTGTAATATACCCATCACATCACTATGAAAAGCCTTAGTGACCATCTGAGCTTCAGTCTAATTTGGGAGCATAGCTTTCCACTTGTTTTTATGTGTGTATTATTCCCAGTCCAGTGTGGTACGGTCAGAGTAAACATTTTGGGGTACAATCCCTGATTTTGTTTCTTTTTGCTATAAAAACTTACTATATCACTGGAAAAGGTCACAGAAACCTACTGAAAATGGGGATGGGACTTGTGGGAGGAAGAGGTGCCACACATGTCTGCTTTGGTTCCCACATAACTCCTGCCTTCACTCAGAAGCAGCTCTTGTCTCCTGGGGCGGCTTCTTCTCCCTCTCCCACCCACTCTTGCCTTATGGCCTGCAGGTGTTGGGCTATAGCTTCACTCATATTTTTGGCCGTGGCTGAATTAGCACATTTTTAATGGATGCCTTTTTCAGCATTGATGAAAATAGTCTAGAATTTTGATAATGTTCCACTACTTCATAAAATCCATAAAACCAGTTTGCTTAGATGTCATAGCAAAAGTTCTTTAGGTTTATTATCCTTACTAGTTCAGAGACCGTGGGTCCACTGTAGAAAGAATTATTTAGATATAGCAAATTCAGTGAGTTTATAGTCTTCTGCTTTTCCAGAGAAATTGAAATGATGAAGACAGAGATCAAGCGATTTCCATTTCTGATATGGCGCAGAGCAATTTATTTTGAGTCTGCACTTTTTATTTTCAATAGCACAGTGCATCATGGAATAAGTAAAGCACCTTTCTGATGTGTAACAGGTCATTAGTATTACAGACCCCAGTCACCTAAGATTTTTGTTTTCACATCCATCTCCAATAGTGTGTACTTTGTAAATGACCAAGAAGATCTGTAGAGCCTGTGGTGCTGCCAAGTAGCTGAACTGCTGTGATGTCTTACCTGTTCACCTGCCTAGCAGGATTGCTTCAAGTCTCTTGGAGATCATCTGTTTGTATGTGATTAGTAGGCTCTGATCTCTCCCTGCCTTCAGAGCAACTTTACTGAGTTATTCTAAGGAGCTAAACCCTACACCAAGACATAAAGTTGCTGCTTACAAGTTGACCTCCATTGGGTCCAGTTGATTTGAAGTGAGATATAAAGGGAAGCCTGTTGCTTGAGGAATGGATTCATGGCAGAAACAGCAAATCCTGGTGACTGTGACACTTGGAGAGGAAGCTTATGTTGTGTTAAGGTTTTGGCTTACCGATAAAACCCCAGGAAAGGAGTGAGCCTGGTTATGTTCTCCATTGGACTGTGTCAGTACTGGGGGCTTTCTGAGGATGGTTGTGCTAGTACAAGTTTTTCTTGAACCTTGACACTCTGTGGGAAAGCTGACTGGCGTGTAACTGTAGCAGGTGCTGGTACTGGGTGTACTCCTGTAAACATTTAGCAGATATTGATCTATAGAAAACATCAATTCTTTTTGCATTTTATTGGTCAAGCATGTAGATCAAAAATAAGCCAAATCAGGTAGACAATGAGTGCTCTTATAAAGAGCAGTTAAAAATCATGCTAAAGCTTCTTTAAGTACTCATTTAGGCACAATAACAAAACCTCGCTAAAACGTGAAGTCTGATTTTTATAAAATACTGAGCCTTGTGAATTCCAGTGAAAATCAATGTCAGCTGTTGGTGTTAAAACATCTCTAAACACCATATTTGTGGTTTCAGACCCAGGTTAAATCCCCATTTACTTCAAGTACTCCTTTAATCAGAATAAGGATGGCAGTATTTAGCCTCCTGACAGTCATTCTTCTTCCAGCGCTGTGTCTCTGTTGCTCTGCCTGACTCATGGATGAGATTTTCTTTTCTTTAAAAATTCAGTATATCTTCTCTGCAGAGCGCTCTGATCTGAGGTCCTGTTTCTTACTTTGTACATAAGCATCTGTCATTGGTACCCTCACAACCCTGAGAAGTAATTTCAGTTTGGGCAGAAGTAAGTAGCTCAAGAAATTACAGCTATTGCTGGTGATTAAAACTGTGTTCTCTAAAATCGTAAATGGAAATGGTAGGAAAGATGACTGTAGGGAGTATCCTGTACTGAACTCCTAGGCAATGTGTTAACACAAGCAATGATAAGCATCACTCAAAGAGCTGAGACACCAGTGTGTCTCAGTGCTCTGTTCTGCTTGGTTTACTTCTAAAGAGATCTAAAGATCACTTTGAACATATTGTATCTGTGTCAGGGAGTGAGTTTGTAGTGTTTCTTTCTATATTAAGGAGTATCTTCAGTTTTAACACATTTTCCTTGTCCAATAGGCAAGCATGAATCTTTTCACTAGAAAAATTGCATATGTCTATCCAAGGTTAAAAGTTAGCCATTTAAATGGGAACTTTACAGGAGCAATCATATAAAATGCAGCAGAGCATGTGGGATTGGGTCCTTATGATTGATACTGGATTACCTGGGAGAAGAGCTGGGATCCCAAAACTGATCTCTGTGCCCTTCAACCACTGGAAGAAAACAGGCATTTCAGGCTAGTGTACCTTATTCTAGGAAATCTTCCTCCTTGTTACCTCAAAGCAAGTATTACCTCATCATCACATGCTAGACAACATACCAAGAGAAAAAATATTTCCAGTCCAAAATATGACTGTCAGTTTTTGCACATGAGGCAGCATCGCCGATGTCTCACAGTGACTCGTCACACTTCTGATCTGCTTTACTATCTAAGGCAGAGCTTGCTACCAAATAACCATAAAATAGCTGCCTGTGTTCTCAGCTATTACTATATAATGGCACCTGTTGGATGAGAAAATTCTTGTTTAATGACTTGGAGTTAGATGGCCATACATTATAAACTGGAAGGGATTTGCCATTCTCAGAAATACAGTCCCAAC
This sequence comes from Baryphthengus martii, assembly GCA_013396935.1. NCBI lineage: Eukaryota > Metazoa > Chordata > Aves > Coraciiformes > Momotidae > Baryphthengus > Baryphthengus martii. The sequence continues at coordinate 83,347 of VWZK01018825.1, read as the reverse complement.
AACAGTGATTTACTGACATCTGGTATTTTGTAAACTGTATTTACCAGATCTGCTCTCTGTGCTATTACAAGCATTTTAGAGCGGATGAAGCCATTAGAAAGCGTTTTCCTTTCAGTAGAAACTTTCCCTAAGTTGTTGCCCTTCTCTGTGTTTCAGAGAGAGTAAACCAAAAAGCAGCAGCAAATTTCACTTTACATTTCTTGACATGTAGGATTAAAGCTAAGTTTTCTTTATTTTCTAAAGCAAGAGAAACTAAGGAAAGGGACAATAATTGGACAGAACTATTTTTTTCTTATTTAAGGGACTGAATAAACGGCAAGTGCCAAGTGGCTCTCCTTTACTCTAGCAAAAGTTTAAATACACCGTCAGATTATTAGCAAATACCAGAATATCAGATATCCTGAAGATGAAAGCATGAGGTTTTTCCTACAAATTTTTCACCAGAACCTCCTAAGAACAAAGTGTTGATTCTAGAAATGTAGCTTTTATGGTTGGTTAGGAAATCACAGCAAGGAAGCAGCCTGGTAGGCATGGGGATTTACAGTGGATGCCACAGAGCTCATCACAGCAAGGACAGCTTTTAATAGGAAAAAGAAGGAAAAAATCCAAGTTCTGTTTCCACCCCTGCATGAAGAGAGGTCCAAAAGGCCAGCGAGTAGTCCACTTGTGATAACTCATGCACAGCACTGGCACCAACTTGGCACTAATCCTGCACAGACTCAACAGCAAGGCCAAAAATGAACAAAAATGCTGTGGGAGCTTCCCTGCCTCTCTCTCTCTCCATCAGTACATCAGGCCTGGGGAAAACGGAGACAGCATGGGGCTTCACGTGGGATTTCTCAGCAGGGCTCCTCTTCCATCTCAGATCTGAGAGACTGCAGTGATTTGTATCTTTGAATATGTTTTCAGTTCATTTTCCTTTTAATGATGCTGAAGAAAAGGGTGTCAACACAAAGGAAGATATATCTGTCACTCTGCACTGCTCTGGTTTCTAGCAGCAGGCAGGCTGCCACTTGGAGCTGGCTAGAAAAAAATACTGTGCTTGGGTTTGCTGTTGGTTTTTTGAGGAAAGAGAAAAATGCCAGCATTTATAACTGATTAATTCAGAGCATACAAAACTGTAAAGAAAAAAAAAATGCCCAAACATTTTCCTCAAAAGCCTGAAACTTTCCAGATGTTACTGTGATGCTTCAGAGTATCTCCTCTTGCATTCACGTACTCTGTGGCTTGGACCTGGAGATGAGCACCATCTCCCCTCCTTAGGGGACCTTGTGGGAGTCTCTCACTGTAGTATGCTGTGAGAAATGTCCATTAAGGAAACACAGCTCATAAAGCATGTTCTAGGAGAGAGGTACCCAACTTCGGCCTCCCAGAGTCACAGAATAGCTGAGGCTGGGGGTGCCTCTAGAGAACATCTAGTCCAGCCCATGCTCAAACCAGAATTGGCTGCTGTGGGTTGCTCAGAACCACATCCAGTTGGATTTTCAGTATCTCCAAGGATGGAGACCCTACAGACTCTGGCCAACCTGTGCCAGTGCTTGGTCTGCCTCACAGCAAAGAAGTCCATCACGATGGTAACACTTCCAAACACAAAACCTAAAAATTATTAACCTCTACAAGTTTTCTCTCTTTTTTTTTTTTTTTTAAAGGAAAAAGAAAGAAATGCAATTATTTTCATAACCCATTTTTTTAAAGGTCACGTAGTTTTCTTTTTTCTTCAACAAACTCTTCACATGGACACTGTAGGAATAATCTCATTACTTCTGTCTTCATACCAGAGCAGCACTTGCCTCTGTATTCTGTTGCACTGTTGACCATTGTTGACGTTATTTATTTAGCACCTGGCAAACATAGTCGGGCTCTTTGTGCTAGGCACTGCCCAAACAAACTGGAAGGAAGACAACCTGTTCCCAAAGGAGGTATTATTTACCTGTTAAACACTAGGCTGCAAAAAAGTGGGTGGTGGGAAGGAAGGACATCAAAGCTTTTGTGTTGATCTCTGAACTTCAGCTTTGTGACTTCCCTCATGATGGCCTTAGGTGAGAGAAGAGCGAGATCTTGGCCATGCTACACAAGGGTGTTAGCCCACCAAGTAGACAGAAATGTCCTCTCAGTGTAACCTTTTCTGGAGACATGAAATCAGTCTAGTGCTTGATGGGTGCTGTATTCATTTTTTAAAAGCTGCAATGCAAGTGCACTTAACAATTAATACATATTTTAGAAGGACATACTTTTTTAAAAGCCTAAGAAATAGTCATTTACATTTTTCAATTGTGGTGGTTTGCAGTTAGGAAATCAGCTCAAGAGAAAAAGCAGCAAGTGCACAGTTATTTCTTCTCTTGGAAAAATGCCTTTCCATTGAAAAGACATATTTTCAAGTCTGCAAACAAGAGCAGTAGGGGACTTCTTTTTCTATTATTGCTTCCAAAGTAGAGGAAGAAAGGAAAAAAAATCATGGTTTCACCAGAGTAAGAAAATATGGTGTTTAAGGGGGCAGGTGTCAGAGTTTGAAGGGTGTCCAGGACTTTCAGGGCAGTCTATCACTTTCCCTTCCAAACACCTCCACTGAGAAGAATGCCCAAGAAAAGGGGATGAGGTGACAGGGTCAAGCACATTGCACATGGAAATCATGTCCTAGGAGATTTTAACAGAAAGGTAAGAAATTCGTCTAGGAGGGAACATGTGGGTACCCCATCCTCAAAGCAAAGCGTGGAACTCTAGAGGCTCCTTCCAGCTGCACATTTCTGGCATTTCTGTGATACTGTTTATCTATATGCTCAAACTGAGCATTTTGCCATGGCAGGTCTCAGAGCCCACTTTGGTCAGAACCATCCCTCATGTCTCTGGTCGTGGTAATTGTCCATGGTTTTCCACTTAGCTCAGCTCACTTAGCCATGAAGCTTTGCCAGGGGGTGAGTTTGTTTGAAGGAGAGCTACTCTTGCAACGTGCCCATCTCTATCCTCATTCTATGAAAGTGCTTTTCCTTTACCTCCAAAGAGCCAGCAAAATATATTTCTGATTGGCAGGTGGTATGACCACATATATTGCAACTACAGGTTTCCTGAAACTAAGAAGAGATACTAATGTTCATAAACCAAAGCCAACTAGAAGAAAGCATCAACAGATTTCAATACATTTGTTTGGGTTTCTTTTTCTTCCTGTCCTCCATACCTAATGTTAGATTGCTAGTTATCCAGGGATTTAAAATGGATTTGTATGTATTTAGCCTGGTTTGGCTGTTTTTTTCTAATCTTCGCATGTTTTAGTCCAGATCAGTTTGAGGTTCTGGTGCAGCGAGGAGCAGCAGATGGTGTACTTGCTGTTACGTGAAGTTATCCTGTACACTGGCGTTTTCCACCTGGTTAGGCAATATCCCATTCTGGTGTAACAAAATACTTATTTTTGCTAGATGGAGCAAAGGAAACTTGAACATATCTCACAAAGGCAGAACTTCCATTAATGGCAAGGAAGAAACTGCTTCACTTGAACAAAAGCTCAGTGCTAAGGAGACTGCTGGCTTTCACTTCTAGCCAGGCAGGCATTTTGGGGAGCTGTGCTGGAGATGCTGCCTCCCTGCTCCCCGGCATCCCAAGCAGTGCCAGCCTGCCCTTGCAGTTGGGCATATCCCTACTTTAAATGCTCAGTGTTGCCCTTTGCCCAACAACTGCCAGACCATGGAGCTGCCAGAGCCTGGCGTTGGTGCCTCATAGGGTACAGCAGTCGGCAGCAGCCCTGGTGCTTACTGCAGGCAGGAGGCAGCATCACGCATACTGAGGATTTGGAGCTGTGGGGGTTTCTCATATGGTTTGGAAACAGGAGCTGGTATCTGCCGAGATATAGGCACGTAAATCCAGTCTCAGCATCAAAGGTGTCTGCTCCCACAGTAAGCAGCCGAGAACTTCTTATGGACTTGTTTGCAACACTGCTGTCATGTCTAGCTTTGATTGCCGATGTGGGCAACAGTGGAGCAACCAGGCCGGGATGAAGGGCGGCATCTCATTCCTTCCCAATGAGAAGAGATAGGGCTGATCATGCAGCCGTTGCTTTGGTACAGGCACCATTCAGGTCCCTCTCTGATGCTCTGTGTGTGCAGACTATATGTTACATCCCAGCTTTCTCTTTCCTATTTACTCCTATCTGTTTTCTCACGTGCCTTCAGCCCTGAATCTCTTTCTCTTCTAGTCTCTTGGCTAGCAGACTGTAATTCCTAGATGGTCTTCAGAGGAGGCACAGAGCATTAAAATCCCAAGCCCTGGGGTGATACTCAAAGCTGATCCTCCAGCAAAGCCTAGAGAAGACTTGCTTTTCAAGGGAGCACTCAAAGTGTTCTTTGAAACAAAAAAACTGTTTACCGGATTACAGCACATTTATAATGTAAATTTTTAGTGTGGGGAGGCACCTGGTTTTATGATGATTTTACGTACTGACTTCTTGTTGCTGCACTTCTGGAAGACAGCAGTCAGCTGGGGGCCAGGTCTCTTCAGATTGTGACCTAATGAAGAAAATCTTGGAGAGAGGATCAGACATCTTTGATGTAAACTGGCCAGCAGAGGCTTGCTATCTCGAAAGCAGAGAGCACCAAATAGCAGAAAAACTGTTTCACTCCATGTAGCTTCTCTCCATCAACACATCACCCCAAAGAACTGTTTTTTTTCCTCTTATCCACATTCCTGTTTCTCTGCCAGGTGATTCCTGACACGTTCTCTGAAATTTTCTACTCACTGGTATTTTTGCTAGCTAACATGAATACTGGAAGAGATTCCCATAGCTCAGCTAGCTAACTTAAATCTGTATGGGTTTTATATTCCACTGGAATCTGTAGTGTAAAATGATAGCCACAGAAATGCAAGCACCCTCAAAATGAACTTCTACCTACCTGCAAAGAATAAAGGGTCTATTGGAGATTGTAATAACCATATAAAATCATTTTGACCACTCATATAAAGGTGTCTTCAGTGATATCTTGCAACAGTCTCCAGCCCATTCCTGCAAGATTTAATTTAATCCATGTTGGAGTTCGTGTTTTCTTTGGGACTGCAGTGTTCTCAGAAATATGTTCACTCTCTAGCCCACATTTACTAAGTAGGTGCGAACTAGGCCTGGATTCAGTGATGTTTGCAGGGCTGATGTTATGGAGATTTAAACAGAAAACAACAAAAAAAACCCATACACAAACCAGAGCAGTTCTTGCTGGCAGTTCAAAAATGCTTGCACAGGGTCGTGGGGTGTTTGGCTCAGATTCAGAGATGTCACTTGTCTCCAACTCAAACTCTTATCTTTCAGTAAAACTATGCTGTAGAAGAACTAAAAAAAAAGAGTTCGATTTTCTTGTTGTTCTTTCCAAGCAGCTCCAAGACCCAGAGAAAGAGCTCTCAGGATGCCAGAGCCAGCGAAGTCCACTTCTGCCCCCAAAAAGGGCTCCAAGAAAGCTGTGACGAAGACCCAGAAGAAGGGCGATAAGAAGCGGCATAAGAGCAGGAAAGAGAGCTACTCCATCTACGTCTACAAAGTGCTAAAGCAGGTCCACCCCGACACTGGCATCTCCTCCAAGGCCATGGGCATCATGAACTCCTTTGTCAATGACATCTTTGAGCGTATTGCTGGAGAAGCCTCTCGCCTGGCCCATTACAACAAGCGCTCCACCATCACCTCCCGGGAGATTCAGACAGCTGTGCGCCTGCTGCTCCCGGGAGAGCTGGCCAAGCACGCTGTCTCAGAGGGCACCAAAGCTGTCACCAAGTACACAAGCTCCAAGTAGCTGGATGTCATCTCTTCAATGGGACCATCAAGCACTGGACTCTCTGCGCAAGCACAGGTAGGCAGCCACGGTCTGGATAAATGTCACAGCTATTATCCACAGCAATTTACAGCCTTGGGATGGGCACGAGAAGCTGCCTGGTGGACGAGGAGACAGTGTTTTGGATGTCAGCTGATTTTCATAGTCTGTTTGAGACATACAGAGGGTTCAGCGAGGCTGGTGGAGGAGGCCCCTGCTTTCACGACTCATCCAAAGGACTGACCAACTGTAGTACATCCAAACTCTCCTCTGTGCTTGGCAGATGTGCATGTTCGGCACTGATGGGGGAGACTGGCAGCAGCAACACAGACACCATCTCTGAAGTCTTCCTGTTTGGCTGCTTTCTCACAGTCATCCAAGACGGCCACTGAGGAGTCAGTGCTGGTATCCTCTCCCTTGTAGCCCAGATCCATTCTGGTGTACAGTGGCACAGCCCACCCTGTGCCGGCAGAAGTGGCATCAACAGTTACTGGGCACAGGCTGTAGAATAAAATTCATATTGATTCAACAGCTATCTGTGCTTGACAGCCTGTTTTAAAGAACAAGCCTGGCAGGCAGATTCCCAGGATGATACCAAGCACTGTCCTCCTCATCACTCCCAATGGATGAGCCATCAAGCAGACTGAGGATGCCAGCCCTGGAGCTGCCTGCTGCCTCCCACCTTGTGCCAAGACAGACGGATGGACAAGGAGGGATGTCGGGGCTGTGTCACTACCTTTCCCAGCTGCTGCTTTTCCTGCTTTAGGACTTGTCCTGGTGTGTAAGACGTTGCTAATTCTGCTGCTTTTCAGAAACCTTTCTCGCCTCGGTGCTGCCTGGGCACTCCCTTCCACCGTAACCGTGGGTAGGATGGAGTGGTACCCATGGGGGATCCCCTCTCCTGCGAGTGCTGGGGTGGTGCAGGACAAACAGCACAGCTGTGTCGGGAGGGCACTGAGGATTTGGGAAGGCATCTGGAGCGGGAGCAGAGGTGGTTAATGTAGAGGTCACTTTGGGCAGCTCACCTGGCCCTTCTTGCTTTATTCACCAGTTAGAAAGCAAAAGCAAAAACTGAGGCTGGGTGGATGTATAAGGACACTTGCCTGCATCCCAGTGATATTTTAAAGATAAAATAATGAATTACTTGAGATACTCCTCACATAGTCTGAATGTCCACAGTAAGGTGAGCAATAATAAAATCCTGTGATAAAAGCCATAGAGATCAGTAGAGGAAGGTCTTGGTTAGAGGTTTAAGTTGTCCAAACTGCTGGATAGCAGAAGAGCATTGGTAGTTGAAGCTTCCTACTCAAAACACAAAATTTGCCAACATTAAAAAAAAATAAATCACATTTTCTGGTAGGGAGTAGCTCTCAGATAAAAAGATACTCATTTCAAAAATAACAGCTGCTTTCTGCAGTTTATTCTGTAAATAAAAAGAACAGCAAAGACATGAGATCTGGAAATAAGTGCAGGTTCTCCCTAAACTCCAAGACTTGCTTTTAATGGAAGGGTAAATTCATACCCTGAAATAGCAACCTTCCAGTACATCTCTCACTTTCTTCTTTCTTGACCTTTATCCTGTTTCTTTACACTCCGAGAGTGATGGGGACCCTTGACAAATTTATGTTGCTTTTGGAGCTGTAGGACCCTGCAGCTCCAGAAGATTTGGGTTGGTTTGGTTTTTTTTTAAGTGTTACAGTCATTTTCCATTTGATCTGAGGAAAAGGCCACGTAGACCTGCTCAACCAAGAGCACCTCAGAAACGCAAGAACAGCATGGGAGCTTCTGTGGTCGCTGTGCAAGAGCAAAGGTTATGGGCTGCTCCCATCCCCCTGCTTTGGGTTTGAATGGCTCACACCTGGAAAGGGGGTTTCCTCCCATACTTTGTTCAATGATAGCACACAGCCGTGTTTCATACCCTAATGCCAGCAGGCATCCCTAGCAGTGTCTTTCAGAAGGAGCAAAAGCAGGTGTCAGCACCCACAAGGAGTTTGCAGCAGCAGTGCCTGTACTCAGTAGCATTGGTAGCCTGGACCACTGTGGCCACAACACTTTGGAGCTGACAGCTCAGTTCTTCCTTTTGTTTTCCAATCAAGTAGTCAAAATCAGATACCAAAGATGAAAATACACCTGCAGTGAGCCTAAAGCCACTGTACTTGGGCCCTCTCCCTCCAGAAATCAGAGAGCAGATGATGCAGAAGAAGAATATAGGGAGTGAAGGGCTGTCTGGCCTGTTGGAACTTTCTCCTCCTGTCACTGTGAGTTGCAGGTCAGAATTCATCCCCTTGGGGTGTCCTCCTGAAAATAGGAATTCAAATTGGAATAATCCACTCCAGTCCAAGTGCTGTATGCAAGCCAGGACACACACCTCCCAGGATTACGCAGCACAGCCTTTAAATACTCGCTCTTTTGAGCAGAGCCAAGTCCTCCTCCAGTCTCTGAAGGCTACGAGAAGGCAGGAAAATAAACTGAGGCATTGCCCCTCAATGGTCTCTCAGGGAGCCAGGGACAAGGCTGGGTGCTGGGACGAGAGCTGCTGGCCCCATACACAGGCTCACAGTACTGTTCTCCTTTTCTTCTGCCACTGTTGCCACTCTCCATTTTTGGAAATTTTCAGAGAGAGAAGCAGTGATTTAAGGCTGTAAAAATACTTGAAGGCTTAAAGAGGATTTTTATGTTGTCCAAAGCTGAGTGACCGAGACTAGTCATGTCCCTCCATTTATAATTTAGGCTGTCATTTGACAAGTCATTTGCTCTTTGCTTTCCCTTTGTATCATTTCTTTACTCGCCCCTGACACTGTGGAGCCCAGGACTGAGGAAGAGATGCAGGTTAAAATGAACCTCTATGAACTTGGGGTTTTTTTCCCTTCTCCGGCAAGCTTTGTTTTAACACAGTTCTGATGGCTGCTCTGATCTGTCACTGTTGTACAGTCACTTGTGCCAGCCAATAGAAGGGCTGATCTAAGAAAGGCAAGGCTGGCATAAGCTGGAACTGGCTCAGAAAGCAGTTGGGACATTAATGGCCTTAGTGTCAAGGAGAAATGAATAAAGGAAGTCTATCTCCTGCAGTGATCCAGTTAGCAGCAAAGATGTGGCTTTTAAACACACTGCTATGGGTGTTGTCCTTGCAGTGTCCCACAAGCAGGACTCTAACAGTCCTGACACTGGGAATTGGGCACATCCCATTTCTGCAGATCCCAGAGGACTCGTGTTACACAAGGGAAAGGCGGCAGATTTGGAAGGGGACTCTACTCCCCTGCAGCCACTGAGCTGTAGTGATTGGAGGCTCCTTGTTCAGCCAGCAAAGAGCATGCGAGGCAGCCTGCCCTGCCTGCAGTCGCCTGCTACTCCACAGGAGAGCAGAAATTATTTTGACTGGGATGAGCTTGGACTGAGCCTCAGTAGTGGAGGCAATAGAAAATAGTCTAAAAGTTCAAGTACTGCTTGTCCACTCAGTAATCTGATGTGTGACGTATTCCACAGTTCTCTGGTTAAGAGGATTTGCTGCAGGAGTGCTGCATTTTAGGATCTGTGCTCTTAAAAAATATGTATTTCCAGCTCTGGAACTGATAAAACATTTTAAAAATGAAGAGAATATACCAAGCCCCATTGTCCCTACGTGATTCATTCTGCAGTCCCAGAAGCATTTCTGGGCCATACTTACATTTTGCCAGTTAAATAAACATAACTGCAGATTGAAAGTTGGAAAAGAAAGCTGAAAAAGAGTAATACGGCCTTGATATTAACTTCATATTAACCCCATGGACATCACTGCACTGAGGTTTTTGTTTTCTTGTACAATTTAAGAGATAAAATTAGCTGCTACAGATCTATTCCTGATTTTCCACCCTGCTTCCCTACAAGGGCTTAAAGTCCATCTGCCCTTCGCAGCAGAGCTCAACCTACAGAAGAACCAAGTGGCCACGTGCATGGAGGTTTGCTCCTGCTCAGGACAGACGTTCTTTAGCCGAGCATGGAGAAAATGAGTAAAAACAACTATGAAGGATAAGTGCCTGTCCTGGACACCACTACCTATCCTAGGAAGGATGCCTGAGCTGAAACCGCTGAAACAACGCTGCCCAGAGTAGCCCATGGCTGCGTGCCCTTCTGCCCTGGTGACAGACAGCTGTGCGGAGATAGCCCCAAGTCCTGGCCACCCCTGGAGTCAAGCTTGGCATGACCTCTGCACAGCCCTGAGCATTTGTCCCGTCATAGCATTTCCTGATGGTTTACATCCAGACCAAATTGTTTACAAGGAAAAGAAGAATGTGAAATCAATCATAAAAATCACTTGCTGACAGAATATTGAGAGTTCCCCAGGACCAGCACTTGGGGAGAATTTCTCATGCTTACTGTCCATGCATGGTATCTTGTGGGCTTATGTACATATGAGTTTTTCTGACAGTAAGTGTTTCATCAAGTATGATCTATGTTATGTTACTGCTGGTTTATGACCTATTGTACTGCTAATTACCTGTTTTCTGTTGAATGTATAAATAAAATGTCAATACCAACCTATTGAAAGTCAGATGAGACTCAGTTGTCAGGACATCTATGCTTCTGCTTTATCACCAAGTGCACCCCAAGCCCTGCATTTCTTTTTCTCCATCATATTTCCTCCACACCTGGCATAAGAGCAGCCAACCTTCCAGCAGAGATGGAGCCTGGCAGGTCCTGACATAGAGAGGGGCAGTCAAAAACCAGAACAGCCCCTCACTGAGGTGATGTCTTGGGCTGCCACTCTGAGTCCTCACGGGGTGTTACTCCCCCCAAATATCAGTGCAACATGAGCATGTGTGTGTTTTCAAGCCTGTCCAGTGAGCTTGCCCAGGGCAGAGCAAAGACTGCAACCTGTCTTTACACACTCCTGCTTGCCATACTCTGCCTGGCACCCATTCTTTAAGCCCCAAAGGGCAGCACTTCTGACATGCATAGACTGAGCACTGTGAGGTTCTGTGGTTGAAAGAATGGTTAATAACCATTCAGAATTAACATTTGTCTGAATTCACAATTACTGCCACTAGAAACATTTTTCCTTGGACTATGAGAAGTTTATAGGCAACAAACACAGATTAAGACATAGCATCTGAAAAAAAAATACAGGAAGAAAAATATCTTCCTTTTATAGAATGATTGGTAAATGCACTCAGGTGAAACTCTGGACATCAGCATCATAATGCAGTCACTAGAGTGGGAAATGTGTGCTGTGCTAGATGCTGTGTGCTGTAGACACAAGCTAAGACTTCATATATGGCATATAACAGAAATCAGGGCTAAAAAGATTTGGAGTCTCTTTACAGGCAGGCTCACAGGCTTAACATAATTGAGGGAGAGCTGTAATGGGAGAAAATAGACCCTTACAGCTAACTGATCTGAAGTATTTCTTTCCAAAGAAATTAATTATTCTACTTCTAATGCTGATTTCCATTTTGATACCCCTTTGCAGAGCAGCACCCACAATGTACTTTCATAACAGAGCTGACACCTGGGCCTTGGGAAGACTCAAACCAGTTTACAAAAGGTAGAGCATAACCTATGGTCATTCTCCTTCAGGGTGTTGGGCAATAAGTAATTTAAATTTTTTTAGTTATTCTGTTTTTAGTTACTGTTGACTGATTATTCAAAGACCATTAGCCGGACATGGGTGCCACATGGCTAAGGCTGTTGGTGGAACCGGATACAAGAACTTAGGAGCATAAAAAGAAATTGAGAGAACAAAGTTTAAAATAAGTAAAAAGGAGCAGCACTTCATGCAACAAGCAGTCCACCTATTGAGCCCTTTGCCAATGGATGTTGGAGATGTTATAACTTGGTTCAAGAATAAATTAATGCTAGAGAAATCCATTAAGAGTTGCTAAATACATGCAAACTATGCTGAAACAGAGGTTAGGAGAACAGGAGGAGGATGTTGTATGTGTCTGCCCTATTCCTACCATCTTCCTTGCTTGTTCTCTCATGGCCACTAACGGACACAAGATTTGGGTTGGATGCACCAAAGGACTGATCCAGATTGCTTCATAAATTCGTGTAATGTCTGCCTTGTACTACCCATGAACTGTGTAGAGTTTCAGGCATTTTTCTTAGGTCTCTGATGCTTAGGAGAAAGCATAAAAGAAAGCTTTTTATCTTCCTTTCCTACATGGCTCCTGCACTTGCCCTGATGGTTATGTGGATTGTGTTAGCCTGGCTTACAAGATAGATGTGAGAGATGTTTTATTTCTAAAATAGTTAGAGTTAATAAACACAGATGGTGTGAGAAAGAGAGGGATGGAGCTTCTGTTTTCTCATATAAAGGAAAGCTGTTCTCAAAAATATTTCTCATTTTCTTCCTTGATGTAGTTGATTTAAAAAAATTATACACAATTTCCTGCTTTTTAGTGTCCATAATGCTAATTCCCCTCCTCTCAAAAAATGTTACAGAATTTCTTACAGAATTCATTCAGAAAAAAAATCTTAACAGATTTCACTGTCTTCTAAAGACAGAAGATTGTAATAGTAATAGAAATGGGAAGGTTGGTAAGAATGGCAATGGCCGTGTGTGAGGCACCAGAAGGGACTGGAGGCCAGAGACTGTACGTGAATGCTGCAAAAGCGGCAGGTGCCGATGGGACCTCAGTGAGGAGCCCACCAAGACGCCAGCACACACACAGCGGGCAGCTGCTCGGAACACAGCCAGGAAATGAAGGGCAAGGAGTAATTCCTAGTAACTCCTGTAGGTGGAGCAGGGTGGACAGTGCAGTTGCTGCCAGCAACTGAAAGGTACAAAAGGTACATCCAGCAACAGCACAAAGTCACCAGCCTAAGGGTAACCCAGGAAGTTTGATGAGGACATGATGACACCATCCCTCATCCTCAAAATCATCACGAATGTGGACGCGCACATCCTGATGTTTGCATGCTGGTCAGACAGCTTGGATACACCCATCTGGTGAGTACATGGGTGTGAAGATATGAACATGAGTGAGTCAAATCCATACTGTTTTAAAATAAATTCACCTGCCTATAAGGTGATAAAGTCACCCTCCTAGAGGAACTTGCATTGAATTTGCTGCATCTTGGATGCTCATCAATTATTTGCACACATCCAGCTTCTTTGCACTTCTCTAACTTATTACCCATTGAATCTCCTCCTGTGCAGGTGTGGGAGAGGTTTCTTTATACAAAGTACATCCGTATTTGTTAAATAAACCAAGACAAGCTTCTCACCTAACCTGCCTCATGGGCTAGGACACATCCTGGTGAGTACCAGTCTGCCTCTGAAAAGCATAGCTCCAGACAGGAGAGCCATGAGTACTGTTGATATAAGAACTCAGTCTCCTCTCTTCACCTGAGATTGTCTGGGGAGACCAACAAAAGGAGGAAACATAAGTGCACAGCATCCAGTTTCTCTAAAGTCAAGGAAATATGAGGGTGCTATTGCCATTTACCACCCTCTTTTCGTAGTCTTCAGTTTCTTTGGAGTGCTGCAGCTTAGTGACATGGTCTAGCTAGGTGTTGTGGTGTTGGGTTCATAGGCTGGACTTGATGATCTCAGAGGTCTATTCCAGCCTCAACGATTCTATGATTCTATGATTCAAGAACTCCCAGGAAGGCTGGTCTTGCAGGCACTAATGGGAATAGGCTATTGAACTGCTCCATCTCATTAAAATCTGCCCTTGCAGGAAGCCTTCTGAGGCACAGCTCAGTTCTAGCAAAGCAGGAAGTCTTTGACAGCAAGGGCTGACTGAGCCTGTTGGGAGGTAGACTGTTGCTTTTGTTGAGAGGTTACTTTTTGGGGATGAACTTTTATCCCACAGCTACTTACTCTTGTCATCAAGCTAATAAAAAGTCACATGTAAGTGCTGACATTAGAGATGCGGCATCCTCTCCTGAGCACACAGGCTGCAATGCCATGTCCACTCAAACTCACACTAAGTCCATCCTGCTCCCATACTGACTTGCACTCTGGTGCAGGTCTAGAGCAAACCAGCTGCAGCTGTAAGTGGAAAATGCAGTGGGAGAGCAAAGGAAGAAAACACCAATTTATCTCCCCCATCCCTTTTGCAGCTGGCATTATGGTGAGAGGACCCAGACACCTCTTGCTGCAGCTGATCTCTGCTAACAAAAGCTGTCTCCATGGGGTCCACCAGCAGCCTCTGGCCACTTAGCAGGAAAGAGCCAGAGCTCTTTTTAGCCTGGATGATTCAGTACAAAGAAGCCTTTATAGCTCAGCAGCAGGCATCTCACGCCTCTTCTCATCACGCCTCTTCTCAGGTTTTAAATACAAGGGGACAAAAGTTCCTACAAACCCCTGATTCTGTCAATTCCCTGAACATATGCCGGTAATGCTGCTTCTGGCATTTAAGTACCTTTAAATGGAAAAGATGGAGCTCTTAGGAATCACGGGACACCACATGCACCATCTCTCTTTCAGAGCCAGCACCTTCCCTGGCATAAGCTAATCACCACTTGTGATATTCTGCCTTTGTAGGGCAGGATGCTGAACAGCACTAACAGCAGCAGAGGAAAGTTGGATGCAGCAGCTGCACGCCGTGAAGGATGAACAGGAGGTCCTCCATGCCAAAGGGTATCACAGCAACCAAGAGCCCAGCCATATTTCAGAGGGATTAGAAGTGCATAGATGGCAAGAAGAATTTTAATAACAAAAGACTGAATAGATGCAAGTTCGAAAGCAACAGCAGCTCTCGGCTTTATAGCAAAGTTACACCAGTTACAAAGGAACAGCAGGAAGAAGCCTTACCCTACACTGCCAGATGCTGTGGGGGTTGAAGCATCCTCCAAAACAGCCCATACCTGCTGGCCATGGCAAGAAGCCTTTGCTAGGTAGAGGCAGAACAGAAGTTCATGCCATAAGCGCCCTGTTCGTGTGAAAGAATATTCAGTTCAGACTGTTCTGAAAGGAATACTCAATTCTTGGAGCTTTTCCCTCTTGGTTTTTTTGTTTGTAATTTACCATTTGGATCACATTTTTCATGTTCTTTTCAGCATCTCAGGGCTTAGCCTGATTGTGGATAACATTAAGACCCAGCTACACACCTGCCAAGGCCTGAGCAGGCAACCACTCAGGAACTGACCTGGAAAAACATGAAGGCAACCTAAATACCTGCAGTTTTGCTTCTGGGCACAAAGATACCAAAGCATCTGTGCCTATACAAGGCTCAGCAGCTTTGTACTGGTACTTAAGCCTGATGTTCTTCCAATATCCCTCTAGCAAGCTGTCTTAGGAAAAGCGAGAGAACTGAGCCACTTCTCACTTAATCTCATAGCTCAGAAAACAAAAAATCCCAGATTTCTTTCCCTCCTCTGTTAAAATGAGCGGGAAAGGGAGCTTGAAACAAGGCCACCTGCTATGAGCTGGAGCACAGGAACTGCTGGCTGTAGCCATCTGCCCCAAGCTTGTAACCGCTAGCCCTGCAATTACTCCTATTCCTAACCTGGGCCATGCCTTTCTAACTCTTCTGCTGAGGTTGTGCAGCTATTTGGAGAAAAATAAATGGAAAACATATAAAGGAAGAAGCAAGTGTTTCTGGATCAAGGAGCAATAGGACAGTACCCTAAAAACTGCTGTTATCCCTTAAATGCTTAATGAAAAAGATGCAACTGACTTGGAGAGGGAGTCCATTCCCCAGCAACTGCCATGTCCTCCAGGCTCGCCATCAGACACACTTTCGTTTTCTAATATTTTTGGACAAGGATTCAGTTTAGGAGGGGGCCACGGGTGAGGACCTTTTGGAAATTAGGCACAACGGTATTACTTAAATCTCCCACATACCTCTTAAACAAAACTAAGTACCTGTGCACAGGTGGAAATCCAACCTCTACTTCTCGTTCTAGATTCAAAGCAAAAGTCTCCTTCTTAGTTAAGTCTGAAGATCCAAGCACTAGTAATAGTAACATCTGTTGTTGTTGTGATCAACTTTCATGAAAGGTCTTTTGCCTGACCCTGAAGGGAATTTAACAGTGAAGTCCTTGGCACTATTTCAGCACTGAGAATAGTGTCCCCTCCCTATCTTGGTTATGGTAGCATTCCTGCACTTGTCAGATGAAGGCCAGCCTAGAAGAAGCAGCAGCAATATCAGACATTCTTCTCAGTCCCCTTGAGCCAGCTACATATAAGGTTTGACTGAATAGTATAAAAGATTTATTGGAAGACATGTGGTTGAGCTATCTCTGATAACTTGAGGGATTTCATGGTGCAACACATCAGGTTGTGTTCTACTGTACAGGACTGCTCTTCTCCTGTGCTGACAACTCCCTGACTCTGGCTCTGAGCACTCACAAGTAAGATTTAAGATGCAGATGTGTACTGCCTAAACCTTACCAATTATTATATCCTGTATGTCTTGCTAGCAGCCTGGTCACCATGCTCAATAATCTCCAGTATGAGATCTTAGATTCTCAGGTTATCATTAAGTGAGGTCTCACTAAGAATTGAACTTATTAGCAGGGTGGAAAAAGTCCTTTCTCATCTTCTGAGACTCAGTTCTCTCCTTCAAGTCAGCCAGCTAAGACACCTCCGCTGAGGTGTGAGTCACACAGCTTAAGATGGTAGCACCTTGTCCTTATAGAAATGAGTGTGATATCACCTGGATTCTGAACCCTGAGCAGAAGCACTGCCCATGCTGTACTGACAAGCTGAGTCACCGCGACAGCCATAGGGAGAGAGGCACAGCAAATACACTCACTTGCAATCCAGTCCAAAGCCCTGTCCCTGAAAGACAACACACACAGAGCTCCTTCCAGCAGCTCCTGTATGAGCTGGCTTAAACCTGCTGCTGACAGTTATTTTCATTCTTATAGATAAAGATAAGCTGTGGATATGGCAGAGCAGTATTTGGTATAAATCAGTTCATTGAAACTCAGCCAACTTGTGTCAAGGCTGAAATAAAACTGAAAAGAATGTCATCCATTCCAATTATTTTATTTTTATTTCAGCAGTGCTAAAATAATTCAAACAAGAGCAGATCTTGAGAGAAAAGAAAACAGCTCCCATGCCAGAGAGCCTGCTCACAGAGACAGGCTGGGGACAGGGAGGAGGAGCACGCCAAGGGACCTTGCCAGGCACCAAGGGAGTAGAAAGCGAGTGCCTATCCCTTGCTCTGTTGACCTGCCCTGCCCCATACTGACACTTTGCAGTCTGCTCAGCCTTCAGCAGGTCTCAGTGGTGCCACATCAATGAGCTACAGCCCACATGTGCACCAGGCTCCTGGTGAGAGGCTGTGACACCACCATGTACAGGTGAATTTGTATAGTGGAGATTTATGCCTAATGTCTGCTTGGCATAAAAATTGGCTATTTTCTAGGCAAAATTAGCCCTATGTGGTATTGTCCATGACCTCTACTCCCATATTTCATGATCTGCAATAGCAACAGGCTGTAGGCAGGACCCAGCAGACGGGAGGTGGTGGCTGTTTCAGTTCAGCAATATCGCCAAAGGCAGCGTAAGGCTAAACCTGGCCACCTCTAGCTTAGACTTTACAAATGCTCCTCTGATTTAGCATCAACAATCCCAGAATGTTGAGGAAGTTTTCAGAGAAAAACCTGGTGACTGCCTCCCTCTTGTTTTCAGCAGATCTCTAATTGTTCCAGACATGTGCTTGGCACCCCTTGTTGCAGTCTATTTGGTCAACAGAAAGCCACAGTGTCAATATTTACTTATATTCTACCTTGGTTCCTCACAGCTTTCCAGTTTCTCCAGCCAAGTGCTGGCCTTGTCTGGTCTCTGTCAGGCTCAAAATCCTTTCTGCAAAGTTTTCTCTAACCTCTCCCTCTTCTGCTTTTCACTGCAGGTGGCTTTGGCCAGTTCTTCCCTAACAGGCAAGGAGAAACCATTTCCCTCTCTCTCTCAGCCCTTGTCTCCAGGAGTAGATTAAACTTGAAGAAATGAGAATTTTATCTGTTTCAAAGCCCCTCACCACGAAGCACAGGTGAAAAGGCCTCAAAAAATTGCTCATTACCCCATCATGATAGAGGAGGCTGAGCACTTACAGTGCAGTTGAAAGGGGAGTTACAGTCCTCACAGTGCTGATGAAGTAACATCACACTGCTATACTCAGCTCCACCTGGATGACTAGTGCAGGTGCTGGTATCTCTTGTCACTGGAGCAAAAATCAATTTCCATGCTGTGAGCCAGCTGACCTGTGCTAGGAAGAAGTGACCTACACCCCAGGACTGCACATTTCTCTCATTTTTTAATGGAGTGAGTCTGAAAACCTTCCTTGAAGACCAGTATCTGAAATTAGGCAAGTCTGTAGCAGGTAGGACATGGCAGAGAGGGAACACAGACCCACAAAGAGCTGATCCAGAAGTGTCTAGTGACTGTACAGCCCCCGAGGATGTCACATCCATGACCCTCCCACCAGCAGTAGTATGTAAGCTATTAGCTGCTAGCCCTGGCAAGCTGCTGTGCTGTGAAATGCTGAGTGATGTCCAGTTCAGCTCAGCATGCTAGAGGCTGGCACTGACATGTCCTCTCCACAGATCCGATGCATGCCAGAACCAGGGACATAGCCCAGCCAGCAGAGCCCTTCCAGAGCTACAGACCTTCTGGGCTTCCCTTTATCATCTTCATGTATTTTAAGGCAGAAACTCTGCCTGAGCCACCTCTCAGCAGGGTTTCTCTGAAAGCAGCATATCAGGGACTCAGGCTGTGCCCTCTTGGGCAGTGGAGGTCCCCTTGAGAAGATTATGCCCATTGCTTTTCTCTTAGCCACCCGTACAGCTGACAGTGCTGCCTTGTCTTCCCCACAGGAAGCCTTTCCACTGGAAGGAGAAACTCAGTGCTTGTTTCTGAATCCCACAGAGAGAAAGACAAACCCACCCATGAGGAAAGAAAAAGATGAAATAGAATGTACAAGTTTTGCAGGCAGCTTTTGCAGACACCTAACATCAGTTGTACATCTCTGTCCTGCCTGCAGACACTGCCAAAAATTTTCTCCCCTTCCCAAATCTGTCCTGGAAGAGGTTGTCTGTCTTCTGTTCAGAGATCCTGTTCACAGGTAGGAGCTCAAGAACAGCCTAGGACTTCAGGAGCTTCAGCTTTATCTGCCTAAAATGTAGAGTTGACACCAAAATGAAATCCCTAAACAAGCTGGCTGTGCTTCTCTTGCACTGAGCCATATCAGGAGCATCATGAAGCTGGGCAAATTCAGCCAGCAGTTTCTCAAGGACTCAGCTCATGCCTAATGCCTGTGGTCACGGAGTGGCCTACACACACCCTTTCATCTTCTGGTTAGAAATAAAACAGGAAAATCATCCTTCCTCTCACTCTGCCTCCCAAAAGAAAAGGGATAAGGAAAGCACAGATCCTTGAAACTTATGGAGGGTGGTGCCATCCAGAGGGATCTTGACAGGCTGGAGAGGTGGGCCCATAACAACCTCATGAAGTTCAACAAGACCAGGTACAAGGTCCTACCTCTGGGTTGGGGCAATCCCAAGCACTGATATAGGCTGGGCAGTGACTGACTTGAGAGCAGCTCTGAGGAGAAGGGCTTGGGGGTGCTTGTGGAGAATGATGACACAGGTCCCACCCAAGTGCATGCCACAGCTCTTTATTGTTACAGCTCTTGTGCTTATATCCTAGTAAACAACCCACGTGCTATTGGGCGCATCCTAATAGGGTACCACCCCTGTTCACGGGCGCCTTGTNACCACCCCTGTTCACGTGCGCCTTGTTACTCCATGTGCACCTCGTTACTCTGCAAGTGGCTCTTTGATCCTGTACACTAATTGCTACACAGCTGTGTCTCATCAGGGTCGACCCCATCAGGGTCAACCCCATCAGGGTCGACCCCGACAGGGTCAAGCCCTGTAAAATCTCTTTCACCTACAGGTGCTGGTGGACAAGCAGTTCGCCATGAGCTGCCAGTGCATGCTTGCAGCCCAGAAAGCCAATCGTGTCCTGGGCTGCATCAAGAGAAGCATGGCCAGCAGTTTGAGGGAGGTGATTCTCCCCCTCCACTCTTATGAGATCCCGCCTGGAGTACTGCATCCAGTTCTGGAGTCCCTATTACAAGAAAGATATGGGCATGCTGGAACATGTGCAGAGAAGGGCCATGAGGATGATCAGAGGGCTGGAGCACCTCTGCTGTGAAGACAGGCTGAGAGAGTTGGGATTATTCAGTCTGGAGAAGAGAAGGTTGCGAGGAGACCTTCTTGTGGCCTTCCAGTATCTGAAGGGGGCCTACAAGAAAGCTGGGGAGGGACTTTTTAGGATGTCGGGTAGTGACAGGACAAGGGGCAATGGATCCAAACTAGAGGAGGGTAGAGTTACATTGGACATTATGAAGAAGTTCTTCACCATGAGGCTGGTGAGACACTGGAACCGGTTGCCCAGAGAGGTGGTGGAAGCCCCATCCCTGGAAGTTTTTAAGGTCAGGTTACATGGGGGGCTGAGCAATCTGATCTAGTGGGAGGTGTCCCTGCCCATGGCAGGGGAGTTGGAACTAGATGATCTTTAAGGTCCCTTCCAACCCTGACGATTCTGATTCTATGAAATATCATCACAGACTGACCAAACATTATATTCAGCCATCCATGCTCTCCCTCCTGTGCCTCTTCTGCTTAACAGCACTGGTCAAAACCATGATGCTAATGTGGGTATACTCCCATGGTCATATTATACAGCTAAGTTTTGATTCCATTATGAGGTGAGTGTTAGCTTCACTCAATACCATCATTTTGAAGACGGGAGCGCAGGTTCTCTCCTCTGCCAATGTCTTGGCGATGCCCTGAGGCAGACAAATCTGGCAGCAGGAGGATTAGGGACAGTTATTTGAAGCCTTCTTGACTTCTCCAGATGCTGAAGGGCTAACTCCCATTACACTAATGTGGCAGGGGAAGAAGATGGCTCCTTTCGAGTCTGGCTCCCCTTAGACAGGAGAGCACAGTGCTTTCCGCAGGCAGCAGAACAGGCTGTGTTCCTTCTTCTGTGTTTAGATCCTGGAGATTTGGGTTCCTTTCCTTCTTCTTGCAAGTCATATCCAATATTTTGCAACTTATCTCATAAGGTACTTGTTGGAACAGAATCTGACATGTCACCTCTCTCCCTAAAACATATCTTGCTACAGTGGGAGTTTGGGGGATTAGTAGCACTTAATTACACAGTTCCTTGAGTAGAATGAATCTTCTTTGTACGCAGGTTGGAAGAGTCACAAGCTAATGACAAATATTTGTTCTCTTTAATTACGTGTAGCAAGGGAGGACAGCCAAGCTCCCTCCAGCTTTCCTCCTCCATCACTCTGACAGCTTCAATACCACCTGCTCTTAGAGCAAAGTGGGCACAGAAATAAAATCCACACTGGTTTTTGGACTGGTCATCACAGGCTTGTAATGTGAGAGCCTGCACTTTATTTGTAAGTACTAGTAAGGAACGTGGGCACACCTAAGACACCACTGACCTTCCTGTCCATAGGATCACAGAATAATTTAGTTTGGAAAGTACCTTTAAGATCATCAAGTCTAACCACTAACCCAGCACTGCCAAGTCCACCACTAAACCATGTCCCTGAGCACCACATCTACACATCATTTAATTACCTCCAGGGATGGTGACTCAACAACTTCCCTGGGCAGCCTATTCCAGTGCTTGACAACCCTTTTGGTGAAGAAAATTTCTTAGTATTCAGTCTAAACCTTCCTGGGGCCTACTTGAGGCTGTTTACTCTTGTTCTATCACTTGTTACGTGGGAGAATAGACGTAACACCACCTCACTACATACTCTTTTCAGGAGAGCAATACAGTCTCCCTTGAGATTCCTTTACTCCAGGCTAAACAACCCTAGTTGCCTCAGCCACTTCTCACAGGTCTCGTGCTCCAGACCCTTCATCAGCTTCGTTGCCCTTCTTTGCACATACTCCAGCATCTCAATGTCCTTCTTGTAGTGAGGGGCCCAAAACTGAACACAGTATTCAAGGTGCGGCCTCACCAGTGACAAGTACAGGGGGACAATCACTTCCCTAACCCTGCCAATGACACTGTTTTTGATACAAACCAGAATCTGTTGGCCTTCTTGGCTACCTGGACACACTGCTGGCTGTTGGCCAACACCCCCAGGTCCTTCTCTGCCAGGCATCTTTCCAGACACTTCCTCAAGTCTGTAGAGTTGCATGGGTTTGCTGTAACCCAAGTGCAGGACCCAGCACTTGACCATTTTGAACCTCATACCATTGGCCTCAGCCCATCAATCCGTCTTGCCTAGATCCCTCTGTAGAGCCTCCCTACTCTCAAACAGATCAACACTCTAGCCCAACTTGGTGTCATCTGCAGACTTTCTGAGGTCGCACTTGATCCCCTCATCCAGATCATTGACAAAGATATTAAGCTCAACTGGCCCCAATACTGAGCCCTGGGGGACACCATTTGTGACCAGCCACCAACTGAATTTAACTCTACTCACCACCAGGTTTGGTGGTCAGGCTTGGCCATCCAGTCAGTTTTTTACCTAGCAAAGTAACCTTTCTTGCCTTCTTACCTTCACTTGCCTTTTAGAAGTTCCACTGCTAGCAAATAGTTTAGATGGAGCAGGGAAGTGTTGTCTCTGGTCAGTGAAGGGTTTCTAGATGTTGTGGAGCTCAGATACATCACTGCAATTCTTCCAAAGTCAGACAGAAAGGAAGGGAGAGGAGCTGTAACTGCTGTCAGCTATGAAACACTCCATGAGGTGAAGGTAAAGCCCTACTTGACAGCTGCAGAATAATAACCCAATTCATCTATCCGGCTCATTTGGGCATCTATGGGAAGAATTTTGATGTAGCTACACATGATAAAAATCTTACCAGCAATGAGCAGATGGATGTCAGCCCCTTTGCTGAAGCAGGATGTTTTGTTTCAACCCATGTGCCCTCTGGGCACAGAAAACTCATCTTCTATCCTCCCCATCATTGAAGTGTTCAAGAACAGTTTGGACAGGGCTTTGAGCAACCTAATCTAGTGATAGATGTTACTATCTGTGGCAGGGGGGGCACACTAGATGATCTTTGAAGGTCTCTTCGAGACCAAACCATTCTGTGATTCTAAGGGAGTGAAGAGAGTTGTCACCTGCATCTCCATGCTGCTGACCTAGTGGCTGCCAGCACAGGGCCCTCACCCCTTGCTGTCATACTCAGGGGCTTAAAAAGTAGAGTTTTTACATGAAATTGCATAGCTGGGACTTACCCAGCCTGGCCTCAGGCTCATGCTGGGCTTGCCCCCACACAGGGCACCCCATGTAGCACTTGGTGTCACAGCTCCCATTTTGGGATTTGTCCCCTTCAGACAGCAAGTCCTCAGGTTGATAAGGTCTTTTCCAGAGGCTCAGTTAATCTTATCAGTCCAGAAAAACTGGGAAAAAAAAATAAATTAGTCTGGGTTGCCTTTCTGGTATATTGCTGTTAGTCTTCTACTGCCGTTCCCTCAGGTCCCCTATCCCTCACAAGCCACAAATTTCTGAAATTCCCCAGGGAGCCAGGACCAGCCTCACAGGCTCCCACTGCTCCACCTCACTCCTCACCTGTCAAGGACCTAGAGTGTTCTCCCCTGCCTCCCATGCTCTCCAAAAATGGCTCCTACTCCCCAGCAGCTCTTCTCCTGCTTGTCCTCCTCCTCATCATCATGTGTTCAAACTTCTCCTTCATCTTGTAAGACAGACTAAGCCTCTCTCTGCTTTGGTCAAAGCCGAAAAATGCTGTATCATCCTGATACAGATTCCACTTTTCGAATTAATCAAATTTCAGCTGTTAGTGATAAATTATGTCATCTCATCTCTGACTCAGTCAGCCAAAGGGTCTTATAACCACCTCCCTGGAAAAACAGACCTTCCCATTCATGGCAGGAGAAGCAAGCACTGATGATCCCTCTTCCATTTTGTGAAGGAAAGGGCTTCCTCTGAAATATAATGTAACTTGCACAGAAAATAGCCCTAAAATGGATACAATCTCATCACTCCAGGACCCGGAGCCTCAAGTGCTGATTTTCACTCAAGTCTTGGCCTGCACCGTTATGCTACATCTGAAGCAGCATCCTTATCCTGGTGATATTATTAGATACCGGATATTATTTTTGCCTTACTAAATATTCACCAAAAGCTAAAATTAAAGGAGCATGGTCTTCAGACCAAGGTGCTGCCAACTCCACCTCTCATGCTGGCTGACACTCAACCCCTTCCCATGGTCCTCCTGCTTTGCCTGGCATCGCTGGCTTGCTGCTTACTCACAGGGCCCTTCTCTGGTTTATCCCTGTAAAGTAATCAGATCAAAAAAAGAAGTTTCTTCTCTTCTTTTGGAGCTTTCATATTATGAAAAAAACAGGTTCAGCACATTAAATTATTGTTGTAAACACATTGCAATGAGGAGACTGGAAGGGCTGACCCATCAGGCTGGTCTCACCATGCAAGGCACGGTTGGGTTTCAGAGTGATCACCAGCAAACAGAACAAAGTATGTTTAAAGGCCCAGTCCTGGGGCTTCAGAACAAAACATCAGACTCCACTGTGGAGAGGAAACCAGACCTCAGCAAGTGACAGACCTCAGGCTTCCAGGGATCTGTGATGGCAGGAGGGTGGTGTGAAAAGGAACCCAGAAGCTGCTTTTTGACAGGAGTGTCAGCCTGCTGAGTGCCACCAGTGTGCTGCCAAGCCATGCATCTCCCAGTGCTGCCCGCTGTGCTCGGATGGCAAAGTGGGTGTCGTGTGGCCATTCTTGGACCTCCTGCAGTAACACCTGGCTGGTGTAGCCACATCTCCATGACGCATCTCCCCATCCCTGGGGTGTCCTACAGCACCCTTCAGATGTGGGACTGAGCTTGGCGTTTACACTCTGCTCTCTGGGGCTGACATTTTCAGGCAAAGGCTTGGCAACTGATAACTTTTCCTTCTGGACTGATTCTGAGAAAAAGGAAGGAGTGTCTAGGTTTTGAATTTTGGGCTGCTGAGAGAAGGTTCCTAGCACCTATAGCTAAAACCCATCCTGATGTAGTTGAATGTCTTTTGATCTTTTACAAGGTAAAACCAGCAGATACTTCAGATGAGATGAAATCTTTACAATAAAACACTGTCAGCAGGGAGAAATCCAACACCTCCCATACCATCAGCAGCCAGCTGAGCAGTGTCCTCCCATCCTGAGCTCCAGCAGTGCTGCAAGGAGATGCAGGGAAATTCACCTCCTCAGTGCCAGGGGTCACTGGGAGGTGTGTATCACTGCTTCCTCTCACCAGCACCCTCTGCCCAGGTCTCTCGAGACTAGCCAAAATGTATAATCTTATATTACTTATGTATAATAAAATTCCAGTCATTTGTATTCAGTTATATTTATGTAAAAGTAAACATCAGAAGCATTATTTTGCATGTATCATGATATCTGAAAAAATCTTTTAAAAATCTATCAGTTTCACTGGTTTGAAATCTTGCTGTACTTTAACTACAGAATAGACTTTCAAGACTTTCAGACACTTTTGGTCAAAAATACATTCAAAGGGTTTGAGGTTTTTTTTGTGGTTTGGTGGGGTTTTTTTGCCTGGTGAACGAGCAGTTCTGTATGCTGTAACTATGGAGGAGAGCTGAACATTTACAACCCAGCTCCTCCAAAACAGACATGCATTATGAGTAGTCTCATTCAAGCTTACACATGCTTATATTCTGTGCTGTAATGGGGTCCTGATCCACATGAGGAGCTTCACTGAGCTGTTGAAAAGCAAATAATAGGTACAGCTGATGTATAAGCTCAAGAAAAGATGTATGTCTTTGAAAGATCGGGATTGATGCTGCTCCTGTACAAGAGAATAAATGATACTTGTAAATTTTGTCCTTGGTAGCTCGGTAACTTATATTTGTTGTTTCTCCTTGTAAGCAACCTCTGCAAACTCCTGAGATGACCATGGATGTAATATAGACACTGTTTGTGCATATCTAGTGTTCAATGCCTTTGTATTTTGATGCTAAGAGTTTGCAGGGTTTTTTTTAGTGACTCTTTTTGTATGGCCAGACTTGAAAAATCTGTGTTTTAAAGAACTCTTTAACACGCAAATTATTAATTTTTCTTTCTAAAAAAGAAAAAAAACCAAAACAAACAAACAAAAAAAGATAAAACCTCCTTATGAAGATCTTCACAGGATGCCCTTTGAGAGAGCTAGCACTTACTCTGCTGGTTTTATCATTGTCTTAAAAGTTAGAGCAACTCTGCCACAATTAATTTTTCATGCACCGGGTAGGAAGGGATAATTAGTGTGCTTCATACCAATTGTCTGCAACTGCTCTCTAATTAACTAATTGACTACAGAGCTAATGAGATTCAAAATTAATTTTTATATCTGAATTTGGTCAGACCTATTTTAAGAACCATGAAGACAGATCGGCCAGAAGCTTTCATTTGCTGTCAATCAGACCGGTATTTTGGAAATACTGTTTTATTATCGCCTGGGTAGCTATTTTGCAATGGCATCTGCCTCTACCTGGTGGCTGGAAGATGAATTGCATGATTCCCAGTTTGGTGGGACACAGGAGGTCTTTTTGGATAAGAATATACACATAAATATGGAAAACACTCTAAGCTATCTCTATCCAGGGACTCTTTTTTTTTTTTTTTTTTCCCCCACAGTTAGGTCAAGAAACTATTGGAAGGGATTGGTGGTGTGGATATGTGAATGAGTATGATAGATTCATCAGTTAGTTAGCTTCAGCAGTCATGGCTCACTTCTCTGTAAGATTTCTTTGAAAGCCTCAATAAGTGAGTGTCAACAGACAAGCAAAATCCAACAGCCAACACAGTTGTCGAAAGGCATTGGGGAAATCCTTCAACAGCAGTTCGTAAAGTAGCCGCTGTGGATAAAGAGAGAGTGTCTTCATGTGAGCAAGCAATTGGCAAAAAACAGGAATCCACCAGCAACATTCACAGGGAAGGGGAGAAGGGGAGTCCCAGCTGGAGTCCTACATGGACATCTGCTGTGACTGTTCTGAGCAACTGATTTCTAAAAAATCTGCAAAAGAAGGTGAATAATAGACCTTCAGGGATAATGGGTAATATCAGTCAACTGTACGCAGCTGTCCAAAGTAATGAAGATGAAAGTTGATTTAGCAGTTGCAAAAGGGTTTCAGAATACCCAGAAATTG
This sequence comes from Baryphthengus martii, assembly GCA_013396935.1. Lineage (NCBI taxonomy): Eukaryota > Metazoa > Chordata > Aves > Coraciiformes > Momotidae > Baryphthengus > Baryphthengus martii. The sequence goes on along the minus strand of VWZK01018825.1, from coordinate 56,491 downwards.
GACAGTAAAATGGCAAATGACATTTGCAGATAAAAGGTAAATAAGTTTAAGTCAAACCCATCATCAAACTCAATTCTAGCTTCCAATTTGCAGAGATGCAACCTGAACCAGCTGTTGCTGGGCAGACTCAGCCTGAGAGATGCTGTGCACCCATTGCCATGGCCACCCCACCTGCAGACATGGTCCTCACTGCATGGCCAGCCTCTGGCAGCACCAAGAGCAAGAAGACAGGTACATATGACTTTCAGTTATGCAGATGGGTGCCAGATAAACTCTTGCAATGACAGTCCTAATAACAGTAATACAGAAGCAATCCAGTCCAAGCAAGAATCAGCCAGTAGAAAAGATCTGCCAGTAGACAATGTCAGCTATGATTATCACATCCCAGCATATCTCACTTAGCAAAACTGTCAACAGATATTTGAGCAATCTAAATTAACATCTCCAGTGAGGCCTGCTGGGGAGGTCCACCCAGCACTCTTTGTGTTTGACGTGCCAGCTGCTTCTGATCAAGCACTGCAGTGCTGCAAGCTCATGCCCCAAAGCAGTTCCAGCTGCCTGAATTCAGATTCCAAGGGAGAGGGCAACCATAGAAAAATGCTTGATTAGAATCCACATCTCTTGGACCACCCTGTCATCAGCTCTGTACATCCACAGGACATATCCAGGTGATGAAGTGCAGGGACAGGGCAGATACTGGCCAGCTCTTTGGGCATTTCCAGGTTTCACTGGCTTGGTATTGCAGCAGAATGGCCTGGCTTGGCACAGGCTGACTACAAACCCCTGACAACCATCCTGAGAAGTACAGGATCAGGTAGGAACCCTGACAAGCTGTGAGATTATTGCTATTTTCCAGTTTGCATCCACTTTCTACTGCAGCATTATATCTCAATAAATCCTAAGAGAGACTGGTTTCAGACAGGACCAGAAAAGAGGGAATGATAATTGGTGATCCCTCCTGGTAATCTCATCCCTTCTTTCTGTTCTGCCTCAGAAATTCACCTTGCTGCATCTTTCCTGCCCTATTTTATCCTGTACCTTCTCCACTGTTCTGTTTTGAATCATAGAATCACAGAGTGATTGAGGTTGGAAGGGACCTCTGGAGGTCACCTGGTCCAACTCCCTGCTCAAGCAGGGCTACCTACAGCCCCTTTCCCAGGCCCACAGCCAAATGGCTTTTGAATATCTCCAAGGAAGGAGACTCCACAGCCTCCCTGGTCAGCCTATGCCAGTGCTCAGTCATCCTCACAGTGAAAAAAAAAAAAAGTGTTTCCTTGATGTTTAGAGGGAACCTTCTGTGTTTCAGTTTGTGCCCACAGCCTCTGGTCCTGTCACTGGGCACCACTGAGAAGAGCCTGCCTCTGTCATCTTTACATCCTGCCTTCAAGTATTTAGATACATTGATAGGATCCCATGGAGCCTCCTCTTCTCCAGACTGAACGGTTCCAGCTCCCTCAGCCTTCCCTTACAAGAGACATGCTCCAGTCCTTTTGTTACCTTTGTGGCCCTTTGTTGGACTCTCTCCAGTATATCAATGCTGCTCCTGTACTAAGGAGCCCAGAACTGGACCCAGCAGTCCAGGTATGGCCTCCTCAGTGCTGAACAGAAGGGAGAGATCACCTCCCTCACCTTGCTGGCAATACTTTGCCTAATGCAGCCCAGGATGCTGTTAGCTTGCTTTGCAGTGAGGGCACATCGCTGGCTCTGTAGTCCTGGCCCTGACCCAGGCCCTGTGCACAGAAGGCCAAATTCTCCTTTCAGCTACAGCCATGATTTAAGGGGATTTTCTGGATCAGAATGAATTTGGCTCCATTAGCTAGATTGGTATAACAGAGCAGGTAGAGAAGCAGAAATTTTGCTCTGAGCTCATTCATGGCAGGCTTTTGCGGTTTGGCTGAAGAGGCTTGTGCAACCTCATCAAAACCAAACTGCTGCTTGCAAGAAGTAGCAAGGAAAATGAGGCAAAGAAACACTCCAGAAAGTACAGAGCAGAAAACCTGGCTAACAGCGTATCCCTCCACTGCATAGGACCAGGAGAAAAATGCTGTAGAGCTCACCTGAGAAGAGAGGTTTCATTGAATGTGCTCTAATAGCCACCAAGTTCCTACCCAATGGATTAGCAAGGTGAACAAAACATCTGATCAAAAGTTATAGCATATGAGTGAAGTACGGGCCTTTCCAAGAGCAACATATGGCAGTACAACAGATGCAGAACATGGATCAGGACAGGGAGCAATCATGGTTGTATTAGAATAAGATGCAGGTACGGGACAACATGCCATCAGCATCCCTACTATTCCCAGATGTTCTGGCATCTGCAGGGTATCTACCACATGCAGTTGGGTGAAAAAGCAAAAGGAGAATAGAAGAATTCCCTCTTTCAAACAAAAAGACCAAAGTCTTCCCTTCATCCCCTTTCCCAAGAAGCAACTTACTAGCACCCAGTGATACCCACTCATGAGAAGTCCAGCATCCCAGTTCTATGCCCTGTGGCTAACTCAGGACTCTTCTCTGCCCCTGTCTGTTCTGACAGCACGGTTTGCTGATTAAATTTTTCAGAATAAGCCAACTTTGACAACCCTTTTCATGAGTGACATTGGCAGCTATAGGAATATTTTTAGTTGAGTCTCTCAGCCTCCTTGTAGTTCAGAAAATACTGCTTTTTTTTGCACTGTGGGAGGAAATGAAGATTTGCACTCTAATGTTACAGAGATGCTCCCTGGATGAGTAACAGAGATGACAGTGGGAGTCTCTACAGCACATGGCCTGCAAAACCCAAGAGCACCCTTCATTTTCCTAATGTGACATGGCAGAAGGTACGACTAATTGCAAAGTCAGCAGCTAGGGTTAATGCTGCACACATTAGCAGGAATGGTTAGAGACATTCCCAGCAGATTTTTTTCACCTGAAAATGTATTTTGTGCCCCTGAGGACAAAGAAATAATCAAGACAGCTTTTATAGCTGTAGGTCAGGCCTGGAAAAGCAGGCAGGGTGCTTATGGTGCTGTTTGGGCTCTGCAGAGCCCTGTGCTGTTCATCCGGGAACTGTTGTTGTGGCAAGAGTGAGGGTGGGAATTGAAATCAAAGCCACTCCATGAGAAACCATCCTGTGAGCCCCCTGTTTCTTTGAGGACTGTGAGACCTGTGTCTGTCAGTATAGAAAAAAATCAGCCTGGCAGCAGTGGTAGGAATGGAGTACAAGCCTGACAGCCTAATGACCTTCCCACTCCCCACACTGTGTAATCAGTGATTATTTTTTTTGGTCCTTTTTCCTAACTATAGTTTCTAGGATAGAATATCTGAAGATAAGGGTGTTCGGGAAACATCAGGCAGAATAAGAAATGACCCCTGGCTGTACCTGAGCAGGAATGCGGGTCCCCATGTTTCCATGCAGCATGTCCTCCCACAGCCGCTGCGGTGCTGCTGGTGAGACTGCTGCCTGCAGAGGGACTCCAGTTGCTGCAAATAGGCTTGACCAATTTTACTTAAAAAGCAGAATTTGGGGCCTTTCCCAGATTATAATTACTTATATATAAATATAATGGTAATTATGCTACCTAAATGAGACCTCAGAGCACAAAGCTGACAAGTGATGACAACTAAATTCATCAAGAGTGCAAATGTTCTTCCTCTCTTTTATGAGACAATATTGAGTGATCTCCAAAGAAATCTAGCAACCAGAGACATGATCTGCTAATAAGTGGTGAGCCAGAGAAGGCTACTGGAGAGGCAGAACAGCCAATCTCCCCCAGGAAGAGCCTTGGTGCCATATAGCTAGTAGAGGAACAGAAAAGTGGGCAGTTAAAATACTGGATTTTGAAAATGCAGTATGTTTCGTGCATTTGGAGTGAAACCTATCTTTTTACTTTGTTTAGCCTTGGAAATAAATCAAGGCAGGGGCTGTTCTTTGTCACGGAGGCCAACTGGTACAGCATAGTTTGCACACGGACAAAAGCTCTTTTACCTTTCCTGACATACACAGGGTAATCCCCTCCAAATTTCTCTCCGGATATGGTCCCAGGGCTGTGCTAAGCTTAGCCTGGCATGGGTTGGCCAAGGGAGTGAGCTGTCAAGGGGCAAAGCTCAGCTTGAGAGCACAGCAGCAGTGCAGCGTGTTGCTCCTGCACCAGCACTCAGTCCTGACCCCTCTGGGTGTCTGCAGGAGGATGTGGTGTCTCTGCATACCCATCCCAGAGCCAGAGAGCCTAAACTGGGGCCCATCACAGTCTTCCTGATGCTTTTTAAAGCAATTTGGTATACATGTTCTTCAAATGCTGTCTATTTTTCACACTCAGAAGTGTCAAGTCCCAGGGATGATGACGAATGCTCAGAAATAGTTTACGAAATGCATCTACAAGAAAAAAAATACTCTTCCTAGGTCTCTTGGGAAAAGATGAAAAGTGATTTTGGTGCATGGCGTGCTTCCAGACTAGGACTAGAATCCAAGACTGCATCTTCCCACTGAACTCTAGGTATGAAATTACACTAAGAAAAGGGAGGAAATAGCAATAGGCGTAATACCTGATCTGGAAAAAATACAGTGATTAAGAGAGATGCTGAATACCTACATCACCTTCTGGGTCTTTTTGCTGAGACAGCCACAAAGCCTCTAAGCCCATCATTATCCGAGCAACCTGTAAACTGACCTCATATTCCCACATTAAGCATTTCAGTTGATGTTTTTATTTTTCTAACAGGTCAGCTAATCCCCTGCCTGCAAGTGTTTCATTAGAGCTGTGTGCTTCCTCCCATAAGAGTCTGAAAAATCTCATCTTTGAGTGTAATAACTTCTGGAAAAGGAATAGTTTAGACCAAAGTCACAGTGTCCTTGCTTTCACTCTGCCGTCATGCCCATCCACCAGAAGGTCTTTGAATACTCTTTTATAGGCAGTTGAAAGAATTTCCCTCGATGATTTTCCTGTGCAAAGGTTGCTGTGTCCAAGGAGCCCAAGAAAACAGGCTACAAAGCCCTGCTGCCAGGAAAGAGCTGAGCAGAAAAGTTACTGAGCGTGTAGACGTTACAAAAATAGCCAGGACTGTTGAATCTAATGACATCAAATGTAACTGGCTTCTGCAGGGGTGAGAATCTTGTGGTGCTGAGTGAGTGTGAAATATAATGGCAGGTGATGTTTGCTGCTGATAAGCACAAAGTAATAGAGATTAGAGGAAAAAAATAAACCTGTCTCTATGTAAACCGTAAAAAGTTCAAAAAATACTAGTTCACTTTAGACAAAAATATTTTTGAGGCATTAAAATCCCTGGAAAACAATGTTTCAGTACTAAATGGGTGTCAAAAGAGTAGAGAGAGCTTCAGAAATTACTAGGGAAGAAACTGAAGCAGGCTGGAGTCTAATAACATTGCAGGCATCCAGGTGTTGTCACCAAGAAGCAGTTACTGATGATGGTACATGATCCCCATACACCCAAGTACATGCAGAGCGTGCCTACTCTGTGAGTATGCTGTGCAGTCCTGTAGAAGAGTGACTCACAGCTAGAAATATTTCCATCAGTCCTCAACCACTACTACTCAATCTACTCATCCGCCATGTCATCTCCTTGCTCCTCATGTTCTTGTACCACCATCAGTAACTGCTCCTTTGTGACTACACCTGGATGTTTGTAAAGTGTTGAGTCCGGGTGGCTCCAGTCCCTAACCTGCCTCTTAGCCACACTAGATGTGCCTACCCCAAGACAGATGCATCTACCTTGTGCACTCCTTTTTTATTAATTAGTCCCCTAATCCCCTTATTAAATAACAGAAGCCGGCAAAGCAAGGAAACCTGTCCTGCTGCGCCTTTATTTTGATGAGCTGACAGCAAACTTGTAAACTCACCTGAACCTCTTGGGCAAAGCAGAGAGATGATTTTTCAATCTGTTTGCACAATGCAGGGTGAGTCTGTGAGAGAGAAAGGGCAAGACCTGCAAAACAAATGGTAAAATGTAGTTTCCAAGGGTTTGTCTTTCACTCAGTACCTCTGTTGATGTATAGGAGAGATGTGAAAAGTAAAGAAAATCACATGAATCTATAGATCTGGGCTTTCTATTCCACTTACTTGAACTGGATCTTTAGTCTCAGGTTTTGTATACAAGTTTGTTGAAGAATTTGTTACAGAGCTTATTAGTTTGTACAACTACATTTCAAATGCATTAGTCCCTGTATCACTTTTCCCATAAATAAAAGTTAAGTCATATTCAGCCTTTATTTGTTCTTGGCCATCATGCAATTTTTGGGCATGAAATTTGTTATTTTATCAGTTTATTTGTCTAGTTACATGTTGTAACTAGTGGAGCTCGTAGCTAATGTAAGTGAGGAGGAAAAAAAACATACCTAAACCAATTTAGAGTGAGGAAATTCACAGGCAGTGTTTGAGAAGGGTGGAGCTGAGCTCCTTAGGGTAAATTATAAATGGATGGTATTAAGTCTAAGGAAATAAACAAGTTCCAACATCGAATTGCTGCTACCTCTACCAAGGATTTTAAAAGAAGCAAGAGTATGATTGGCTACAACAAACTCGCTCTCTAAGGGCTCTAAATTGCTTCTTCTCTTTCTACAAAGGAGAAGCTACATACAGCCAAGAAGTCTTGAACATCATTCCTGCAATAAGGATTACAGCATTTTGGAATCTGTTCTTGGCTTTAAGAATAACGAATGTTAGTAGTAAAAGTATTTTCTGAAACATTTCCAAACCCGTGTGGTTCCTGCAATAGGTGAAGGTTCAAGTTTCACCTTATGGAGCTCAAACTAATTTTTCTATTCTTAAAATAAACTCAGATGAAACGTGAAAAAAAAAAAAAAAAATCAGTTTTGCTCGTTTGAGCTTTCTTGGGCTGGACATGGAACAGATTCATATGGAGACTGTAAGTCTAAATGCCTGTTCACAGAGCAACTTGGTATCATGTCTACATTCCATAGTGGTTGGAGCAATTGTCTAAAATCCTGGGTTTATCCAATTTAAACTCACTAGAGTGACACTGGGACTCAGCTCTGGTCCTTGGACCAGTTTGCACACTACACTGGGAAGAAATGTCCTGCGAGTGCTCTTTGGGCAGGCAGAGGTCCCCTCTGCAGTGCCCAGCCCCAGAGACCCAGGGACGAGCCAGCAGGCAGTAGCCCAGGGCTCCCACCTGCCTTCTGCCATGGGCAGGGGGAACAACATCAGAGCAAAGATCACCTTCAAAACTGAGGAATTCCTCTTAGTTTGCCCCTCTCTTTCTTTAAGATACCAGACTTTGTCTGGGACACAGAAGACTGATCTCTGCTGGTATGTTGTCCCAGTTGATGAAGAGACCCAACCTTGAGGGTAGGATGTAACAGCAACCAGCCTAAAGACTAGCCAAGATATTTGTCATTTGGAGTTCTTTTCAATGACTAGTTTGTTGTCAGTTTATTTGAAATCATGGGTAACAAATAATGTTTCCCTCCAGAACCTACCTTTCTTTGCTTCTAATATGTGGCACAAGACTTCTAGTTTCTCTCCAGCTGCTGCAAAATTGGAGGGCTGAAGAATAAAATGTGGTTAAAAGCTGCTTCATTGCTGCTTGTTGTGGTTGCTCTTAAGCATTATTTTAGCAGGGATAGATTGCTGGTGCAGTTGTGAAGTAAATAAATGCAGTTATGGATATGTGGCTAATGTATCAATTTATGTTAACACTATGTGAAAAAAACAACAACAAAAAAAACAACAAAAAAACCTATTTGTAACACAGCATTATGAATGTGAACTTTTAAGTCTTTCCTCAAAGTACTGGTGGGTCAAGATGAGGAAAGCTCTGATTTCTTCCAGAGAACCACCTCCTCCACACTGAATCACTTCATTCCCAACTTTAACAAAACCCGGATCTAGATGAAGGCAACACCAGCTCTGCATTCTTCTTCCTCTGGGCTACAGATCTCATGGAACATTCCTTCAATTAAGGAATGATTCTTGGTCTCTTCCCTGGTCTTGTAAACTTCAAGTTTTAAGAAAATCCCTTGAAGTTTGATTACTTTTTTTTTCTTTTTTTTTTTAGAGCTGAACACTGAAGGGAGCTGGATAACAATGCCATCTTTTTTTCTTTTTTTTTTTTTTAGATTCTCAGCTTTGTTTTAAATTCACTTTGGAAAGAAACTTGAAATACTTCACTCCCGGACAAGTTGAAACAGAGCAATTTTTGAACTGTAAAATGAATATGTCATTGATTGGTACCAAGGAAACAAAAGATCGCCCACTTGCATATTTTTATGGACATCGCCCATCATGGTGATGTCAGTTTGATTTCCTCTATAGAAAATGACAGCTTATACCAGAAAATTTGCAGAATCAGATCCAAAGGGAGTATCTGATTTTCTTAGAAGGATCAGCCTTCACTGAAAACATGCCAGTTAAAACACAAGACAGATGTAATTCTGATTTTCCTCCCCACCTTGAGTTGCCTTTATCAACTGTTTGGTTTCCCACTACTTTTTGTGACTCTTCTGGACCTGCTGAAGCAGCAGCAGAAATAGATCACACCAGCCCTGACCTCTGACCAGGCAGTGATCCTCGTTTCTGTATGGAGCAGTGTGGGAACAGGCATGAAACATCTCACCATGCCTGTCTTTGAAAATATGTTTCACTAAGGCTACGAGTTGGCCTTCAATACTATCTTCACCATTTTGCATTTGAAATCTATTTTTAGATGAGAATTGTATAAGTGGTGTAACACACGAAAGGAGCAATAAGGTTTATACAAGTAATGAGAAAACAGAGAAACATGTCAGATAGATAAACAAGGCAAAACTAATTGAAAATAGAGGAGAAGTCCTATAAACAGAAATAGGATGGAGGATTTTGTGTAGTTATGCACATAATTGGTTTCATACAGATGCTTTTATCGTATCTTTCCTTTCCTGACTCACGGACGTTGCCTCTTGTGGAAAGAAAAAAAATTTAAACTGTCTTTTCTTGAGAATCTATATTTCCTAATACGAATTCTGGAAACATGTACTTGGATCTCGCTTTTACAAAGCCATAGAAAAGGATTATTTTGTAACAAAAGCTTATTTTTCAGAACATGGGCATTAAACACCACAGCAAGAAAATGTCAAGAGAAGTTAAGAGAAGTAAAGACTTAGAGTTTTCTTATGTACATCCCAAGTTAATACTGATATGATTTAAACCAGCTACAGAGTGAGTTGCTTGATTTCTGGAGTATAAAAGAGATCACTACATCCACTCAAACTTGATAAAGGGGAGGTAATGTTAAAAGTCTTTTTAAACCTATTTCTTTCCTCTTCCTTTTTGTGAGCTATCATTTTCATCAGAGGATCTGAAAAGCCAACTAAGCTTCTAAATTCCATTTTGTTGTTGTTTTTTTTTTAAAAAAAAGTCTAATTGAGTAAAGCTGAATCAGCTAAAGATCTTCCAAAACTGCAATTTATAAAGCTTTTCTAACCCTGACAGACATACTGGCAATAATCCAGGTGGGTTTTTTTCCCGCCTTGCAATAATGCAGTTCCGGGGATGAAAGCAGTTGAAAGAATATTTTAAGCCACAATTTTCTTTTAAGTGCTGAAGAGCCTGAACTGACAGCAACAGATTGCTCTAAAAGTCGCTCAGCGTTTTACAAAATTCCAGTCAGCAACTTTTTGGCGGCTTACTGCTCTCCACCCCCTGCCCTTCTCCGTATGTAAAGCTCTCGTACACAAGATATATTAGCACCGGCCTTTTGCCACCGGTGGCACGATGAGCACCAGAGGCGGGTATTCCAGATCTTCTTTGGCAGGCGGCTGCTNGCCGTTGCCACAAGAGGACGCTGCGGCCGCGGGGATGAGGCCGGTCGCGGGAGCTCCGCTTCGACGCCAGCATCACAAAGAGCAAAATGAAGCGATCTCAAGCGCTTAGCATAAATTCGTAGAATCGACATTCTAATCACCAACGCAACATTTACATGCCGGGTCTGGCCTTGCTTCTTCTCACAAACTACCCAACTTTGCATCTTGTATATAATTATTTGCGATTGCCCGGAAGAAATTTTTAATTCGAGGCTCCGGATCTTACCTGCTGTTTTGCATAGTTCAGAGCAAAGCGTGAGCACGTCAGCAAAAGCCGACCGCCCGGTACGCGGCAGGCCCCAACTCAGGCAGATGATGCTGATTTTGCCCTGAAAAGTAATTTTATTTTATTTTTTCCACAGGCAGATTTTTTTTAACAGTACATAAATAAAATTCAATTTAACTTCGTTCCGGACGACGGATCCGAGCCGACAGGTGCTGCTACACAGGGCACGGCTGCGAGCCCAGCGCAGCGCCTGCCCGCGGCATCCCCGCCCCTCGGAGCGCCGTTTCTGGCAAGGGTAGCGGGGCCGCAGCAGCACTACCTGCTCTGCCTGCCGCCGCGCAGTCCCCGGCCGGGGCGGGCAGCTCTCCTGGCTGCCGG
>VWZK01018825.1:0-45509 GCA_013396935.1 Baryphthengus martii | reverse complement strand
CCGCGGGCTGCGCCCCGCCGCCGATGGAAGAGGGCGGCGGGAGGCGAGGAACGCGGCGGGCGCGGAGCCTCAATAGCCCCCCGCAGTTCCAGCTGCCCAGCTACCAGGTCTCCATCCCCGAGAACGAGCCGGCCGGCACGGCGGTCATCGTGCTGCGCGCCCAGGACCCTGACGAAGGGGAAGCCGGCCGGCTGACGTACTCCATGGAGGCTCTCTTCGATGAGCGCTCCAACGACTACTTCTCCATCGACGCCGAGACGGGCAGCGTGGTTACCGCCCGCAGCCTCGACCGGGAGACGAAGGACACCCACGTGCTGAAAGTAACTGCCTCTGATCACGGCTCCCCGCGTCGCCGCTCAGCCACCACCTATCTGACAGTGACCGTGAGTGACACCAATGACCACGAGCCAGTGTTTGAGCAGCCTGAGTATCGGGAGAGCATCCGGGAGAATCTAGAGGTGGGTTACGAGGTTCTGACCATCCGCGCCACCGATGGTGATGCCCCAGCTAATGCCAACATGCTTTACCGCCTGCTGGAGCCAGGAGCCGGTAATGGGGTCTTTGAGATTGACCCACGCTCTGGAGTTGTGAGGACCCGAGCCCCAGTGGACCGTGAGGAAGTCTCCGAGTATCACCTGGTGGTGGAAGCCAATGACCAGGGCAAGGATCCAGGACCACGCAGCGCCACGGCTATGGTGCACATCACTGTTGAGGATGAGAACGACAACTACCCTCAGTTCAGTGAGAAGCGCTACCTGGTCCAGGTGCCAGAGGATGCCCCGGTGAACAGCCAGATACTGCAGGTGCAGGCCACAGATCAGGACCGGGGCAGCAATGCCCAGGTACACTACAGCATTGTGAGTGGCAACCTGAAAGGCCAGTTCTACATCCACTCTTTCTCTGGTGCCATCGACCTGATCAACCCTCTGGATTATGAGACTATTCGGGAATACACGCTCAGGATCAAAGCCCAGGATGGGGGCAGGCCTCCCTTGATCAATTCCAGTGGCATGGTGTCGGTGCAGGTTGTGGACGTGAATGACAATGCTCCCATCTTTGTGAGCACTCCCTTCCAGGCCACAGTGCTGGAGAATGTTCCTCTGGGCTACTCGGTGCTGCACATCCAGGCCGTGGATGCTGATTCTGGGGAGAATGCCCGTCTGGAGTACAAACTCATAGAGATGGCACCGCCCACCGGTGGTGCCCCTGTAGCAGGTGACTCTGCGTTCCCTTTTCAGATCAACAATAGCACGGGGTGGATCACGGTGGCTGCAGAACTGGACCGAGAGACTGTGGAGAACTATCACTTTGGGGTGGAGGCCAGGGACCATGGTGTGCCGGTCATGACCTCCTCAGCCAGCGTGTCCATCACTGTCTTGGATGTGAACGACAACAACCCCACCTTCACAGAGAAGGTGTATCATCTCAGACTGAATGAGGACGCAGCTGTGGGCAGCAGCGTCCTGACCCTGACAGCAGTGGACAGGGATGTTAACAGCGTTGTGACTTACCAGATCACCAGTGGGAATACTAGGAACCGTTTTGCCATCACCAGTCAGAGCGGGGGAGGACTGATCACGCTGGCCTTGCCCCTGGATTACAAGCAGGAAAGGCAGTATGTGCTCACAGTCACTGCCTCTGACGGCACTCGCTTCGACACTGTCCAGGTCTTCATCAACGTCACAGATGCCAACACGCACCGCCCAGTCTTCCAGAGCTCCCACTACACAGTGAGCGTCAGTGAGGACAAACCCATTGGTACCTCTATTGTCACCATCAGTGCCACTGATGAAGACACAGGAGAGAATGCGAGAATCACTTACATTTTGGACGATAACATCCCCCAGTTCCGCATTGACCCTGACACAGGCACCATCACCACCCTGATGGAGCTGGACTATGAGGACCAGGCCTCCTACACGTTGGCCATAACAGCCCATGACAATGGCATCCCTCAGAAATCAGATACCACTTACGTTGAGATCCTCATCCTGGATGCCAATGACAATGCACCCCACTTCCTGCGTGACCGCTACCAGGGCTCAGTTTTTGAGGATGTGCCGCTCTCCACCAGTGTCCTGCAGCTGTCTGCCACTGACCGTGACTCAGGCCTCAATGGCCGTCTCCTCTACACTTTCCAAGGTGGTGACGATGGAGATGGAGACTTCTACATTGAACCCACTTCTGGAGTGATACGCACACTGCGTAAGCTGGACCGTGAGAACGTGGCTGTCTACAGCTTGCGGGCCTTTGCTGTGGACAGGGGCAGCCCACCGCTGAAAGCCTCTGTGGATATCCAGGTGACTGTGCTGGACATCAACGACAACCCCCCCGTCTTTGAGAAGGATGAATTTGACATCTTTGTGGAGGAGAACAGCCCTGTGGGCTCTATTGTGGCACGAATCAGTGCAGCTGACCCCGACGAGGGGACCAATGCACAGATCATGTATCAGATAGTAGAGGGAAACATCCCTGAGGTCTTCCAACTAGACTTGCTCAATGGAGACCTCACGGCGCTAATGGACCTGGATTACGAGAGCCGGACGGAGTATGTGATTGTAGTGCAGGCCACTTCAGCCCCTCTCGTGAGCCGGGCAACAGTGCACATCCGCCTCCTGGATCAGAATGATAACCCACCTGTGCTGCAGGATTTCCAGATCCTTTTCAATAACTACGTGACCAACAAGTCCAACAGCTTCCCCTCTGGTGTGATTGGCAAGATCCCAGCTCATGATCCTGATGTGTCTGACAGCCTGGCCTACACCTTTGTGCAAGGCAACGAATTAAACTTGCTCCTTTTGGACTCTGCCACTGGGGAACTCAAGCTCAGTCGCGACCTGGACAACAACAGACCCCTGGAAGCCCTTATGAAAGTGTCAGTCTCAGGTAAGCGAGCGTTCGAGGTTCATAAAGCGCGTAGTTCTGCTTGTCAGACCAGTGTGGGAGCATGGGCACAAATAACCCACTTGCACTTTAGTGTGCAGCTTTTGCTTTCCTGAAGCAGCAATTTATCTGTGAAATTTTTGGAGAGAAACCACAAAAATGTGTCAAGCTCGTGTGCTGTGGATTGAAGTGGTGCACTGGAGTTGTTTAGTAAACGTGGATCACAAGGGTAAATAAATACAAGTGTGCGTGGAAGGGTACATACTCCCTCAGTTGAGGTGGTACCTTGGCTGAAACCTTTCTGATGTGGTTGCATGAAGGTAATAAATGATAAAACTTGTAAAGCTTGTAGGGAGTGCACATGAATCTGTAGTGCTGTCTCCTCTCCCTCTTTTTTTTTTTCCTCTTAAAAAAAAAAAAAGAGAAAGAAAATCTGAGATGTATCTGCTTTTTTTAGCAACAAAAAGTTTACTCCCTTCTGTGTGATGGGATGTTTGGCTGGTAGATCCTTAGATGTCAGACCAGTTCTCCGCTGTTGTGGCCCAGGTGGATGTGACGCTGGCAGAGCAGTGCTGATTTGCACTGCTGGCCTGTGTTGCCGTGGGAAATGGCACCTCTGAAAGCAATGAGTTGTGGCTGTGTAATAGCTGCGTCACGCCGCTAATTGCTCTGGAGTTGCTTTGGTAACACTAGGGGCAGATACTGGTGAAATGCAGCCCCCAAAATCAGCGCTCCTGCAGGGAAGGGAAGGAGGGGAGAGGGATGGGTGCTGTGCCATTAACTTGCTGAGACTTTGTGTCTCTGTGTGTGTGGAGACTGTTCGATATCATCCAATACATGCTTTCATATGAGCACATACGTTCTCTTAGGATATTATTCTTTTTCTGCTCAGTTGCTTGTTTATCATGGAATTACTTTTTATGCCTTTAATTGTGGCATCAATCATGCAATGAGTAATTTCCTCTGCAGGTGCCACTTTATAAAGTTTACTGTGGATGTGATCCCATAATTCTGTTGACTTTCAAAGGTTAGCCAGATACATTCCTCACTGCCTCTCTCTACAACCTAAAACCAATATTTGTATTCATTTTGCAAAGAAATAATTGAAAGTGCTAGGTATGTAAAATGACACTTTGTGAGATGCTTCTTTTCAGATGGTTGTATTAAAAAAATAATAAACTGTGGCCTAATGCCGGCAGCGCTTCTTTTCCTGTAAGTAGTCGTGATGTGCAGCAGGGCCTCAGGAGCATGCTGTGCTCTCCCTTGTGTTTGTAGGGTTGGGGTCCTTTTTTGCTTCACGAAAATGAAAGTGATTGTTAACTGAGCTTACTGAATTCACTGTGGTGTATCACCTGACAAGCCACTCTTGGGTTCTTCCACGAGCTGGGCGGTAGCTAATGCGGTAAGGTAGCTCCCAAATGCTGTTTCCATGTCGTGTGGGGACTTGCAGAAAAAAACAGGCAGTTGGCTTTTGACCTTAAAGAAAAACATTTGGATTAAGGCACAGGTAGTTGCATGGTCACTGTCTGTCTGAACCACTAGCTCTTTATCTGGTGGCAGAAGATAAGAACTCATCTTGTAGCTTGAAACTGGAAAAGTTATTTCATTAGAGTAGCTGAAGAAGAGTGTATTCAGAGCAGAAAAATCAGTGACATGCATTGTTCCTTTCTCAATCGAATGATTTATGCAGTTTAAGTAGTTGAAATCTCAGGTAACAGGAGCTTGATCGTTCCTGCATCATTTTTATGTTTAGTGAAGGTGTGAACTTTGAAACTCTACTGTGATGTTGATGAAAACTGGCTGTCTGCTGCATGTCTTGAGATATTTGAAAGATTAAAGGTTTTTATGAGTAGGATTTAAAAATAATTTTGACAAGTTCTGAACTCCATTTGACGTTAATTTGGAGTTCACTGTTTGGAAATTGAAAGGGCAGTGTTTGGCAATGTATAATTAGACCAGGAAAGTCTCAACTGCCGGCCTCTGATTTATCTGATGTGGTCTTTAAAAAAAAGGACAAGAAGCTCAGACAGAAGTACTCCACGGGGTTATCTCTAAGTGTTGCAAAATACCTGCAAATCACCGGCTAAAATGACCTGCCAGTTAACTGAAAAACGTGTCTATGGAGTAGCCATTAACCTCTCAACCCAGACAAACACAAAAGTCCTGCCTTACAGCTGCTGGTCAGGTCAGGGAAGGACTGGAGTTCTTTGTGAACTTGGGGAATTTGATCTATATACGAGTGGGAAGTAACATTGCTGCTATAAAATCTTATTTCCACCTGGCGATGTGTTGTACTGCAGAGGCATGTGAGTGTGCTCTGTGCTAGGGGGGAGTTGCACTACTCGCTTCAATTACTTGAAGATTGTGATACTTGGCTAAAACCAGCGTTCTTTCATTTGACTTGGATTATTCGTATAAGCACGCTATTTTTGATCTTCTGCATATAAACAAAGAACTTCTAAGGATCATGAAAACCAAGCAAGTGGAGATAATAATTTTTATATAACCTGAGATCGGCACGCTCAGCATTGAAAACTTAGGCTCTACCAGTGTAAGTAAACATCATCCGAAGCTGCGTGGGGTGGTGGGCAGCCCTGGGCAGGCTCGGTGCATATGTGACTTTCCCTTTGCCCTGGTGCTGTGGTACTTGCTCGGCTCTGCCCCCGCAGCCGGTCAGGAACCGACTCAAGGGGAGGAGGCAGGAATGTGGGTGGGTGGTGTGGATATTAGCATTTTGCTTTGGATGCGGAGGGAGCTTTTGAAGTCAGTCTCTTTTGAAGTGAATCTCTCTGGGTGCCCCTCTGCCGGTGCAGAGCCACCTCAGTGAACAAACTGAACTTCTTTGGGATGAAGCTAATCCAGATGTGTTCCAGAGGTCCCTTAAAAAGACGTGTTCTCCTTTTTCTGATGAACGATTAAGACTTTCCTATGGAAAGGCAGAGCTTGGCTTTATGTTCTCATGCCTGCACACTGTGTTGTTAGGTTTATACTGTTTTAACAATTGCGGTGAAATCTGTACCCTGCTTTCCAAGGGAGCAGGATTTTACTCTGGGCTTCTGAAACAGTTGATCAAGAGTCCATCAGTCTGTGATTTCTTAGTGTTGCTAATAAATATTTGGCTTAAATCGACAGGATTGTTAAAAACGATGTTCACAATAACATTAAATTGGAATTTATTTGGTCAAAAGAGGGGTTAAATGTTGCTGGAGTCACATTACATTCACCCACATTAGACAGTATACTGCAATCCCCACTGATGCTGGGGGGGAAGGCTGGTGGGAGCCTCAACTCTGCACAGCTGTTGCCCAAGTTTGTCTGGGTATCACATTGCAAATGCTGCTGGCACCTGCTTGGCCCTGCTGCCACAAGTAGTCCCACTTATCATCAGTGACAGCTCAATGGGGTGCAATGGTTGTGTGTGCAAACCCCTCTGGGAACCCAGCCTAATTCACCAGTGCAGACAAAACCCAACATCACTGGATGGATTCTACAGATTTTGAGTGATCCAGATAAATGTAAAATATCATTATGCAACATGCAATACACAATTTTGAGAAGGTAGTGCTCCTCAGGAAGTGAGGCATAGACACCCAAGCGTTTCTGAGGGCGTGCAAGCTCAAGTATTGCCTTTTACATTTCTTTGGCTTTGAATCTCCAGTGGCATTCAGTGAGGGTATTGACTATCAGCAAATGCAAATTAAGATAGAGCTCGTTTGTGTTCCAATAAACTTTTGGGATTTTTTACTCAAGGCTTGGTAAAGGATCTTCATTATTATTGTAATTTAAAAGTCATTATGCTAATGATCCTGGATCTCCATACAAATGTAACAGAAGATGCAATACTTTGGTTTAGCCCATCTGATAAAGATAAGGCCGCAGCTGTGCCTGGGCTGCTGGGCACTGGGGTTTATTTGTGTGTGAAGAAGATTTGAGATTAAAGGGAAAAAAGAAACTTGAGGGAAAAGGCGTTTCTGTAAGCGCAAGGGCACCTTTGGGTGCAGAGGGTGAGTTTGGGATGACCACCCAGGATGCGGGCCAGGTGCCTCAGCAGCATCAGGGTGTTGTCTCATGCCTCTGCCTTTGGGAAGTGGGGAACATGAGGCTGCTGGAGCCCTGTGAGTTTGGAGGGGCAGATCCATAGGGCAACTGATTCTTTCAGGAGTGGTGCTTCTGGCTGCCTGCAAGGACTTGCTGTCAGGGTCGGGGAGGGGCAATTAGCACCTGAACTGTTCTCTGTGGCCCCTCTCCCAGGGAAATGCATTCTCATAGGCAACTGTGGTGAGATCCCTCTGGGTTACACAGTTAGGAGATGATGGAAATGGACAAGTGGAGGCTCCTTTCTCCCACCCTTGAGGTGGGAGGAGGTGTCAAAGTGTTGCATGGCTGGAGGGCTTTTGAACACTGGGATTCCCAGAGACCTTGGGCACTTGCACTTGCACTTCACCCATGCATCCTGCAGTAAGGCGAGGGGAGAGAAAGCAGCAGCTCAAAGGCTGCAAAGACCAGGGAGGCAACAATGGCAGACCTCGTGTAGAAAGATGACCTGATACCATGAGCTGCAGGATTGCATCCCAAGCTGTTATTTGGTGCATTAAGTGGGGCTGAAGGATGACACATAATGGTTAGTAGTGGTGGTTTTGAACATTTACATTTATTTTCTTAGAACAGCAAATCAAGAGTAGTGACCATCGTTTTAAACTTAGGTTAGCTCCTACATCTGCTGTGGCTACCTAAATCTTATACGGCATCCATATGGGTTCTATATTCTCATCTATTCTATAGATGAGGTGTATTTTAGATGCACGACCCTCCAGCCTGCAGCAGTGTCACTTTCCCTCTTCAGCTGTGATCTGTTCCAGCTGATAAAAAGCTGTGGCTGCCGTGTTGCTTTTCTATGGGCTTCCTTTCACCTCATCCCTGGGTTTCATAGGAGTGGTGTGTTTTTGTTTCAAAAGACAGGAAAATGTCTATGGCTATGAGAGGAAAATATTTAGTGGAAAACTGTTTGACAAAGTAACTTTTTTACTGAGATAAAAGATACCTTCTGCATGTAAATAAATAGAATTGGGAGTTACCTGCAGCTCAAGCTACTGTAAATAAGTGATTTCTTTGCTAAAATAGTGATCTCTAGTAATAAAAAACAAGAAATGTTTACCACAGCACACTTTAAAAAGTCAATGAGATGTTTTATCTCAGATAAAAGCTATTTTGTTCATCAGCTTCTTTCAGAAAATGCTGCTATGCAACATAGCTGTCGCTAAAAATGTTTGTTTCTCTCTGTTTCTGTGTGCAGTGCAGGCTGTACATTCCCATTTTTTTTGTTACACAGCTCTTAAGATATTTCTACCTTAGTACGTCTTGGCAGTTGAAGCATATGCAGGTCGCACTTCTTAGCCTCAACCCACAAAGTGAAACTTTGAACCGTGAATACCAGAAGTCACAATCAATTCCTGGAAGAAAAAAAAAAAAAAAACAGAACAAGTGCCTATCCAAAAGCATGTTTATATTTGCATCTTCTTGTTAAGAAGATGTTAAACTGTCAAGCTACTGGGTTGCCTTGATTGAGAGGGTGTGAGAAATGGCTTACTGAGGCTGCAGGGATTTTTGGCTGGATTTGTTCACACTTTGCTCAACGTACCAATAATTTTATTTTATTTTTTGTTGCTTAAATGTTGCTGCTTTTCTCAGTGATTTCTGGGAAAGATGGATACTGCAATAACAAGGAAAAGGTATAAGAAGAATGAGACTTAAGATGTAAGAGGGAGAAAGATCTCCTAGGCTTTACTTGATAATAAGTCACAAAGGAAAGAAATTAAATTTAGAGAATTATGATCGTGTGATTACCTGGAAAACTTTTTTCACCTATTTTCAAATGATGTGCAAATGGGGAGGCAGTTGTAATAGCCATATTTTAATTGGATTAGTAATTTTTTGATCTTTTTTTTTTGATTACTTTTTAAGCTTCAGGTTGTATTAATGAATTGGTTTCCTTGGTGTATTCCCTTGCGATTTGCGTCCCTCCTAGAAGTCACTGAAGTGCTCTTAATTCTGACTCGCGCTTGTGGTCTGGGAAGAATCCTCTTTTGTTGTATTGTTCTGGTCACACCTTTCCTTGCAATTCAGAATTGGTTTAGGCCGGGTTTGCAGAGCCTGCTGCCAACTGCCAAATACAGGGTAAACATCGAATTGTTATCGTGGCTAATGGCAAAAGAACCCTTTGTTTAGAGTGCAGGAACAAATGTCTAGGTTTGGATGTTAGGATAATAGTAAACCTGCAGTAGAAGCAGTAGTGGGGAAAGTAGGTGATGTGAAGCAGTGGGATTTTTATACTTCATTATCTCTAAAATCCCAAGCACTATCTGAGGAATTGTGTGGCTGTTATTAAAGCATATAATTTAAAAATTGCTTATTGAATGGTCCATTTTCTTTCATCGTATATATGTAACTTGCATTCATTGGTGACTCCCATCTTTGAGCTGAATGAATTTTCTCAGACACCCCATGACTGAGGAATTTAAAGTTTGGATTTAAAGTTTTGGATTTTAAAGTTGGACATTAGGTGAAGGTAGGTAGTGTGCTCACTACTCTTCTGGTAGGACACTTACTGGTGAGATGCTTAACAGACATTTGGATGGGAACCCAGATGTATTATGTTTCCACCAGACTGGTTAGAGCATGGGCCTGATGTCTCCCAGCATCTCCAAGGAAGGACTAGGGAGACTCATCAGTGGTCTCCTGCCTCCTGCTCAGGATGTGCTGCAGGTCTGCCAGACACCCCTGCAGCTGACGGGTTGTCTGCAGTGTTTTTGCTGGCTGGGTGCTCAGAGTTCCTGGGTTCAGGAGCACAGATAGCACATAACACCTATGGTGGCATTTACAGTTCAGCTAGATGTGTAGCTGCTGCATGTGTTGGCATGGCTAAGCTTACTTACCTCTGAGTATTTTGGGTACGGACAGCAATGACTGCACTGTCGGCTTTACGATTTCACTGATTCCCTTGTGGGTCAGGTGAGGCTGATAAAAAGACTCTGGGAATGTGACCATTCTAGAAGTTGGGAGCAGAATTATTTTCTGGGCAGGAAACAAACAAACGTGAAGCAGAAACCTCTTCTAAACCTGTGTGCTACAAATACCTTTTCAATATTTAGCAGCGTAGGCAACTGTAGCTGTAGCCCTCATGCATGGAGGATGAGTAAGGGGAGCATCAAATGTCAGGCACAAGATCTGCACTCACCATCCCTTGTTACTCTCCTTTGTAAGCCCTCAGGATTTTGAGAGTCAGTTGGTGGGGACAGGCTTCCTACATTTGGGTGCTCGAGATGACAATACAACTTGTCTGCTTACCAGAGTATTGCCTAATTTACAGGATTTGGGCAACTGTCTTTCTTGGCTTCCTTTGGCATACTGGCTTGTATTTCCAAAAGTATCTATGGAGAGTCTTTAGGAAATGTAGGGGGGTTAGAAGAGGTGAAGATACTCAGATCATATCTAATCTCCCATCTTAGACTTTTTCTGTCCTGGTTTCTGTGGGAATGATGATGGTTTTAGGTAAAATAGTACTCCAACTACACTGACATCTACTTTCCCATTTAAGAAACGAGTATGGCAGTGCTGTCTTTTATGAATGATAGACTTTTTTTGTTTTCTTCTCCTTTTCTTTAAGACTATTTTGCCAAAAGATTGCATAAATCAGAGTATGGAACAAGTTGATGAGGGGCTGGGTTCTTTAAAGAGTTGTTCACAGTAGTTGTCCTCTTGAAAGAAAGAACATCAAAAATCTACTTGAATTTAGGTTTGCAACTTTGTGCTTCTGTGACAAGTGACAATTTTATTATTTCCCCCCCTAGTGCAGCTCTTTTTCCAGCGGTGAAAAACACTGAACTATTTATAGACAGAAGTTTCCAAAAGGATCAGGATGTAATAATCTTCACGGAAAATTTTGAAATCACCATTGAGCGATCTCTTGGTTTTTTTGGTGAGATTTGCTTAACACTTTATTTTTTTTTTATTTTTTTTTCGGTAAGACTTAGGTGCTTTGGTTGAGATTTCATTGCAATGCATTGATTTATTTTTTATTTTTTATTTTTTACTGGAACAGCATTATCAAAGGTACAGCTTGGCTTTTATGGTCAGATTTGTATCTCACCTACCACAATCTACCCAAGAAATGAGTTATTTCTTCAAAGGTGGTTGTGTAGGTTGCAGTCATCATTGGTGAATAGGCTGAAGGGCTGCTGGCTGGAGATGTTCATCTCACCCCACTGATGAAAGAGGGAACATAAGTAACTGACTTGGGCTAATTACCTTGTTGTTAGGTGGCTGAAGTTCACTGGAATTAACCCACCCTGAATGTGTGTGCCAGGACAGAAGGATTTGTTTTCTTTTGTAGCGATGATTGTACTTATTTCTGGTACAGCAAACTACCTGTGGTAACAGGCTTAGCAGACTAGATGGAAAGAATGGGGGAGGCTATCATTTGCAAACAGGAAAATGTTTTGCCATGAATAATATTAGAAGAGGTTTTAAATATTGTTAAGAGTTTGAGTGAATGAAGGAGAAAAGTATGCTTTTATGGGGATTTGGCATTCAATGAAGAAATAAAAATTCAAAATACTTTAGAAAGATGATAACACAAAAAAAAAGCAATTGGACAGAAAAGTAGGGTTTGCTGGAGAGAAGGGAAAACTTTTGGACTTTGTTTCAACAAGTCGTTAATGCTGCTAAGCTGTAACCACCTTCTTATTTATTCCAGTGTTTACACTTGCCAAGCACAAAAAAAGCAAATAAATGAAATGATAAACCTGTAATAAATCCTCAGGGGACTACATAATAAACATAGACATGTTATGCTTATCAAATACAAAGGCAAGTAATCTGTTTTCAACACCGTAGCTGAATGCATGATAGATACTACATTCTGTCAGATCTCCATCACTTTTAGAAATGACACGTCTAGTCAAAATATTTAACCCTTTTAGAAGAAGAGAGAAGGAGAAGCTGTCATTAACAACCACTGTCAGCACGGCATCTCCTGCCTCCTGTGGGATCTGTGGACTGGACTCTTTTCAGGGAGAAGAAAAAGTATCTGGACCTCACCAAAAGGGACAAAGCAAGGAACATTTTAAAGGATTTGAGTTTTGTGGATGTGATGGCCAGCACCTAGCAGTCTGTCTTTGCTGTTAAATCCCAAGGGACTGTTAGATTTGGAAGCAAATGTACGGAAGGTGATTCTCTGCAGCTGCCATGCTACCGGAACACACGTCATGGGTACAAAGAGATGCTGAATTGGTTGGGTTTGCTCTTTCCTTTAACTAGCTCCAGATCAGACTCATTGACCCTATGCAATGTTAGCAAGTCGTGGAGTTCATTGGATTGAATTCCTGTCATAGCACTTTTGGACTTTCTGGGAAACAGCCCCGCCCCTCACTTACCTGTATGCTTGCAGCAATGTTCATTCTGGCTCTATTTCTAAAGAAGATCCTCTAACATACAAACTGTGGTGTGGTTTTTTTTTTTATTTATTTAGCCGACTGAATCTAGTTTAAATCATATAAAAACTGTTGCACACTAGGGCATTGCTCGTTTTAGCAGCGCGTGATTGCCATCCTCCAGATGCTGCAGACACAGCTCCGCATGGCTGGGAAGAGGCATTTGGCACCTTTCACAGCTGAGGTCCAGTGGAGGACCTCTGTCTAACCGTCAGATGCCGCAGTGCCTCATGCGTAGGTGCCTGTTCCCTGCAGTAGCAGTATCCTGGTTTAGGCAGTTAAGTGTCCTATGAAGTGGGAGTACTTGAAATACCATCCTGCTACAGCTTGGACACTTCACTCAGCATAGAGATCGAGACACTTAGTGAGAGCAGAGATGGGCTGGGCTCCAGCCCTTGATCTCAAAACTCTCTCTGTGCTATACATTAAACAGAAGCCAAATAAGGTACAGAAGCCATTGTCAGACTCACATTTCCCATCTTTTTGGTAAGTGCCATAAGCTACAGGGTCATGCTCACACTTGCAAGGCGCTAGAGAAGAAGCTTTCTGGCTCACGTTGTGTATGTGGGCACCTCTGCTTCAGTCAAGCGACAGTGTGAGCAGTCTGACTCTGACTCTCAGCTGCTGGATTTTGTTTAGGCCATAATAAAAGCTGCATCGTGAACCATTCGGGCCATGTCTGGACTGGGTCAGTTGTGGCTGTAGCCAGGGACTAGGTTCTTCCCACCTGGGAACTGAGAGATAAAATAAACAAGAGCCTAGGTGCTTTCCAGGGAGTACTTTCCTGTTGATCAGAGCTGATTTGTTTGTCTTCTGGCTTTAACTATTTGTAGATGGGTTTTGCTTGTTACGGAGAGTGGTCCCCAGATGGGCTAAAGGGTCAGTTATGGAAAGATTCATGGGCTCAGACTTAAATTACTCTGCTAAATATCCAGAGTTCAACCCATCTTTGCCTACTGTTTAATCTGCTTTCTCACTGCGGTTTGCTGTGATGATAGACTTGCTCGTAATTATCAACATGTTGCCGCTTGTCGCTTAGATCCTATGGCTTTTCCCGCAATGTGCTCGCTGACGTTCAAGCTCACCGACACTGTCCTGGCACATACAGTGAAGGTCTCTGGGCAGCAGTGACTGGGTTGAACTATCTCATCGACTGACTTGGTTTCCCTTCTCATACGGTGTATTTCTAATGTTGGTCTCCTTTTACTGACGTTGTAGTTTAGCAGTGTGTGCTCTGCATGATGAGCTCTCCATCTGGCAGGTAATTGCCTGCTAGTTTAAATCCCGTCTTAACTTCAGTTTCTCGAGATCACAAAATCTGCTTGTGCCTTCTGGTTGGTTTTGCAGGCTGTTTGCCAAAGGATTTGTTACGAGCTAAAGCGATGTGGGCAAATTTCTGTGAGTTTTTTTGAATGTTAGGTAAGACATTAGGTAAAACTTTTAGGCCCTGCTTACTAATCTACCTAATGTTATTCTACATTGAGTTTGTCAGTCGAACGCTTGGGATTGTTGACCAAACTGCTGACAACAGGTGCTTGCTGTTTGCACTGGTTATTCAAAGTGGAATCTCTGGGTATTCTTTAGGACCTGGTGAATGCTGAAAGCTTGTTACACAAAACATGCTGATGCTTCTCTTTCCTCCTTGCTGATCTTCTTCTCTCCTCTCCCTTTGCTTTCATTGGATCTGTTTGCCATGTGCTGTTTCGCGGCGAGGCGCCACGTCTGCCGAGTTTGCCTGCAAGTTTGTACAGGGCTCCGTGCAACGGAGACCTCGCAGGGGTTGCTTTTGTAATACCTGCTGTAAATAGTTAGGATAACCACCAGACATCGACTGCCCGACTGCCCCATGAGATAGTCAGATACAGATGGCGATGCTGGGGACTGCCCCAGGCCAGGCCAGCGGTGCATCCGACAGACAACTGGGAGCTGGCTGTCGGTTGCCCAACAGACACAGTGCATGTCGATGGTGTGGCAGCATCCTTTCTCACTGCTTGTCTTCTGCCTTTGAGGAGGCAGGGCAGGTTTCTCATCCTCCCCTCACCCTCTTCTGACCACTGTACTGTTTCTTGCAGTTAGGTGGATCTGTTGGCCGAAGGCAAGGGGCGGGGTCCATCCCTTTCCATGGATATCCTGTGAAAAGCTCCCAGTGAACTGATGACAGCTGTTGCATTGCCCATACAGCCCTTGTACTCCTGGTGGCCATTTTGGAGTTGACACCTCAGTTGTGCTGAGTGCCAGGTACAGCTTCCAGAGGTTTTGCAGCCATGATCCTTTGCCACTCTACTTGCACAGGGTCTCATGGGCTGTGGCATGAGCTGGTAACAGTCCCACAGAGGTTTTGCTGCCTGGCACAAGCAGTCATGGGATGTCTATAGCCAGCCCCAGTTTTCAGGGCACTCTGCACATTAAATGTCAGTGCTTGTCTTTGCAGTCCATGGGAGCAACACTTGCGCCCATCAACTGGGAATTTGGCCCAGTTTAGGTATAGACAGCAACTATATCTTTTTCCTATCTTGCTACAAGTTGCAGTCACCTTTACTGGCTGGTTCCTTCATGCCTCAGCTGCCTTATGGCTCAGCTAGTAGCAGCGTCTGGGACTTTATTCATCTTTAAGAGGCTTTAAACCAAGAAATTCCTATTTACTACCAACAGCATTGATAGACATGACCGATTAATGGCAATAAACTCAGGTGAGGACTGAGAGACAAGGACATGTTTTCTATTCTATGCAGTGAACTATTTGTTTTGTTTGAATGCCTGTTGCAAACTTTTGTATGATCTGCTTTTAAAATACGTTCCCTGCCAAGCACTTGGGGATTTCTTAAGCTGAGATGACTGATTCACTCTTTGGCCTACCTAATGTACTGTGCTGAAGCTGAGGCGCTGAGATGATCAGATAAAATTCTTGATGCTACCGGTGGCAGTTGATCATTCACCCCTGTTTGTTTTTTGTTTTTTTCCCTGGGGGAAAGTCCTTCAGGAGAGGCAGTTTCACCTACTCTTAGGTGATGTCAGTGACTCCCTAGGTTTTTGCTCTGTGTCTCCTTGATCAGAATTTAGCTGTCAGAAGATCCTATTGCTCTTTTCAAAGCCTAAAGGGAAAGTGAAAACTTTGATGGCCAATTTGAAAGCTTTTGCAGACTAGAAAGCATCCCGGGGAGGGTAACTTCACTCACACTCTACACATCCCATACAGATCGTATATACGATGGTGTTTTACTGGCTTAATGCTGCATAAAGTTGAGGTGTTGTGCATTTTCAGGTATTTAAATGAACTTATGTAAATGACTAATGATAAGAAAAGATTAATTAAATTTTGTTCCTGTGCCGAAACTGAATTTTAAAGAAATCAGTCTGAGATTTCAGCAGCTGTGAAATTCACAGTGTCATTCTTCACACTGTAGAGCCTTTGTACTTGTTCTGTAGTCATGTTACACGACATTGTCTAATACCCAGCAAGGCCTATTCTTGGTTCATTCAGCAGGTAAGGCTCCCTCAGGGTCACTGAATCCCTCCCTGTACTCAGCAGAGAGCTCAGCCTGATGATTTTACAGCCACGCATCTGTGTTTGCGTTTCCAGGGGTTTCTCCTTTCTGCAGTAGTTTTCTCATTTATGATCTGGTGATTATTAAAAGCGAAGCTCTGACTAGTTTTGTGACCAGTGTCACCTCTCCCTGCTTCCTACTCCTGGCACTCAGTGGCTAATTTGCTGGTGGCTGGTCCTGGAGATGGGTTTTTTACTGCTGAGCACTCGCTCCATCCTTGTGCTTGGTGAGAGATGCTTATGGGCATAAGCACCTTGCAGAGGTGGTCAGGTCCTGGAGTGGGTGCTCGAGGTCTCAGCTGAGAGCTAGTCTAGCTGTAGCAGATGAGGTGCTGATCCTTTAGAACTTCAGGGTAATTTAATCACTTTTGGAAAGAGCAATAATTAATAATCCCACACTAAGAAACTGCAACTGCTTCTGTTCCTTTTAAGACATCTTAATTAATTTCTTTTCCATTTTTGTTTTTAGGCATTTTGTAGCATTTAATTTTCTCTATGATAATTTATGACTCATGAAATCTCTTAGAACAGGTTAACCTCTGTGTGACAGCGTTTCAGCACCCATTGCATTTACTTCAGTTGGATCATGTGTTTCTGCTTGTTTAGAGGCAACGCTGCCATTTCCCCAAGGAAAGCAATATATTGTTACCTGGGTGTGATGTGCAAGGATCACCCTGCCCTCTCTTTGGAGACCAGCCCTCCACCTACTTAACACAGTATTTAAAGTACTTATCAAATACTGGGATGGGAAAATATTCCATTTTCTGAAATTACACTATTTGGGTGCCTTACTTTTCTTGTCCAACCACTGTCTACGTGTTTTGAGTTGATTCTGAAAGACAGTAGCAACAGACCAGCTGAAAAATGTGTTGGCCTATGGGCCTCCCACCACAGGGGTTTATTAAGTAGGATGGATGTATTAAAGTGAGGTATTACATGGTGTTGTACAAGGCACTGTGCATATCTCGTTTCTGTGCTATTGTAGTAGTTCCTAGTCAAGAAAAGCTAATTTATATTGTAAAGAGGACAAGTTAGGGACAGAGAATTTGTTTCATGAGAAGTATCATTTATGGTAGAAGATTGCATTTTACATAATGCAAGTTGAAAACCAAAGAAGACTATGAGTACTACCTACCTCTCTGAAGCATTTATGGAAAACAAAGTTATGAGCAGGGCAGTTTAAAGGAAAAAAACCTGTAAGTGAACCAACTTGCAGTGAATTTAATTAGGATGTTAGATGGTAGTTTGAAACCTTAAGAGAAGCAAATTTATGGAAACAACCTCTCTCAAGAGATCCAAAGAAGTGTAGCTGGGTTTGAGATTAAGCTTGATAAATTAACGATTGCTTGATGGTTTCTAAGTAATGTTATGTATATACAACACACTTCCTTGAGAAGCTTACTTGAATAAAAAATTGAACTTGTTGGTGGGAAAATTATTTCCTGTTCTCTTTCTGCTGCAGAAATTAAACACACATATTAACAAATTGTAAATGCAATTAGCTCTTTGAACTGCCTGAGCTTGTGTAAGTTGTTGTGTGTTGGTAACAGCATTGCTGTCTTCTCCTAAACTTGGTATCAAAAGAAGATAAAGAATCCACAAGGCAGCGTGGTTCAACAGATAGATGAATGAGGCTGGAAGTTACTCACAAATGTCACAGGCTGCAAGTTGCAGCAAAACTGAGCCAATCTTGCTTCTGGCTGTTACAGTCCTTCCCTTCACAGCACCTGTATGACCTTCTGCTGGGTTGTTTCCATGCACCAAGTTGCTAAAAAGCCAACCTGCCATTAAAAAAAACCCAAACCAAACTTCTAGCTTAGCATGAAGAAACAGCTCAGTCTATGAAATGGGTGTCAGAGGCAATGCAAGCGAGGATGAAAGTTGATAAAAAGCCAAACTACCGATAAAAACCAACCAACTAAAACAGTTGTGGCTTGGTATGAAGAAACAGCTCAATGCAATGAGATGAGAGCAAGTGCAGAGGAGGGGAGAGACTGTGGCAACCAGCCCATAGGTTAGCTTAGGGCTGCTGTGCATTTGTAACCAAAGTCTAAAGAAAAATGCTCTTTTTTGTTGTGTTTTGTTGGAGTTTTTTTTGAGTAGGATTTTGATTATCTTGTGCTGGAACACTTCAGCACATGGTAGAACAGATACCAGGGATGATGTAAAACAGGAGGCAATAATTAGATGGGTTTAAGCTCTGCCCTTGGCTCAGTGGATTCTCTGTTGCTTCTTCTTGGATGAGATTATGTAAGTTTGCCCATGCTTGTGTTTTGTACCTTTTGGAAAAGGTAGAAAGTTCTTTCAACATATGAAAAGGTTGTGCTGTCTCTTCCTTAGGCCTTTGTGACCACATTGACTCAAACTAAGGGGGAATTTTATTCCAGTGCTCTATGCACAATACTCAGCCCCTAACCCACGTAGGCAAGTGTGTCAGCACTCACCACTCTCTTCTGTGAGTACAAACCTCCCAGCTTTCATTTGTATGAAGTTCTGCCACCTAGAAATTCTACTGTTTGAACCTACCGTGTATTTTGTGATGCAGAATTCCCCTGTGTTGTGCTGACAACAAAACCACAGGAGAGTCAGTAAACATGTTTAAAAACACCTGTCTTGGAAACACAGAGCACAAGAAAATATTGTAATAAATGAATGCAAAAATAACTCAATAATTGTAGTTTTTCATTCCTTGTAGATTGTTGTCTTCCTCAGTTTGTTGATTAAACAAATTTTGATTAAAAAAAAAGATAATAAATTCTCTTATAGTAAGGATTTTGCATTGAGAAAGTACATATATTTATGAGCTCTGGCCCAGTCCTTTGAATTATGTAGGCACTACTGTAACCGATAAGTGAATGCTGATAACCCTGTTAATATTTCAAGGACTCTTTGCAACTATAGGGAAACAGTCAGTAACTCACATTCCTTTGCATTGCAGGACAGGTTTTTTGTTTGCTATCTTAATGGTGTTATATATATACTTTTTTTTTTCAAGCTCAATTCACCTTGTCTTGCAGCAGCTTCTTGGCAAGCAGCCTCATGGACTCTTTAAGATGCTGCTTAATCAGAGCGGCTGGGCTCACTGACTGCCCTGGTGTGACTGGGATTTGGTTTGCAAATTCCTGATATGAAAATAGAGGAGGAATAGAAAGACTGGTGTCTGGTCTCGCATTTTAGGAAACCTTGCTGGCTTCAGAGCTTTGTATTCATAACTCTGACTACACTTTAAAAAAAAAAAAAAAAAAAAAATTTCTATCTTTCCAAAGATGGGTACAGCCCTCCCGGTAGGAACGTTGATAGAAGAGGGAAGAGAGAGGAAAGAGAGCCTCTAGGGAGGCTGCTGGATTTCAGGCACCATCTTGTCTAAAGCTGCTACCTTGAGCCTCATCCACACTTGTTCTCTTTGCCTTGTACATTGTTTCTTCAGAACCATGGGGCTGGAAGTCAGTGGGTTTAGAAAAGACAGAGAGTAGGGGAGAAAATGGATGGAGACAAACCATGTGTGCGGGATGCGTCCACATATGTTCCCTCACTGTGCTCATCAGCTGCACTCAAAGGCCTTACAGTCTGAGGAGCAACTTTCTGTAACTGCTTTCACGAGACAGTATCAACTGGGTAGGATTTAGCCTGTCCTGGCTTGCGTTTGGTGAGGAGCAGAGATGAGTCAAACTGAACAGGGTGACTCATCAGAATCAGGCTCATGCGATGGTTTGTGTGTATAAAAATGCTCAGAGTTGGGAAATGGGCTGTCACAGTCATGAAAT
This sequence comes from Baryphthengus martii, assembly GCA_013396935.1. Taxonomy (NCBI): domain Eukaryota; kingdom Metazoa; phylum Chordata; class Aves; order Coraciiformes; family Momotidae; genus Baryphthengus; species Baryphthengus martii. The sequence goes on along the minus strand of VWZK01018825.1, from coordinate 25,830 downwards.
CATTATCTCTTTGGTTTGCCGCTCTTCAGAGCTTTTGGGGAAGGCCCATAAAGTCCATATTGGCCATAGTCAGTGCAAGAAGTGACTGTACTTGGCTAGTATCTAACTGCCCAGGGACTTCAGGCAGGGATACTCAGGTTACTGGGAGGTAGCCACCAAGAATAAACTTGTGTCCTTGCACCTAGGATTTCCATTTTGCCCCCTTCATTACCAAAGGTGACCAAAAAAACCTCAAATTGCTCATTTGTGTGGAAACCTGTACAGAGGACTTTGCACAATAGATGTCACTGGGCTAAGTAGCCTTCAAAAAACTAGTGTTTTGGTTTAGAAAGTGTAGCAATTGCTTCCCAAAAGCCAAGCTTGTGTAGCACAAGAGGGTAAGCTGCTTTCATCTTCCTTGAACCGTGTTTTGATTTGACACTGTCTTCGCTCTTCTCTCGTGCATCCTTGTGTTAAAAACATTCACTGCACGCTGAAATCTCCACCTCTTGTGGCATAAAGTACACTTTCTTCCTTTTCATGGACTCGGAGGAGCCAGGTGGAGGCAGGGAGAGCTTGGCCAGATGGACACCAGGATTACTCTGCCCCTCACCCTGAGATCTATTAGAAGAAATCCAATCAGGGACACTTTTCTCCTGCCTGAGATACCCTCCTTAAGAGGCTAATGGAAGGTAGACCCAGCTGTGAAGCCCTGAGAGGAGAACCTGATTTGATGTGCAGATGAGAACTCTTGCAGATGCAGAGCCGGTGTGGCAGCCAGGAGCTGCCATGGGGACTGAGGGCTGCGCTCGGCGGGAAGAAGCCCCAGGGCTCCCTCACACCAACCTCTGCAGACAGTCTCTCATAAAAATGCTGTCTTGGACATAATATGCACAAAACCAGCCTCTGGGAAAAGCTGGTGCTCACCAGAGAAGTCTTTTGGGTGTATCCTGCTCTGTGAACAAGTTATGATTTCTATGAGGTACAACACACCCTTTTTGGATGTGTTTGTTAGTCAAGAAGTACACTGACTTCCTTCTGTTCCAGGAGAAGTGAGTCTGAAGGAGAGGCAGGTAAACAGTGAAAGAGGATCTCCTGGCACTGCTCATTTTAGGGTTTGGAGGCCGCATGGGGATTGGGATTTAGCTGGGCTGCCTGATTCATTGCTATGTGTAGGTAATTAAGGGGTACCCTCCGATTAGCCAAAGTGGCCCTTTTATTGATGTGTGAGATCAATGAGCCCAACCGCCATACAGAGAGCAGAAAATTGCCTGGATGATTTTAACCGCTGGTTTGCATGTTTAAGTAATTTAAAGTCAGAAAAGATGTGCCCTGCTAATGCTTACAGAAGCTCGTTAAGCGAGGCTGGGTTGCTTGCTTGCCCTTAAGGCCAAATGGCAGAGCATGGCTGGGCCAGCTCTGCTCCCTCTGCTTGGTTTCATCCCATCATGGCCACAATCTGTCCCTGGAAGTGCTCTACTGGACTGGCCAAAACCTGCACCAAGTACAGTGCTGATGCTGCTGCAGTTGATTGTGTGCGATGGCTTCTTTTATTTGCTACCATAAACATCACCTCTCAGACCTGCTAAATTATATGAGGCCAAAGGGATGGCTAAGCTCATATCCTCACCAGCGCTGCCTAGTAACAAATATGAAGAAAAGAGTATGAGAAACAGGACAAGTACAGACTGGTCCTTCCCGCCTTGCGCTGTCCCAGCTCCCAGCAGGCAGATATTTAACAGCTTTTGGGGCTACAGGCTTCCCCCGGATCATGGTATTGACTCACTATGGGGTGAGTCAGTGCCACAGTCCATGGCCCCCTCATCTCTCAGTTTATTTAATCCCTCTCTGAATTTTCTGCTTCCCTCAATGCCTAAGCACAGTCCCCACCATTCAGATGCACGCACTTGCAGAAATCGTTTTACATTAAAACATGTTGTCTGATAGCTTCACTGAGTGATCTTCAGTTTTTATATTATGAGGAACAGGGATTACTTGTTCTTTGTTCCTCCTCTTGTGATTTTATATTTCCTTGTCATGCCTTCATTTAGCCATCTGTCTGGCACCCCTGTAAGGAGTGCTCCTAGTTCTTCTAACGTACTGCGAAGACGATTTCTCCAGATGTGCCTGACTTCCCAGGAGAGTGTAAATGAAATCATCTCACTGTAAATGGGTATATTTATTTCCAAACCATTTGTCTCTATATTTTCAGATACTTTGAGTTTTGTTTTTTTTTTCCTGCAAAATGTTTACTATGTTTATATCGTTCTTTAAAACTCCTTTCCAAAACTGGCAAAGCTTCAGCCATAAGGTCACTCATCCCTGGATGGCTGCTTCTGGTGGCTCCTGGCTACTGTCTGAAAAACAGCGGGGTGCCCCATCTTTTTTTTTTGTTGTTGTTACTCTCTTTGCCCATCCCTCTAACTAGGGTGTTTTGGATACAGCTAATGCCCATTTCAATACACAAATAGTAACTATATTGCCTCCTCGCTCATGTTAAAGCAAAACTTAGTCATATATTTCAGAGAATAAAGAACCAGGTGCAGCAAATGTATTTTTACATTTTTATTTGTATTTGTTGGCAGGCTTTTAGCCTGCAGATTGCCAACACAAACATGGGCAGGAAGGCTGTGCCAAGCAGAGTTTGCTCTTCTCCTCGTGCTGCAGGTGATCCAGAGTAGCCATGACCTGGGCTAGGTTTCTGGTGAAAATTAAGATATTTGTCTCCACTTGACTTTTCAGTCCGTTTGGGGCCGTCTCGAGGTAATTACTGGTTGTGGAAACAACCCGGAGAAGGGGAGGGCAGGAGATACCTATGACTTCAGGGTCTCTTCTCACCTCAAGCCAGCATGTGTGTATCGCAGCTGCCGAGCTGACCCCTGCACTGGTGGCGGTGCTGGCAGCAGGGACCATTGTCCCATCGTAGGTGTCTCAACCCTAAGGGAAGAGCTCGACCTGTTTGCTGATTTATTTGCTTGTATATCTGGATACTTTTTCTCTCATAACCACACTAATTGTGAATACATCTGAACCTGATACTTTAATTGCTATATGAATTGCCTTTGAATTGTTAAGGAAAAATCCCTGTGTTCTCCTTTTGTAACAAATAATGCTGCCTTACTGGTCAGGATTTTGCTTTGAGGTGAGACAGGTGTGGCTACCTGGTCTCTTAGACCCCCTGCTGAGTCCTTTGTGATAGAAAGACCAAGGTGAGTTTACGTGGCCAGATTTTTTGCAAGAGCTCTTTCCACTAAAATCAGAACACTCTGGATTTCTTTAATAAATCATAATCAGTTCAGGAAGGAAGATTTCTGTAGGCTCCAAAAAAAGACCAAGGCAGTGAGAATATTATCCTGACAGCATCCAGAGTTCAGAGCTTTGGGAGCCTCATGGTGCTGGGGAAAATGCTCTTCACGGGCACCCTGTCACCAGCCCACCAGAGAACAGCTTTACCCAAAATGGGAGCTCAGAGCTTGCCTCAAGGCTAACAACATTAGATGCATATTATTTGTAGGTGTTAGGTTTAAATTTGTCTCTATTTACTGGTTTAAAACAAGACAAATAATGAAAGCCAGAAAATCTTAAGCAACAGTGTTCAAAGGACATCAAAAGGAAAGTGTTTGCTATTTTTCTTGTGTTTCTGTTTGTAGCGCATAGTCTTGATCTTGATCCCATTTTGGATTATAAATCACTATAATAAAATGAAAAAAGTCAGCAACTGTGCTTTGCCTTACAATTATGATAGCGCATTTGCTTTCTTTATTTTTTTTTTAAGTTTTCTGTATATGTGTTGACTCCATTTTAGTAGGTGAGAATTAACCAGAAACTTACTGGTGGTGTCTCAGCCACAGATGATTGAGCAGGGAATTATTAACCCAACATAAGAGCTAACATGAGGATTACTGGAAGGTTCTTGCCTGTGTCTGCTTTAAGTGAACTGTGTTACTGCAAAAGCTGTGGAAAGTTCAAATTGCTTGAGATGGTGCCAAAGGAGTGTCAGTAGCCTTTTGTTAGACACTGACCACCTCAGGCAGGGCTGACAAAGAGAGCCTATTTTGTTTAAACTGAGCAGTGCTAGCTCTGTGCTCCACGGTTACAGCCCAGCTACCTTCCCCCCTACCTCAGTGTCCAGGACATTAAAACCAATTATCAGCATCTCTTCAAAAGCCCACAGGAGGGAACCTGGCAGCGATGTGACTTGGGTCTTCCCAGCTTTAATGAGTACTTACTGCAAAGCTCCTGTAGTCTTGTGGACTACCTCCGTCTTTACCTGAATCATAAAACTTCGTTTTCACAGAATATCTTTGGTTGGAAGAGACCTTCAAGATCATCTAGTCCAACCTTCAACCCCACACTGCAAGCTCACCACTAAACCATGTCCCTAAGTACCAGGTCCACACGCCGTTTGAATACCTCCAGGGATTGAGACTCCACCACTGCCCTGGGCAGACTATTCCAATGTTTGATAACCCTTTCAGTGAAGAAATGTTTCCTAATATCCAGCCTAAACCTCCCCTGGTGCAGCTTGCATCCATTACCTCTGGTCCTGTCACATGCCACCAGGGAGAAGAGACTGTTGCTCCAACCCCCTTTCAGGCAGTTGTAGAGAGCGATAAGGTCTCCCCTCAGGCTCCTTTTCTCCAAACTGAACAACCCTAGCTCCCTCAGCTGCTTCTCATAGGACTTGTTCTCTAGGCCCTTCACGAGCCTCGCTGACCTTCTCTGGACACGCTCCACCACTTCTATGTCCTTTTTGTAGTGAGGGGCCCAGAACCAGACACAATATTCAAGGTGCGGCCTCACCAGTGCCGAGCACAGGGGGACAATCACCTCCCTATTCCTGCTGGCCACAGTGTTTCTAATACAAGCCAGGATGCCATTTGCCTTCTTGGCCACCTGTGCACACTGCTGACTCATATTTAGTTGACTATCCACCAGAACCCCCAGGTCCTTTTCCAACTTGCACCTTTCGAACCACACATCCTCAAGTCTGTAGCTTATCGCGGGGTTATGATCCAAGTGCAAAACCTGGCACTGGTTTTGACCAGATACTGGTGGCTGACCCCTCCATGTGACTGGCACCTCAGTCATCAGTGCTGAACTGGACACCTCTGCTGACATTGAGCCCTTCCACATTGATGTATCATAGAAATAGAGCAATACTCTGGACCCAGGACAGTCCAAACGAGGCTCCATGTCTTTTCATAAGCAGTGCAGAGCTGTGGTGGAGACATCTGCAAGACCCCTTGTGTGGTTGAGGTCTGAGGGACAGGTCTCCATGACCAGCAATTCCCTCCTCACTGTTGCTGAGAGGTGCCTTTGCCATTGCACATTCCTCCTCTGTACAGCCCACCCTGCTCTGGGGGATCTCAGACCTTGCACCGCTGTAGCAGTAGAGCAGAAATGTCATCAGTTACACTGAGGAGCAGGGTCTTCAGTGCGTTGTGGCCAAACCTTTCATATCGAATCGAACTGGAGTTGGGAGGCTGGACAACCCTTTTTCTCAAATTGTCATTTAATACATCGTCCATTATAGAAGTTATGTCCTTGATGTCAGTATCTGCAGCATCTGGATTTTAGGTCATTTCAGGAGGAACTTATCTAGATTGCCAAACTCCTGAAGACAGAGGAAGTAGTGGTATCAGTAGAACTAGGAACTGTTCTTCACTGTCTGCTCCTGGAGAGGTCTAGATCACTCTCCAGGAAACTGGAGGATGTGGAAACCTGTTCTACTGTTGTACTTTGTGATAGGAAATGCCTAAATGGCTGATTACAGGGCAGAGCAGTGTGGCCTGTCTGTTCTGTCTGTTCCCCAACTCTGCCAAAGCTATATGTTGCCAGCAGCTGCCCCAAGTACGTGACCACAGCTTTCCCACATGTTCCTGAAGGATGCTGAGAGGACCAGCTGGAGAGCTGCACACCACTGTTGCTGCTGTAGCTTGGTGCTCTGTGAGTAGAGTATCCTGATGCAGGTCTCCAAACATGAACACATTTTGTCAAAATAACCTGGTCACTGGCACTATGCTGGCAAAACTTGTGACTTTTGGCTTCTCTTGCCCTTTCACCTCTTTTCTAGATTGATTAACCTCTGTCTTCAGCTTTAGTTTGGAAGCTGTTGCCTTCTGGGCTGATACTTTTTTTCCATTGCTGTCAGGCAGTCAGTGGGGCTATGCCCGACTTTCTGCACCTGTACCTCCATTGATTTTGATGGATGCACCAGTTTGTCACCATTCAGGCTACTCCCAGCGTGGCTAGCATCTGTTCTGGAGGACTAGACAAGGACCAGTCTTTGTCTTAACTGAGAGACAATGTCATCTATGTACAGCAGCTATAGATAGCTCAGGGTTAAATGTATGCTCACATAGCTCTGCTGCCCTTGGAGCAAGAGGCTACATTTCGGGAAAGGAATTTGTCGCTCTCATAAGTCAGCAGAGAGCAGCATTGCTGGTCCTGCCCCATTGGCATGTCCTGCCCGCTCCCAGGGGTCCTCTCTAAAGGTCCTTTTTGCTCAGTCCAGAGGACTGTGGACACAGACCCGTAACTGGGTGTCGTGTCTTGAAGTGGCTGCCTGTACCATTACTGATGTAATTTTTCTGACAAAGCTTTATTTTCATTAGCCAAATGTATAGGCATTCATAAATGTTTCCTAGAAAAATTCCTCAGATCCCTTGGCTGAACACTTGAGTGCTTGGTTTCTTTTTCTCTGATGACAGCATGGCAGAGACACAAGTATTACCAGTTACTTGATGGCTTATATATTCTGAGAGGTCTATAAATATCCTTATATCGCAACATTTTTCCTATTTATTGTGTGTCTGTATGTGACCATATCCCAGTACATCATTGCAACTGTTTTGAGTCACAATATTGAGAGATCCAGTATTCTTTCAGTATTTTAATGCAGGAATAGTGGCAGTAGCATGAAGTGTGATCTTAGGTTAGTTTGACTCTTTCAATAGCTTTCTGAATCCTATAATCATAGAATGGTAGGGGTTGGGAGGGACCTCTGAAGATCAAGTCCAACCAGCAGCAGATCCTGGTGAGAGTCACAGGCACAGATAGGCTGGTTTATGTGGATTCTTCAAGAAACAAGCATTTCCCCAACCCCTTTATTTGTTGTGGGTTTTATTGTAACATCTCCTTTTCTTACAACATATGTGCTGCTTCTAGAGGAGAAGGCTTAGTACAGTAGCTGTACAAAGACTACCCTGCAGGAGTATATTCTACTCAGGCACATCTTACATAAAATTACCTCCTTTCTTTTAACTACTGTATATTGCATAACACTCTATTGTTATTGTATAGCATTGAAACCCTCTTTTTGTGCGCATACCTATGCCTGTGAAGAACATCACCACGGTAAAAGCAAACAGTTCTCTCACTGCGTTGTTACGGCCGCTGGCCGCCGATGCAGGCGGTTGGTTGAGTGTGTGTGTAGCTTTTCCATCCCCCAGATTCAATAGCAGCAGCTGCCAGGGCTTTTGTGCTGGCTACGATTGCAAAACTGTTTTCTGCCTGTTTCTTCACCCCTCAAGCAAGCAGGCTGTGTGCGAGCTCGGGGTAGTGAGACTGTTTGTACAAGGTGAGGCTCCAAAATCCTCCTTTTGCACTCCAGCATCTGCCACTTAATTGCTGTGAGCTGGTTTAGCTGTGCTGCATAACTTGTGTTAAATTATTTCCTCATAAAAGTAGTAACAGGTCAGAAATCAGAGCAGAAGGTGAGCTCACTGGAACCTGGGTGGGTGCAAATCCTCCCAGAAAGGGAGAACTGAGTGGCCACATGGCTGCAAACCATCCCGCGGGAACACAGAGCCCGGATGGGGCTGTGCTTCTGGAATTGACACCGAGTTGGAACCGCGCTGTGAATATTGAAGAGTCTCTTTTATCGTATTCCCCATGAGGTAATTCTTATGGAATAACATTAAATCACTGATGAAAGGGAAACCCTTTATTTGCTTATTCTAGAGAGAGATGGCAATATAGTACAAGAAATGAGAAGTCTGTAAGCATGATTTGTAAGGAATGGTTGCATTTCATTTTGTTGATGGAGATGTAGCAGAGACTTAGCAGATAAAGGCTGACAAATGTTAAAGGATCCTTTTTGTGGATTGAAATAAAACGCAGATTTGGAGAGAGTACCTCATGCTCATCTGTCCCTACAGAATGCATCTTTATAGGTTTGCAAACTCCCGAGGTGCCAAACCAAACCTCTTAGATCCCAGAATGTCCCCCATTTTTCACAAATGATGCTTATGGCAGATTGTTGTGGTTTTTTTCTGTTCTATTGTTTTTTCACTTTACAGCAGCAGTCTTTTGGCCAGCAATAATACAAAATTCCCAGTTCTTTTTGAAAGGTGATGTTTGCCAAAACAGTAACCTCATAGATTATCTTCTTGTCAGTAAGGCTTTTAACCACAGTTTTGGCAGAGTCTCGAAACATGCCCTTTCTCAGGAGAGAGTTGTCTGGGCTAGAAAAGCATTGGCATTAAAAAGAGGTTGTCATAGTGATTGAAACCTCCTTATAGACATTCCTTAGGAGAAGTAGGCTGCAAGATGCACCTTTGTAAGTCCCTTTTTTAAGTAAGGGACCCTTTAAATTGAAGAGCCTATTTCATTGTCTCAATGCAGATTTCTGTCACTTGTAAAACAATAGGACTCTGGAGTGCTGTTTGTGTATCAATGCTTATTTTAATTACTTTCTACAAGAAATGGCTCAATGGGAATTAAGTTCCAATTTCTTGCTATTGCAAGGCTCCAGGTTTTTTAGGTCTAAACCAGGATCACAACTTGATTCCCTAGATTAGTAGGAAAATATTCTAGGAAGACACTCTGGCTCTGAGCAGGCTTGAAAAGGACAGCCTGGGATATCTTTCCTTGTAGAATTTTGATCTTTTGCCTGAAAAGACCTAAGCAAGGTCAGGGCTTCACTGTTATCTGGCAAACAGGCAAATCCGCATGTGTTACCGGTATGTTTGGGTCTGGACAGAACAGTGTGCGGATAAAAAAGGAGGGAATTGAGAATATGAACAAATAATTTTGATACTAAATCTAGAAATACAGCATTTAATCAATAAGTTTTTTACATGGTGATGTAATTATTTGTTTGACTCACTGTTAAATCTGTGCTATATTTCTCTTTACCAAAATAAGGTGAGAAGGCACATGTTTCTAAGATTGTGTCTTCACTATATAAAGTGAAGCAAATTACATGCTGAATGATGTAGGAAAAGAATGAAAGAGAATTAAGCTAGGAATAAAATATGCTCAGAAGCTAGGGTGAAGTTGTAGAAGTCTGGCAATTATATATCTTTCAGTGCTTGGAGTCGCCGAGTGTGCCTTATTCCATACACCTACTTTCAATTCTTTCATAACACATGCACACACAAGGAATATTAATTAGATGGAAACTAAACTGGTGCTTAGCCCAGAGCCATCTGTTAGAAACCCACTTTTTTTACCTGGCTGCCCAACAAGAAAGGTCTAATCCTGAGATATTTGGAGATGGTGGCAGAATAAGAGGTGTTGATGTGAGCTGCGCTGGATTTCAATGCCTACTTCTGAAACAAAATTAACCCTAAATTCCAATCCTGTTGGGATTAAAGGAAGAGACAAAGAGAGAGACCTTTGGGAAGATCTTGTTATTTCTGGAAGTACCCAAAGCCCTGCTGGGAATGGGGCCTAATGAGAACCTATTATTGTTCTTATTGTTCTCGCTAAAGTCAAAGGGACTTCTGCAATCGACTTGAAAGGAGCAGGACCTGGGAGCCATTTATTTTACTTTCATCCCCTGTATGAGAGTTCATCAGATCCAAAATAATGACTTCAGGGTTTGTAGGTAGGAGAAAATGCATCTGAGTGAGAAATAGAGGCCTTGTTTTTTGTATTGCATCAGGATGGCTAGAGAATTGAGCGAAGCGGAGGTGTATTTTACATCTGTCTCACCATGGGTGCATCTATGTTACTGTTTTAGTTCAGATCAAAAGTATGTTTTTTAAGCAGATCTGCTGATCATTCCTGCTTATTTCACTATGATGTGCATCATTCAGTTGCCTGGAAGCGCACAAATTGGCCTCCCCCAAGATGAAATTTGTCCAGCGGACATAATCTAACCACTGTCAGCCAGTCCTGGGGACTGAACCAGGACAAGCGAGACCAGGAACCCCTGAAATGCATACAGAGGGGTTGTCAGCCCCCACTCTTTCTCCTTACAGATCCTATTGCAGTGCTGTGGCTACGTCATGTGCCTGTGCTGCCACAGCAGCCTGCAGGGGAATATGTGCTCAACCTCGAGTTTCCCGGTTGTCCATCCTTGCCTAGGTGTCAGGTTGTAGCCTTGAGCAAGTCTGCGGGGTCTCCTTGGGTGAGGAAAATCCACAGGAGGGTCACTGAGCTCGCAAGACCTTTGACAGCAGGAGACGGGGTTCTGCGATGTCAGCACGCAGCTGTGCGCGCCCCGTGGTTACCTTCTTGTGCTCTTGGTTTGCTACAGCAGGTGCTGGGTTACTGCTTTCATAAAAAAGTTTTTTTCTTTCACATAAGCAACTGATTCTAAATGCTTAAGAAATATTCCTGGGCTAACAGAAATGCGTTTGGTAATAGATTTTTAAAGGAGTGCAACATGGTCAGGCTTGGAGTTACTCTTAGCAAAGTGGCCGCTACAGGTGAACTGCATTTGAAACAATGTTATGAACAATTTTTTCGTCTGCCCTTTCTCGAAAGCCCTGATATTAAGGAGGACCAAAATCTGGATCCACTTCAGAGTTCCTCTTACATGTTACTCCCCGCATGAGAAAGCACTGTAAATGCTTATTCAGAAATCCTTTACGAAGAACAATAAAGACATTTGGCAAAATTTGCTTTAGCATTCCCTTTACAGCGGCTCCCACGAGCTACAGATGTCTCTCCAGCTGCAGTTGCAGCTTGGCGACTTTCTTGGTCTGCCTTCCCTGGGGTTTGTTTCGTGCTGCAGCCTTTTCATCCCTGGTCCCCGGCCGGGCAGGCGTTAGGGACCTGCGGGAGCGCTGGGCGGGAGCCATTGTCCCCAAGTTACTCATCAACCGAAGGGGCCAGCGGGGCTCGGGGGGCACCCGGTTACTGTGGTTACCGGCAGCATCGCGCTCCGCTTGTAAATGCGATCTTTGACCGTAGCCACCACTCCGGAGGAATTTTCACAGCTCCCGGAGAAGACAAAACTCCAGGAGTTGGGATGTAAAAGGTTATCTGATACAAGGCAGATGAAGTGGAGGCTTGTTCCGCAGGAAAGCAAATCCCTCTGGCTCACAATGAGGGAAATGGGAAGTTTTTAAGTTTCAGATATATTCCCTTGCGACTGTGGCCTGGTTAAATGTGTTTTCTCTAGCTCTGCACAAGAGTTGTGCACGGCAGTAGGGGGTTTGGTTATTGGCTGTTGGCAGTTTGCAGAGGTATAAGGTCACTCAAAATTGTTCTTGCGCTTGTCTGTTCACAGCAAGAAAATTTTAATGAGTCTTTCATCGGTAGTAGCCAGATCGTATCTGCTCCAGGGTATCACTCTTCTGGCCCCAGCAGAATTAACGCATTGAGTGCCCTGAGCTACAGGCTGAACTTGCAGAAAAGGAGCCGAAGACTTTGTGTAGCCACAGCAAAAAACCACAGATGAACTATAAGTTTCTTCAGGATCTCACAATAGGCATGTTTTAGCCGGAAGGGTTGCGGTCACCTGCCTGTGGGAGGGTGTTCTCTGTCGGGACTGTTTCCTTATCTGCTACAAAAAGATATGTCACTGGATAAGAGAAACTGAGGCCAGAGCACTGGTGACATGATATCGCTTCATTTTAGCATTGTACTTTGTCTTATGTTCACTGTTACATTGTTTCAGAAAAGTTTGTACAAATAGACCATAGGTATCTATCCCATATTGCATCGTTTTTCACTTGAATTACTTAAAAAGTTTATTTCCAGGCATGGATTTACCCAGGGGAAGGGACCGATGCTCCCAGGCGCTAGGACTGTCCCCCCTTGCCAGGCCTCTGCTCTCTTCTTTGTGTTTCAAACACTCACACCGAGCTCTGTTTAGGATTTTGGGATGTATGTATTCCTAGTACACACAGATTCACATCTTCACTGCTTTTATTCTTTCAGTGCTTGCATGGAAAATATGGCAGCACCTGTGCAGTTAATTAATGAAAACGCCAAAGAAATTCTTGCCTGCCTGTTTTTACAGTCTGGGTGATGGCTCTGGGCACATCTTTGGCACTTGGAGTGGGAAGATGGCAGCTTGCTGCCAACAGCAGAGGTCCTGCCCCTGCTGGTTCAGAGGAGGAGAAGGGGTGACTGTGGCATGCTCTCTTAGCTCCTGGTCATGGCGACGGGATGAACAGCCGATGCGTTTTGGATAGTGTCGGGAACAAAACCAACGAAAGTAATGCAGTTAAACTCATATCCATTTTTTTCTCAGTTCCCCCTTTGCTTCTGTGGGAAGCTCCCAAACCAAGTATGATTCAGCAAGGCCCAATAATATGGGGTTTTGAAGATTGTGCCACTTTGCGGAGCTTGAGAGATGCTGGAAGGAGAGACGTCCCACGGCAACTGTCTGGGTAAAGGCAGCCGGCATGGTGCCGGAGGCGGGGGCTATGTGCCGCTGCAGGATTACAGCCCCACATGGAGGTGATAGGCCAGATACAGTTTCACCAGGGCTTGCACCGTGGCATAAAGGGTTCTTTTTAGTGCAGCCAAGAATCCCATTAGCCCTTTCTTTTCCTGAACAACCTGTCTCCTATCCATTGGCAGTACATTTTGGTAACCTAGCATTATATAGTGTGTTTTCTGTGGTTTAGCTATAAAATGCATCTCTTTACGTTTGCTCACGTTACAGTGAAGTCAATCACTTCACTATGACCAGTTCCCGTGAACCTTAGTCACACAAGGGTGTCCTGCCTGACTCCATGAGTCTGTTCCCAGCAGGGAGGTGAGCAAGATTTGGCTGCTGATGTGACCACAGCCTGCCCAGCGCAATCTTCTTGGAGTACAATTACTTGGAGTATTAAATGTACTGGAGAGGTTTGAGTGGTCTGGTGTGTGATACCTTAAAGCCTGCAAAATTATAGTGCTATGATGTTATTTATGTGATGTGATTGACCTTATAAGAAATATTTTGCTCCTTTCTTCCAATTTTTGAACATCTATACCGTTTTTAAAGACAAAATTCCCCACCTCTTTCCCTTGAATACACTGAGAAAGCAAGTCTTTTCCTGTGTCGTAAATGTTATAGTACTCTATACTATAGCGTCTAGTTCCTATAATGTCACATCTCTCTGGACTAGGAATTTGAGAACAATTATTCATTACTTTAGTGGAAAGAGCACCCAAAATATCCAGGTTTTATATCATCAAAATTAAAATAATAAATATTAGGCAATATCACTGATGATGTAGCTTTTTCTGCATTAGAGGAAATCTGTCCTGTAAAAAACCTTTTGTCTGTGCGTAAAAGTACTTTAACACTGTTTATGACCTTGCTGAATTATATTTGACTAGTCCTTCTGCTGTGAGATGTAAATACTAATGTAATTTACTTTTTTGGTGGAGCTCTTTTAGTTTCCATGCAGATACCTATGGCTTAAAACTAGTTCTACCATCACACATCACCACAGAAAGTGGTCTCTCCAATGCTGACTCTCAGAATAAATTGCTTTGAGAAACCGTTGGCAAATAGACTGTTGCAACTAGGCAATTCAGAACCATGCTAATGAGGATAAATTTGCAGGGGTATTTGGTGTGATTCAATGTGGGTAGCAATGATGGCCTCCGCTGTTTCTGCCTGAAATACTAGAATACATGTAATTTGGTTCCAGGCAGTACAGCAATTTTCAGGTATAAAAAGGTCAATTCACTGTAGAGCACAGAGACACAGAAGCTTATTATAATAATTTCCAGGTCTAAAAATTCTGTCTATCCCTCATAAACATCTCTCTGGGCACTGACACTGCAAGTTCTTCCTTGGATGAGCTGTCCGCTCTTCACAGAGCTATTTAATTAGCTTCACTCCGACTGCCTGGGTAGGAAGAGCAACACTAGGACAACTGTTTGACTTCCTTTCCCACAGGGTGCTGGAGTTTATTGTAACAAACTGGTTTTTGCCATTTTCCATTAATTTTTTAGAGGACAGATGGTTTTTGGTAAGCAGTCTAGACCCTGTTGTTTGTCCTCTTTTTGTATAGTTTTTGCCTGCCTGGGGATTTTATAACATTTTCCCTCTGATGAGCTGTATTCTTTTTAGAATTGTTATTTTGGTGAAAGCCGTATGCTCGCAGCAGTTTGCACACCAAACATGCTGAGCTCGCTTGTACAGTGGTAGGTACCGTTATGTTTCCTTGTCTTGTGTATTTGTCTCCCTGTCGGATTAACCGTTCTTGCTACGCCACCAGGAACATCTGTCAATCTTTTCTCTGCTGTCTGGCAGCTTCATTAAGGATCTCAAAGGCATTTAGTAAACACCTTGGGGCTGGGGCTGTCTCTGCTTTTTCTCTTGGCCAATGCAGTGCACTTAGCCAGTGCTTAACCAGCTACAGTTCTGAATGACACAGGTCCTATGTGAGTACTCATAAAAAACAGAAGGTTCATGGTCTCATTTTGAAGGGTTTGGGAACCAGCCTCTCTCACAAACGCCATTGGGGCAGGGAGAACTTAGGCTTTTCCATGTCAAGCTTTTAATCTCCATAATGTCCGTTTTACTGAAAAAAAGGCCAAATTATCTCACTGGCTGTTGTTATTGCAGGACGTTCCCAGGTTCTGTTCTGCACTGTGGTTTACTGGTGGAAAGGTATTTGAGGTCCTGGTAATGTTGTTTGTTTAGTTAGGTGTTTTTTTTTTGTCTGATTGCCTGAGGGTATCAATGAGTTCTTTTGGTTTTCTTAATTTTGTTTTATATTTGCATCATAGGCTGTTGGGCAGATCAGAGGCACAGTTTGCTCTTGGTTACATGCACTTCAAGTGACATTTCCAGTGGCAGCCATATGAAAAAGAAAGCAATCAAACACGGTACACACAATCCTTCCTTAGGGTACAATTGCTTTTTAAAAGATGCATAGATAGAATATGCCTTCTTCTAATCAGGAAATACATCAAGGAGAGGGTAAGGCCATGACTGCACAGGCGGGAAGGCAGAGGGGTGGGGTTGGCAGTCGCTGGGGCTTTGGCTGCAGAGTGAATGTAGGGCAGGAGGCCTGGAGCTGTGCATCAGGCAGAGCTGCTCTGAAATACCAGATCTCCTTTCCTTGTTAGGGTGGGGTTTGTCGTTTTCTGGAATGCAACTTTCTTGAGCTGAGCATAAATCAAATTATCTGTTATTGGTAGCAGTGCTTCTCTTCTTAGATACAGTTCAGGGATAATGTGGAGAGGGCAACCAGGAGCCAGATCTTTTCTATCTACATATGGCACCAGTACATCAGAAATGGTGCAAAGACTTTTTTAGTGGGTGAGTTATGTGCAATGTCAGGTGTAGTTTCTCTGCCTAAAATACCTACTTCTTGGGGTTGTTTTCCCTATGGAAAGTATGTTATGTTTTCTGAGTTGGCTCAAACAATTCACTTGAGTTACCCAAGTCACAGGATCGAGAAGATGAGGGACTTCTATAATCCTCTTGCAAATGTGCTGAGGTCAGTAGAATTTTCCTGCCTGAGCCCTGTGAGCTGACCTTACAGAAAATACGGGCGCCTTATCTTGACTGTGATTTCCCTCAGGGTGACACGCACTAGTTAACTTCTGTTAAAATAAACCAAAAATATCCCTCCCATGAATTTGGATCCCAAATACTCTCCTAAACTTTTGTCCTGTGTTTCTGCAGATATTGCCAGTGCTAACATAGCTCTTGCTAACTGAATTCCTGCTGCATCCTTGTGACACTTTCCTCTTTCCCATTGGATGTGGATGGTGATCCAAGCGCAGGATCCTTGTGTGTACCCAAAGGACTGCAGCTGTAGCTCACAGGAGAGCTTGTTTTGGTGGAGCTTTAAGTCAGTTTGTTTTCTATGACATGCAGTGGGCCCAGTTCTAAATAGTGTACAGGCTTGCATGTCCTCTGTGTATTTTTCTCTATAAATTATTCCTCTGTATGTATCTGTGAATGTATTAATCTCTCTCTATATATTTCTCTTATGAAAAGTTTAAAGCTTCATAGATCTTTTAAAGTCAATGGCATGATCTACAGTATTATTAAAAGACATGAACATGTTGCCTTGTTCTTATAATTTGGGTAGTATAAGAATATCACCCAAATTATGGTGAGTGGAGAGTGATTTAGTAGGGCTTTGAGCAGGTAATGAGTATATCAGCAGTCTTAAAAAATCGGTTTGTGAATCAAATCCTGACTCATGCACAAGAAGTTTTGACTTGCCGAGTTAGTCTGTTGAATTTCACACAGCCAGCAAATTCATGAGGTATATAAATTATTGGCCTTTCAGCAACTCCTTTTTCCTTTCTTTAAATCTGTCAAATTTCCTCATAGTTAGAAAGTTGTTTTCATTCCAAGTACGGACATCTCATATTATAAAATCATCTGCTAACTGTAGACTCTAGTTAGCATTTTGCTGTCCTTACTTGGTAAAATTGATGCTCAGGTTCCCAGGAGATTTATATTGGCACAAATCACTGTCCAGCCTCAAAGGGCTGCACGTGCCTCCTGCACACAGGCTGTGCATCTCCTCCTCCCTTCAAGCTGCTCTCCGCTCTGAGCAGTCACAGCACAATCAGGGTGGAAAAATACATTCTTTAGAGAGAGGAGAGTACTGGAGACAACCAGTTTTCTTCTGGCATGACACTCTTGGAAGCAAGCGCACTTGCTGGTTTTCTTAATGCTCTGCCACCTGAAGCTCTGCTATTTCACAGGAATCTGTTTCCCATTTTAAGAAACATGGTTTTCTAGAGAAACTTTAGGATCCCCCAGTCCCCAGTATCATTTAATAGCTTTCTTTTATAGCATAGAGTAAAATACCAATATTTTTCTTTTATTTAGATAAACCTCCTGTCTTTTTTGAGGCTGAGCTCCTGTTTTTTGAATACACGGCGTTGAAAAAAAAAATTAATATTCAAATACTTTTGTAAATGAATTCTCTCGGGCTGCAAGCAGGGAAAGCTAATATTCTTACATTAGCATGAAAGTGCCTTAAGCCTTTCTTCTTTCTTCTTTATTGATATCATCTGAAGTATCTTTAGAGCCAGGTTCTAGAGTAATTAAGTCTGGGTTTGTATGGGTGAACCGTTGCTAACTAGCCATCACACTCAGTTTACACCAGTCCAGCTGACACCTCTCTTCATGGAAATCGGTAGAGTTACCTGATTTAGGTGGATGTACATCCCCTTACAGCAGGCACTGTTTCATGAGGTCAGGGTTGAAGCATGACAGGCTGGGTGGCAACTGGGAACTTCCATCATCGCTGGAGCATTCCCGTGTTTTGCTGCAGTGCCTCTTCTTCACGCACGGCATGAGTTGGGTTAACCTCGGCCATAAAGCTCCTCTGACAACTTGGAAGTCCTGCTGTTACAACTAATGGGACTTGTGCATTCCAATCCTTTAGATCACTTTGAGCATCTTGGACTAAATTTAAAAATAAAAAAAGAAAGGTAAAAAAGATAGTGTTAAGCTAATGTTAAGGGTCTAACTGAAACTCTCAAAACCCAAGAGGATTTGGCATCATTATCTCTTCCTGTTGTTCCTGGGTATTACTACTGTTGCGATCCTGTATAAGAAAGACTCAGACTTGCATGAGATTGAGAGCTCGGATTAAAAAAAATAAACCACTTCAATGTGCAAACATTTAATAGCTTTAGTACAAGATTTCCCAACCTGCTGCAATTTCATTTTAAAATCACGTGTTATTATGAAAAAGGCATACTGTGACTGTTGTACTGCCTTTTAAAAGAGTCCTAGGGCCTAATTCTGCCATTAAGCAACACTTTGTTCCAGGAGCAGTCATATTACAATTACCAGGAGAATGTTACTGCACACCATGAGTAAGCAAGTGACTTAATTACCTGGTGGAAGATCATCTTTAGTATAAAAGA
The DNA here is from genome assembly GCA_013396935.1 of Baryphthengus martii. Taxonomy (NCBI): domain Eukaryota; kingdom Metazoa; phylum Chordata; class Aves; order Coraciiformes; family Momotidae; genus Baryphthengus; species Baryphthengus martii. The sequence continues at coordinate 7,812 of VWZK01018825.1, read as the reverse complement.
AATGTTGACCTTTCCGAAGTCTAACATCTGAAGTTTAGCAAAACTGGGTAAAACTGTTTTCTATCTAAAAGCCGAGAGTAATCACTGAGCATTGGGAACTCCTTGTAGAAATGTGATGGGAGAGGCTGGCTGGAGCTCTGAAAGAAGTGTGGTACGGGGTGGAGCCTGCACCGTTCCCGGAGATGGGAATTTTTCCTTTGACTTGACAGAGAGCAAGATAAAAATCGGTTTACTGAGCTCTGAGGGACCAGTTAAACAACTCTGGTGTTGGTTGTATTCTCATGGTAAGCCTATGGACTAAATTTGCAACTACTTCAACAAGTAAATGCCTCTAAATTAACACTGATAAATTAACTAACCTAATCCTTTACTGTAAATAATGTCTGTGGTGTGCCATATTTTAGCATGTTGGGGGCTGAAGAGATTGTAACAGAGGAGTGGAGTATGCACTCCAAGGCGGGAGAGCAACAGTCTGTAAGCACACCTTATTTTGGAGGATCTTAACTGGGCATTAATCGGTGTATGCTTTATTAGCAAAATTCTTCTTTTGAGTTTATTTACATACAACACATTAATCGCCTTTCATCAGATTTTCTTTCAGAGGGAGCGGCAGGAATCTCTTAATGACAAAACTTGTCTTAGTGTGTTGTGTTTGCAGGTAGCTCGGAGGAGGGAGTTAGATGCCATACAGTTTAATCTCATCAGACTGACGTAAAGAAAATCCACTTGTTGCTCACATGATTTTCTTTATTTTTTTCGTTATTCTTCATTGAGTGTCTTAGTGGTTTTGTCTGAAAAATGTTTTGCTGCCCTGTAGATTTCTCTGTCATGCGTCAGTATATATGTTGAGCTAGATTCTCAGCTAAGTCTCTTCTGACTCCAGAGATGCATGTTCTCAGATGATGATTTTGAAGTTGGAAGCCTGGGAAGCAGAAGATCTTGGTGCATGCTCACACAGACCTAGACTGTCTCGGACCTGGATGGCTACTGGTTGTGCTGAGTGTAACCTTGGTGTGGTGATTACATTAACCTCAGGTCAGGAGAGCCACAGAAAGCAAACCTGGGAGAGACAAGATGAATGGGGATTATAGGGTGGAGGTTTTGGCCTGGGAGGGAAGAGTGCTCTCTCCTTGAAATAAAATGGAAAATAAATTACATGTTGTTTGCTTCTGTTAACATAAGTCATATGGTGCACTGAAAAGATTTAGAGCAACAGCATTAGCCAACAGCATTTAACCATTTCTCTTCTAATAGTTAAAGAGTTGGTTTCATGAGGAATCAGGAATCTGGATCTGCCTCCTTTCCTCAACTGAGTCCTTTCTGGTTTGCAGACAAGCAGGGCGCCTGTCTTTTCTTCTCTGTGTGACTGTATTGCAGGTAGCACCATAGCACATGCCACGGTGAAGAAAAGGTGCCTGGAAATGCTGTGGCAGGATGTGAGCCCACAAAGAGCAGGGACAGCCGTTAGCTGTCCAGCATTAGAGTCGCCTTTGCTTCCCAGGTCACACGTCCTGAGGGTTACATAATGCATTGGTTTGTTCATTGTCTGAAAATTTTATGCAAGTAAGAGAAGCCATAATCTATGATCTTTTTATTCATAAATACCATCTCAGTGATTTCATTTGATTTTATCTGCAATACTGAAGGCTGTAAATGCCTATAGATACAATGCCTTTTTGGATAGCATTTTTATCAGAAAAAAAGTACTTGTAATTAACCATATAACATTTGCTCAGATGACTTACTGCCTGACTTGCAGATGAAGTTGGATTCATATGCAGTATTGGTATGTTTGCTTTGCAGTATATATTACCAAATTTGTGTGTAAGGTTGCTGGAATACAGTAGACACCAAGCACACCATAGCTTCTGCATAGTGTGACTGTCACGCAGAGGATTCATTCCTTGTGTCGCAGAAATACCTCAGGTGGTTCTTGTTTCTGTACAAGGGAAACACACTTCTTGTTTCATTACTCTTGCACTCTCCAAAGTATTGAGTGAGGACTCTGTGTCAGGCGGCGTTGAAGTGTTGAAAAGTAGAAGATGATGGAAGGACAAAAATATGTTCCCTTCAAAGCAGGAATCTCTCTACTAAATTAAACAGACAAAGAATTGATCTATAAATTCCCTTTAAAAACTTTCATCTATTAAAAGAGGATTATTTGAACAACATAATACAGGAAGTTATGTAAAGATTTTAATGCCATGTACCTCTTTCAATTATTAATAGAGAGCTCTTTCATTATTTGTATTTTGCTTGTTTTCATGATTGTTTTCACATGAAGATGATGAGTGAAAACTATGAAAGTTTTGGCGGAGCGTGTTGCTCTGGTGGATGAATCGCCCCAGGCCTGCTCAGGGCAGCTTGTCAAGTAGGTGCCCGTTGCTCCTGAGGTGTTGATGGGAGCTGCTTGGATAAAAAACACTGCCTGGCTTCTCATCCTAGTGGCAACCATGCTGCTTTGATGAATACTGCAGTAAAAGAGCTTGGTTTATGCCACTTTGAGGAAGAGCTTAATCAAACAAGCCTTACTTCATCAGATTTGTCTTCTTAGACTAAGAGCAGAGGTCATTGCAGAGCATTTCTCTGAGAAGTAACTTTTAGAAGGGTGGACGTGAGTTGACTTCTTTGGTATGGACCATAGCTCTTCACAGTTTAGGCCTTGCAGTGAGATTCTTCAGAGGTGTGAAGGTTTCTAGGATCAAAAGAGTAGATTGACAGAAACGTCTTTAATATGGAGATTTATGAACTTTTTTTTATCATGCGTGCAGGTAGATATTTCAGTACTAAAGTGACCGCACACAGCTGTGTCATACAGTTCGAGCCACATAGCAATCTCCCAGCTGCAGCGCATGAAGCGATGTAACTGTCCCCTTTGGTCACCACTCATTGTCTTCCACTTCAAATGTTACCCTTCTTTTTTTTTTCTTTCTTTTTTTTTGTGCTGCTTTTATAAACCTTTGGGCAGGAGTGCATTCTTGGCATTGTTGGGTGGTTTTGGGGAAAGCAATTCCACACATTCTTAGCTTTGGGAAGTGTTCAGGCAGAAAGACGTGAGCTAACGTCGGATGATTTATCTTTGTTCCACCAGAAAAGGAATACAAGACTTTAAACAACTACTGGCTTTGTAAACCCAGAAAGTTATTTTACATAAAGTCATTTAAGCCCAAAATGGAATGGTGACAACCTTGCATATGGGAGAAGTGCACTTCTGTTTAAAACCACTGGCATTATATACACGCATGTTAATTTTGATAATGCAATAATGGGAAAAAGTGTAAAAAGGAGAGATTTACTTTCAGGAAAAATATTTAGACTGTGAAGATTTCATATGTCAAAATGTTGAGTACTTTGTTCAGTCTGGGAGGTCTTTACCTTTGTGTTCATAACAATGGTCTTCTCCAACTTAGGATTTAAATTCATTGATGTGCTGTCTTGGTGAATGAAGAACTTCCTTTTTATGATGCTGAGAGAAAGAAAACACCCTACCTTACTGAGATTCCCCTTTTATTAGATACAAAGTCAGTTACTGGCCATCTGGTTGCGTGTTCCTGGGTTATTTATAGCAGAAACCTTGCTTTAAGTCCCCTTTTTATTCTACTGCATATACTGTGTATTAGAAATTGGCTAATTTAAAAGGAATATGTCAAGTCTTAGGTTCACTCTCTTTCAGAAAGCACTGGCAAATCAGATAGGCAGTAAATTTTCTTAATTTGCTAGTGAATTCAGTAAGAATTATCTACAAAGTCATCACACTTCTAGGTTTTCTTGGACAAGTCTCCTTTCTCTTCCCAGCAATTTTGTCCAGGCAGAAAGACAGGACTGTGGCTAAATGAAAGCACGTATGTCAGGCCCTTAGATGTATACTTTAACTGAGTGAAAATTTTGCCTCAGGAGGTATTTGATAATTAGGCTAATTAAAAGCAAGCACTAGGGCAAATTTACTGAAAATCTTTATGGAAGTTGTTTTCTCAAGAAAAAAACACAGACATAATTGTAAAGAGCGAACCTCAGTCTGAACCTCAGTACAGCTCTTAAATGTGCTTAGATTTTTCCTCTTATTTTAAGCAGTCACTGGACATTTCCGTGCAACAGTGATGCAAAGTGACCCACCTTCCACATTTGTTTGAGTTTATCAGAGTGAGAGCTCCTGAAGATGATGAAAGCTTTGGTTTGCGTCCTTCAAGCCTGAACCAGAACAGCTACTACTTTGACTTTAAAGATATCACTACTGTGAAGACTTGTCTGGTTTTAGGTACATGGTTTTCTGGGTGATAGTCTTTTGAAGTTTGTGATGGCCTACTTTGTACAAATACACACACAAAGTGTTTCCAGCCCTGGGTCATGATAAAGCCTCTTTAAAAGAAATCAAGCAGTATATTTAGTTCTGGTTCACAAAAGTGGTATTGAATAACATACTGAAAAGCTTGCTGCTTAGTGAATCGGGAGAGAAACAGCAGTCCAGCCCTGGAGGGAAGGAAGTTGCGATGTACAGAGCCTCGAGAAGGTGAGATCCCAGGGCCTGTGAGTTTATATACCAAAGGAGGTAAAGTGCATTTTCTACAAGGAGTCACATGGAGAAAACAAGGGGGAATGGTTGCAAGTTGCTCCAGGGAAGATTCCGATTGGAGTCCAGAAGAAAATTCTTTACAATGAGAACAACTAAACATTGGAATAGTCTCCCAAGGGAAGTGGTGGTCTCCCCTATACTAGGCAGTTTTAAGACTCAACTTGAAATGGTGCTGGGCCATCTCACTTAAACCATTTTTTTTTTCTCCACTTGAAAAGTTGGATCAGATGATCCTTGAGGTCCCTTCCAACCTAGCATTCTATGATTTTAGACACAAGTCTGTCTAATTCTGACTTTTTTCAGATGGGAACCACAGTCAGAGTGAGGAGCTGGCTCTGAAGCAAAGCAGCCCCTCAAAGTGGAAGGATGAGAACTGAGGGAAATGGGAGGGAAAGGAAAAGGCTGTTATGGGAAGCTGCTGGTGTTGGACATGCTTACTTAATCCTGAAGCTTTTCCTTTCCTGACTGCCCCAGAGTTCCTGCCCAGCCCTCCTGGGTGAGAAATACCTGGTACCCTGAACCTGGCAAAACGTCCGTCTCTGAAGGCATAGAGATTCCTGTTTACAGCTTTATTGAGAGATGGAATACGTGGGAGAGTGGGGAGGGGAGGAATATGTGATGGGTCTGGGGGAGCTTCTTGTGTTTCCCAGCATGTGAATGACACAGGAGTTAAACTTGGTGCTTGAAGGGTATGACTGTCAATATATCTGTTTGTCCTCAATCCATACATGTATGCATGTGCATGTGTGTATTTATGTCTATGTAATGTATAGCTGTATATTAGGATTTTATATGGCAATGCAACTTTCAGTTATGTAAAGAGAGTGTTGAGTGAGAAGTTGCCTATATTGTTATGTAATTACTTGGTAGCATTTGAACTAAATGGAAGATCATCATATTCAGCATCTGCAGCTAGAAATGGTTCACCTTCAAAATTGTAAGTAAAAACACCTTAAAATGAAGGAGTTCGGGAAAAGGGAAAAAATCGTAATCCCAGAAATGCACACTGGATTTTAGAAATTTGAGTGTTAATACTGTAAAACAGGAGAAGGCATTTGACTTTTTGCAGTGTACATACACGTGTGTCTGTTTCGAGTCACAATGGTATAAACCTCATCAGAACTGCTGGGATCACTTCATGTTGACATCTGTGAACGTGAGACTAATATTTGGCTTGTGATCTTAATGTTTTAGCTTCTCGCTAGAACTCAAATCCACAGGTGAAACACAATTATATTTTCCTGTGAAAGTGTGAGTTCACAAGGGGGAAAAGAAGAAGAGAAAATGTGTGGATTGGTATCATTAAAGTTGAAAACCAAAGGGAAAATGTGCAAAATACTAAAACACAGATACTTAGATCTGCTTCCATTCTAGCCAACACCAAAACGCTTATTGTTTTCAGAGAGCTGGATTAAGACTTTTATTAATATCATGCCAATTTGAATTCCTTCTCTTATTATTGATCTTGATCTTGACAATCACTTTTTCCGTTACAGTTCCATTAAGCATTTAAAACACAATCTAATAAAACTCAGTGAAAAAATAACTTAATGCACCTAAATTGTTATGCAAATGGATACAAATTTAAACTCATTCACATCATTGCAGTTCTGTCTTTACACTGAACAATAGAATCTGTCTAAACTTTGTTCTTTTCACTTGCTAATAAATTTTTAGTTCACTGTCTCTTTTTTCCAGGGATTTCTGGAGTATCAAAATAATTGAAAATAATTGCTCTCTCAGTTGTTTTATGGTTACTACTTGGATAATTAAAAATGAAACAGATTATGCACTTTAATAAAACAATTAATTATTATTCAGTGGTCTTTATTCAGTGGCCTCTATGGAGTATGCCTGGCAGTGCTCAGCCCCAAACTGACAGGGACCAGTGCAGATGACAGAACTGGTCTGTGTATTTTGGCAGCAACTGAAATTGCTATTACCAAGTCTCCACAATGAAGGAAAAATAAAAAGACTGAACTATCCTTTTTTTTTTTTTAACCTGGGAGCAGTAGATTTGGGAGCAGGGACAGTAGATGTCAGAGGATGCTGGGTCAGCTACATCTCTTCTTCATTTGCTTTTGCATTTTTTCTAAGACTGAGGTAGAGGTGTCTGTTTTGGGACCATATGTAGATCTAAATAAACAGTTCTTAGGCGATCTGTATCAACATAGTAAATTCACTTCCAGGTGACCTCAGTGTGGAAATCTTCAATATTATGTGTTTATATAATTCTGAAAAATCATAAACTTGATTTTAAAAGACTATTGGCTGAGAATTTACCTGTAGAAATAAATGAGTATAACTGGAGCTGCTGTTGGCTTTCAGTGTGCATCTTCACTATCATTCAGACTCATCATGGTTTATTTTTGTCTGCATGATTTTGCAATGAAGTTGAAGATATGATACAAAGATATGATATGAAGAAAATTGATATACTGTGTCTCAATGTTTGCAGTGGAGAACCAAAGTGTTTTCTCCCATTTTGGTTGTGGGTCTCCACGATCTGATTTCATTTGTGCGGGTGGAGATGAAGCAGTAGTACATGGTCCAAGAACAATTAAGAGGGAATTTAGAGCCTTGGGAAGGTTGGTGAAAGAATCAGGAGCACAGGTTATTTTTTCATCCCTCCTCCCAATTGAAAGCAATGAAAATGGAGGGAGCAGAAGAATACAATATATCAACACTTGGCTCCGAGGCTGGTGTCATCACCACAATTTTGATTTTTTTGATAATGAGATGACCTACACACCACCAGGAAAGGTGACCTTAAATGGGAGAAGCCTCTCTCAAAGGGGGAGAGGTGTCTTTGCACAAGAGATTGCAGGACTAATTGACAGGGCTTTAAACTAGATAGGAGAGGGGAGAGGGATAATAAAAATATTGGAATTACCTGTCTAATGAGACAGGATGACACATCAGTGCTGAAGGGAGGAGGTGAAAGTAAGGCCTTGCAGTCTGTTGCGCTGGGGTATGATGTAAAAACTGCAGCACNGTGACGCGACCAGCAGCCCAGCTGAATGAAGTGCCTCTACACGAATGCACGCAGCATGGGAAACAAAGATGAACTGGAAGCTACTGTGCTACGTGAAGGCTACGACATAGTGGCCATTACTGAAACCTGGTGGGATGAATCCTACGACTGGAGTGTGGCTATCAAAGGCTACAGGCTATTTAGAAGGGATAGGCACGGGAGAAAGGGTGGAGGTATTACCCTCTATGTTAAGGAGTGGATAAACTGT
>VWZK01018824.1:198726-272122 GCA_013396935.1 Baryphthengus martii | reverse complement strand
TTGTAAGATCACTAAAGAGATCTGTGAAAGGCAGAATCGTTTATTTGAAGTATCTTTAAAAGCCTGTATTTCACCAGTCCTTAACAGTATAGGTATTTTGAATTTTTAATAGAAATGCTTGATTTTAATACTATGGGGCCTTTCACAGTGTTGAACCATCATGAGAGATTCCTTAAAGTGATAAAAAGCATTTATACTTATTTTGACTTTATCATGGCCACCTCCATTTCAGATAAAGTTCTGAATCCTCCAAATATCTTCTCTGTAGCTACCTCTAACACTTTTTTTAGCATTGTTAATATATAGTAAACACATTTTACTGAGAGCTAATGTAGTCCTTGAAAATTAATTCTTTATTCCAGGTATACTCTCGAGAATGCTGCAGGTAATCATATGCTGATGCCTTTTTTTCTTTTTCCTCTGGCATACAAAATTTCTGAGTCTCATGCCAGAAAAACTAGAAATATCCTTGTGTATTTTCTGAATGAAAAAAAGTAATACCTAACTAGGTGTTTCATGATCCCAGCTTGAAAAACTCCTTGTTCTTAGAACTATCGACTTGAACGCTGGTTTCTTTTCTGTGTTGATTCCCACTCTAACGTCCTTTGTCAGCCATGTAGTGTGGTGCTTCTCGACACCTTAGTAAGCGTCCTTCTTCTGAATCTGTCAGGACCAGCATATGGAGCTGATACTGCGAAACTGGGGGACAAACTGGTGGCTGGAGAGCGTGGTTTGGACATAAGAGTGAAAAGATTCAGTCATAAAATACCTGTCAGTACTAACAGCACATCCTCCTTTAACAGAACTCAGCAAATCATATATTTTCTATGTTAGAAGCCTGACATGCTTGGGTTTATCTTGCAACTCTTCCTTTCATAGTTGTACATGATTTTAAAGACTACAGAGGGCTGATGGTTTTGCCTGTAATAACAAACCATGTGCATTTTTTTTGCCAAGCACCCCAAAAAGCTGTAAGGTTAGTGAGGTGAAGACTTGCGGTTCAGGGAGATTTTATGACATGAATTGTGAAAAGAATGAGCGTGGAGTGAAGAAGGCTGAGTACAAAGCAGTTGGTCTTTGGCTCAGGCAATGATTTTTTTGCGTGGAGTAAGAAAGAAAATGAAATGAAAATGTTTAAAAATACTGAGGTCTGATATGAAATCTTTGATGTGAGTCTTCTACTAAGGAAATAGTATTTTCTTTACAGCCAGCTCACTGACTGTTTGTCTGACTTCAGCTTTACTCCAGCAGTTTTTGCGATGATTAAAGAGAAACTCAAAAAGATTTCCTTCAATGTGCTCATCAAACCAGAGGTGTTAGCCAAATGAGTGTCAGTGGGAAAGGCTTAATTTTAGGGTAGTGGCAGAAAAGAAGGCAATCATCTTTGTTCTTTCTGTGTTGTCATAGTAGCGCGAAGTCGCGGTTTGAGGAGTTGCCTGTCTTTTGAGCAGAAATTACCATGCAGTTCTTTGCATCCTCTAGTTGAATGTAGTGAATGCCAGCGCAGTAATTACATGTGAGCACAATTTTCAAACTGCCAAATATTTTTGCTTTATGCTAAGTACTAATACTAATGATCAGGTGCCAAAGGCTGACATGCATTCACCTATAAAAACTTACCCTGCGCGCTTTTTTCCTATAGTTGCTTGTGTTTCTTCTGCCAGCAGCACCTGTGGGTCTGCACTTGGAGGTTAGAAGTCCTTGTTAGGAGATTACCAGCTCTTCTGGATAAGCATCACCTGGGGTCAATCCCTTCCCAGCCTTCTAGCCCAGCTGCCCTTTGTTTCTAATTGTTGTTGGTCTCTGATCATTCACATTTCATGCTCTTTCTGTATCAGTTCCTCTCATCCTCTCTGGAAGCAAACTTTATTTATACTTTGATTGCAATTTAGAAGGTTTTTATTTCCTTTCTTTTTAAAAAATTTGGTAGAGAAGAGGAGATACCTGAGGCTGCTGCTGCAGAAGTAGGGGGTAAGTGGACAAAACTCACCTTTTGTAGGATTGGTCTCAACCGGCAAAATTTATGCTTACTGACATCTTCTGTATGTGCTGTGACATCTTACTTGATGTTCACTGGCTCTGATGACATCAATATTCTGATAGCACTGTCGATTTTTCACAAAGGAGAAAAGGTGAATGAAAATAGCATGTGGCTGTAAACAGGAGCAGCTGCAGGTTACTCCTCTTTGGCCTTGTTCTTGTTAAGAGTGTGCTCTGAAAGGGAGATGCTGTATCAAAGCTCAGGGTATTTTGTACCCTTCATAGCACTAATAGCTATCAACGCTCCAAATTATGTGGTCTTCATTAGGATTTTGCCTAGAGTCGACTAACTGAAATTAAAAGGCTTCTGTAGACCTGCTAATTAGAAGGCTCTGGTCAGTTAGGACCACATAGTTGTTCATGTTATCTGTAGTCAGTTGTTGTGTTTTGCACAATTTAGGCCCAGTCAAACCAGGCCTGGTCTACATGAGCACTGTGCAGGGAAAGTGAACTGAATGATAGTGATTTTGCAAGCACGGTTCTTGTGCACGAGACTTACTAAAATCCTTGATGAAATCACAACTTACATTATTTTGTGTATTATTATTTTGGTTATGGAGCTTTTGCTTTCCATATGCCAGCCGCTGCAGTCTGGGTTTGTCACCTTTCTTATCTTTCTGGCCAGTCGATGCTTTTTTTTTTTTCCCCTTCAAGGTAATCTTCCCACCTGTGCAGCGGATCCCACATGAAACCATTTGCTTTCTGCTCGGAAGGCACAATGGGAAACCAGAAATGGTTGGCTTTTTGTTTTGCATGTAACTGACTGAGCATTTAATGCTGACGTCCATCCAGGCTGGATTTGGTTGGGCTTTTTTGGTTGGTGTGAGGAGTTTAAGAGCATATGTTCTTACGGGGCTGCTTGTGCAAAGTTTTGACCATTGGTAACAAATCTGAACTCATGCTTATTTGTGTGTGTAGAGGCTGCAGTTACATACTGCACAGTGCCTGGTACTTGGAAAAATAATGGTTAATATGCCAATAAGGTTGTAACTCTGATGACATGTAGGCTTGTTACAGCCTACTAGCACTTTTAGGGTGTGAGTACCTGGGACTGTCCTGCCGTGGTTCTTCAAACAAGGCATTGTTTCAATTAATAAATAAACATTTTAATTATAAAATATAAGTGCATGTGAAGGTGAATCTGTCTTCTCCTGTTGCAGAGACGTAGATTTACTTGTGTTCATTTCTACCTAGATCAGTGAGGCCGGGGGAATCTGGGGGGAAGTTTAGTGGGTCTTGTCTATTCTTCCTTAATTTGACCAGGCTTGTCTGCAGGGTCTGAAACATCTGCTCCTGGGAACGGGAGAACATTTTGAGTAAATTCAAGCTGTATTACAGATACAGTTTCCTGCAAAACAAGGAAACCCTTGGGTAAGCTCCCTGTGGGGAGGTGTAGCTCCCATTCAGCTGTTTGCTCCTGAAGTTAGTCCCATAAACCTGGTTGCTATGGGAAACCATACCTGTGGCTAATTCCTGGAATAGTACAGCTGCAATACCAGGATAGTTGAGGCACCTCCTATAGCTGAGAGAATAAACTTGTTCCGAGAATGAATTTACTCGGCTAGTTGAATGGTTTGCAACAGTTCTTGCAGTGCTTGTATTTGTGGTACAGGGATACAGGTTTTTGGAAGCTCCTGTTTATCTGCCAGTTTTGGAAATGAAAATAATTTTATACAGTCCTTTAAAATCTCTGCTTTGCATACTCAACCATGTTTTGTAATGTTGAGATTTCACGGAGTGCGAGCATCTGTTTTTTATTCCTTTTAGTAAATGGACGTTCTTTTTTTCTCAAGTCAATTGCCCTTAAAATTTTGCTTTCCCCCTTTGCTCTGTTAACATTCTAATATTGATAATAAAAAGCCCTGTGTGAACAACAAAACCTCCTAAAATATATATTTTGAAATTATTAAAATTATTTTTTTTGACAGTAAAAAACCTATTTGTTTGTTAAGCACTGTTGGTTTTAGTGCCTGAGCGGCTCTGTGTGTGTCTTGGGGTGATGGTGCTTCTGTTCTGAAAAACCTCTCGATTCTTCTGCAGTTTCACAGGGTTCTCTTAAGGGAAGAGCAGACATTAAAGATCCCAGGCAGAGTTCTCTCTCATTCAGCTCATGGGAGCCTGATTAACAGTCCTCTGTGGTCAGAGCAATTCTACTGAATATTGCCTTTTAAACAAGTATTTCTTGGGTGTTTGTTGGAGAAAGGTGCTCCAAAAGAATGACAGGAGGCAATTGAGAGGAGCGGTGAGGCAGGGACAGGTATAGAGGTGCTGCTGTGTCCTTGAAGGCAGCCCAGAGAGAAAGGCTTTTGGTCAGATGTTGCCCGAAAGAGGTCACCTTTGAAGGTTTTTCCTTCTGTAAATATTAAATAATAAAGGAAGGAAAGGTGTGTAACTGTCTGGTGTGGCTCTGCATGGAACCAGAGCTGCCTCAGGTCCTTGTACGGCTTTGTTCATATGGACAGTATGTCTGGTAGGCTTCAGTTATTACATTTTATGTATTTTTTTTTTCCATATTGTATAGTAAATAAGGCAATGATTAAAAAGGAAAGAAAAACAAATATGAGAAGTGTCTCATCCGGTCACCGGGACTGTCAGATCGGAGCAGACTCATTCCACTGACGCCATCTCCTAGCTGAGAGCAGCCAGTAATGGAGACCTACAAAAATAACGACATCCCAGTGCTTTGTTTGTACTGTTCATTATTTTATATCTAGTTATTGTTCAGCCCATCCCTTGCGTCTTTCTGAGCTGAAGCTTTGCAAAATCTGAACTCCTCCTCAGTTATCCTGGCTGACCTTCTCAAGTGTCTTTTCTAGCTGCATGAGGCCTTTTTTAACGATGAGAAGATCAAGGTTGTATGCAAAATTAAAAATACATATTCACCATGATTTCCTCTTCAGCCACAGCTTCTGTTAACCTCATCTGCTCGTTTGCAGGTGTTTCAAAAAGTTTTTATTATTAACCTCTTCTTGACTCGCTGCTGATGTCTTTAGCATCAAAGTAATACGAAGCCGGTTTATGAGATCGGACTTCTAAATGTGACGCACATTTCAGATATTGCTAATGATAATTTAATGTAAATTTCCAATAATTTCCTTTTCAGTTTTTCATTATTACAGGAAGTCTAAAAGACAACTTGGCCTTTGTAAGAAAATGCCTGTCATCAAAAGTTAGACCTAAGCATTACTTTCCAAATATTGTTCATCTTCTGAGCATTATTGCAGAGTGTTCTCTTTGCTTACCTCTTATTTTGGTCTGTGCTTTATTAGCAAAATAGACAGATTCAGGGATTTTTCTTCAACGTTTGGTCATAAGGTTCTTTGTCTTTTATGTGTCAGGGCTTGAATGAAATGAATGTGTGTGCTTTCAGCTAAGTCCCAGTGGGGGAATATATGCATGAAAATAAATTACTACAGTTGGAACTAATTAATTCCTTGATTGGCAGACTCAGCAGATAAAAGGCTGAACAGGGGAATGTGAAATGTCTTTGTCATTTGGCCTCAGTTGTCACTGGCTGAGAACTGTGGTTGTAACATCTACTCTGCCACCCGACTTTGTAGTCTTGTAGGCAAGGTCTGAAGAACTGAACTGATGTGAGGCCGAAAAAAACCCCAAAACCAACAAAAACTATTGGTTCATCCTTCTCTTTGCTGTAATCCTGTATAAGCCATCCCTGGAACCAGGCCAGGGCCTATCAAAGTATCAGGGAGATTTGCTTGTTACACTATCACAACTTTTTGCTCCCTGCTAAGATGGCTGCCTTATCATGACTGACAAGATTACAGTGATTTCCTTAATAGTGTGGAGAACGTGGCAGGCAGCTGTGGCTAATCCCCTCCAAAAATGTTCTCCCACTGAGATACACACTGAAATTTGAATGCTGCAAATAACTTGAAAAAGATTATTATTTTTTAAATGATGTTAATTCTCATTCTGCTGGTTGATGCATAGGTACAGCTACAAGTTAGCGTTACCAACCTCCTGTAAGAGCTGGGAGCGTGGCCTTAACTAGTGCTGGTTGCTTTCTTCTGGTAGATGATGCATCTCTGTTGGAATGAGAAACCTGTGTACAGTGTTCTGAGGCAGAGGGCCTCACTTCTGGGGACAGTGTTGTGAGGTCATCTTTTGTGAAGGTAATTGTTAGTGTTACTCTGTCTGCTGCTGCGGTATCAAAAGCCACAAGTTCATCTTTATCTGTATAAAATTTGAGTCTGAGAGACTTGTGTCTTGGCCGGGGAGCCTGTGCATGTAGCCATACAAGTAAGACAAGGTGTAAGCTCAGGTCATTTCCTACTGACCGAGGTGCAGCGAGCTTGGTAAAGTATTTGCCAAACACATTTAATCTGGCTGAGACTAGTCAGTTAGGTCTCTGTCACTACTCTGAAGAAAGTCAACCCCCCACTTTCTCTTAAAGGGACTTCAGGTTATTTACTTTAAAATGTGGCTCTGCAGAGTTGTCCCCCGCCTTGCCTCCAGCTCACTGTAGCAGCTGAGGGTTCAGCCTCACCCTCTGTGCCGGCGCCTGGCACAGCCTTTGCAAGCTCTGGGTGACCCCAGATTTACCATATTTCACCTCACCACGAAATGCCAGTCTCGGCTGGGACGTGTTGCTGGCATTTTTGGGAACGAGCGTTTTCAGGCTGTTGCAGAACCACACGGCTGGGAAGCTGCAGCCTCAATTTGTGTCACCATTAGAATCCACACTCATGCTGCTAAGCCATCAGCTGGGATGGCACCCATACCTTCATCACCTTGGTCAGGGCAAACTTAACAACTAGTGCCGCTGTTGCAGCAGTTTGAATAGAGGGCACCGGGACCTGCAAAGCAAGAGCGAGGGAGTGTGTGAGTGTGGCTCTTGTTAATTAGTGGTTTGAGCTGGTCACTGAGCACCCAGCATGTCAATGTGCAAACGGACTGTGGCTTGTGTAGCCCACGTCTCAATTAAATGTCTCCGTTGCTCTCTCTCTCCCACTTTGAATCCTTCTGGTGTTGACACTGTGCATTTAGGAGACAACTGAAATTGGCACTACGCTGTGAACTCCTGCACTGAGGCAGTGAAAACGCTCACAACGGACGGTGGCTGTAGCTCCCCTCTTGAAGTCAAGGGTGTAAATTAAGAAGACAGATTTAAAGCTGTTTCAGCAAGTGAATGTGATGAAGAGCGAACTGGGTGGGAGGCAGCGGTGCCCACCCAGGCCTGCGGAAGGCAAAGAGGTGACCAAGTCACAGGCATTGCATCAGCACTGAGGGGATTTGTGAGCACGGGCATTTGTACAGCGTCTTGCCGAAAGCAGGCAGCACAGCAGTGCCCTGCGGTACCTCGCAGTGCACAGTCACTAGGTCCAAGAAGTTGAAACAAAACAAAACAAAAAATGGTATTGTTAATACATCATAAAGTCACAAAACTAAAATAAAAAGGCAGTTGTGTCAGGAATGCCTTGGTGCCCCAGGTGGGTTCGGGACTCTCTTATGAGGCTCTTTCACTTCTTTTCGTTTGTGGTGGTCTCTTAGACCTGTGGAGAATTTTTTTTTGTTGTTGTTGTCAGTTTTTCTATTTGCTGCCACATTACTCTGTTAAAATACATAACTAGAGAAACATTTTAAAGTAGAACCTCCCCTATTTTCAGTTAAATTGAAAACTAACCCACCACTACTTACCAGGACATAAGTCTGTATCAGTTTGGTAATAATCATTTGTGTATGAAA
The DNA here is from genome assembly GCA_013396935.1 of Baryphthengus martii. Lineage (NCBI taxonomy): Eukaryota > Metazoa > Chordata > Aves > Coraciiformes > Momotidae > Baryphthengus > Baryphthengus martii. Next base: position 264,376 of record VWZK01018824.1, on the reverse strand, counting down.
AATGTTAGCTACCTGGCAGCCTTCCTTTAGGGACAAAAACTGACAGAAAGTTACTTTCAATAAATTTGCTGCTTCAAAAGGCTTTAGAACAACACATGTGACACTGAAGGGCTGGACTGTCTTCAGTGCTCTGATTTCTAAGGCTGCTTTGAGTAGATCCTGCAAATTACCTGGGGGTAGGAAAAACAATGGTCATTCACTGCCCAGTGGGGTTGTCCTGGTTTTCAAGAGGTACGTACCACTGGCTGTGGGTATTTATGGCTGCGTTATTCCCCTTGAATTTAAAGTTAAGTTGCACAGTCCATGTCCCCCAGAGACTGACCGAAGGGGACACACAGCAGTTCCCGAAAGGAGGAAAGTCTTTCCAGCATTTGATTGCCTGTTCAAGATTCTCTCTGCGCGGCAAAACATCTGTAAGTTCATACAGGACCCAAACCGCCCATCCATTTCAGAAAATGCCTCCAGTTGTCCCTCCTTCTCCACAATGTCTTTTTTTCTTAGCTAGGATTTCATTTTTACAAGAGAAGAGAGAGCAAGCTGACTGCACACTTAGTTCTGACTCACTTGTGTGTCTCCAGCTAAAGTGACCGTTTCTACTCACAGTACAGTAGATTTCATTTTAGCTTTATTCCCACAGAAGACATTAGTTATATGTTTGAAGGCTTCCTGTTGCCATCCCGAGCCTAGCAGTATTTCTGACTTTCTTACAGCATGGCAGAAGAGCGTGCAGTAAGTTTTTCTACTTCTGTAGCTACGCTTAACCAAAAGCTGTAGGAAGAAATGGAGTAGTCTGCAGCTAGTTGTTGAAGGGTCTAACAGGTACCAGTTTGGGTTAAAAACTAGTCCAGTTTTGTTGTACGGGTGCATTCACCACGCACCACTTTCTGACAGGAGTAAGGACTAGCGGACTGGCACCACAGGAAGCTTTACTCACTCACTTTTGTTACATCCCTGCCGTGACTGTTCAGCTCAGGGAAATGATGAGCCCAGTACCATTTTCTGGGTGACTGGATAACGACAAAAACCAAAGTGGCAGAGAGAGACAATTCAGAACCAAAGGGTCTGGCTCATTTATGTCTGGAATACAAACGGTTCGCAGTGTTACAACAGTCTTCCCAGGTCCCATTTTGGGTTTGGACAATTAAGAGTTAAGGAAAACTCAGACTAAAATACAATACAAGCCCAGGCCTAGGACAGCATTTTAGGCACTATAAAGTAATTAGGTCAGTGGTCCCAGATAAAAAAAATTTAATCTTTCTCTAGAAACAGTGCACTGTTGTACAAACGTGTTCATTTGGTTTTCGGTTGTCCTCACGGATGTGGGTACAGCGCGTGTCACACTGAGCAGATCCCTCCCCCGCCCCGCCCTCGTCCTTTTGTCCGGAACATAAACAACGGAAACACAAAAGGCACCAAGCAAGAACTTACTCCAACAGAACTTCAATATGACAAGACAGAGATCAGAAATGATTACAATGTTAAATATCACCCTAACAATCTGAACCGTTATTTAAAATAATTAATTTCTTAAAAAACAAATTTGGTGTTTTGACTTCTCCATAGTTACAAATCTGGAAAGGTTGAAATCGGCACGGCACGTGGAGTTCATTTACAATGGTTTGAAAAAAAAACTGCAGCCTTTTATACATGGTTTGTACAGGTTTGTTGGTGTGTACGCGTCCTTAAAAAAGTATCAAAACTGTAGAACTTTCAAATATATTTACATTTGTCTGTTAGTTACAGTTATCACATCCAGCCTTTTCTCAGTTCTCTTCTTCGTGCACACAGTGCATGGATTTGTAGAACCAGAGCTTCATACCTTAAAACAGTAATTGGATCTCTCAGTTGTTTTTTCACGACACTCTAGAATTTGAATAGGAGGATGCTTGATTATTTCTGTATTGCCCACGCAGGCCGTGAGGCATTTTGAGAGTATCTGTGCTGGTTGTAATGCAAACAAACCAGGTCTTTAGACACTTTCTGCCTTTTCTTAGTCAAGAATCAACTTCCAGCTCACATTACAGTGGGAATTTATGATAAAAAGAAAGAAAAACAAAAGGGAAAAAAACCAAACCCAAACCTATTCAGGCCAAGTTTCTTTTACTCACTTGAATACAAAATCTTGGACTGACGTGAGAACTCTGGGAAGATTTCTCTGGGTTTTGGTACAGTTGAGGGCAGTGTAGTCCATTATGCAGTGGTAGGAGAGTATATTCACTTCCCATGGAATTCCTTGGGAATCTTAGAGAATGAGGTGAGAAAACTAGGTTTTTCTCCAAGGTGCAGGATGAGGCAGCCAAAGATCCTGCCAAGGCTGTGAGTTTTTAAGCTCCTCACCTCGTGCTCTGTGGTACGGGAGGTGGAGCGTGGTGCAGGTTGCACTTTGGCAGTAATTTGGAAGGTAACTGCTGCACTTCAAAGAATTCTACGTACGCTGAATAAAGACACCGCCCCACAGCATCTCCTGGATTTGGACTCTTAATCAGTACAAGCAGGGGAAAAGGGCAAGGAGGGAAGGAATTAACTTTTGTTTCTGTGTTGGGGTTGTTTTCCCGCTAAGCCAGGTGAGACTGCTCACTTTGGGTGTCTGAAGTATGTGGCTAAATTTTTGTTTCTACTAATTCTAAGCTATTGAGAGAGGTGCAGGATTCCCAGAGGGGAAAACGCATTTAGATTTATTTTTAGAAACAAACAAACCCCTTAAATTAAGCTGTAAAAAAAAAATCCAACAATACAACACAAAAAAGTTGGGCACTGTCAGACTTTCTCCTGACTGAAATGCTGTAAGCAACAGCTCTGCAGCTAGGCAGATAAATCTTTCTGGATAGACTGGAAAATGTAAAAGCAGCCCTTACGAGCCAGTTGGGAAACGGGAGCTCTGTTTGTTCTGGGAGTGCTTCGCTTCTCAGCTACCTGACCGCACGGCTCGCTCTGACTTAGTGTCTTCAGATTTCAAAGCAAACTTCTCAAACCTCCTGTAAAAAATTCAATTATCCCTAATTTTCATAAACGTAGGCTAGTAGTTTTAAAATATATGTATATATTTTTATATATATGTATATATTTATATGCCTATATATCTATCTAGTCTAGATAGATATATACACAGGTAATCTATGCACAGCAAGCCAAACATACAAAAAATAAATACTCTCACCCCTCTACTATATTTACAGAACAGATCTTATAATCCAGATTTTGTTAATAAATATTTCTAAACTGCCTGTACAGAATTGGTTTTACTTATGTTGATGGATAGCCACAAAGCATATTCAACATATTTACAAAATATCTATAAATATAATCTTAAAATAAAGCAATAGCTACCGAACCTTCAGCCTGGCTGGTTATGTACATTGAGTTAGTAGCTCAGCTGTCGCTTATTCACTATCACAAATGGGTAGTGCAACAAGTTAAAATGTGTATAAAAGATTATACATACAAAACTCTCACATCCTTTGGATGTTTGCAGTTCATTATAACTTTGTGGTTACCCTTCTGCAACATAAATAACGATCAAAAAAACGAAGAAGCGGGTTCTGTGATCCCAAGCAAATTTGTTCAGCGTGGTGCTTGGAGCAGCGGCTTCCTCCTCACGGCAACCCGTCGTCTTCTAAGCTTAACGCCACGCGCTGTGAAGGAAAGAAACAAACCTACACCTGAGAAAGTCTGTGACTCGGGGTACTGTTGCTAACTTGTGTTGTCCCTAGTGTATTGGTGACAAATTTATTTTCAGCACCGATAGGTTTCCTCAAAGTGGAGTCGCTTGCGCAAGTGTTACTAAAGCGGTGCTGGAAAGTTTACTTCACGTGTGGATCGGACAGTTCCTGGTAAGGGACGATGCTTTCTCTAGTGCGACCTTCAGCAGGACCTGTAGATAGCACAGGCCATTACCTATGTGCCCGCCTGCAGAAGCTACGTTGCCTTCACTCATTACTTACTGAGCTTTATGCTCCCTCCTAAGGAGGCAGTGCAGTTACAGCTGCCAGTGCTGCATCTCACCAGGGCTGCTGCTTGGGAAGGAGGTGCCTTCAGACACAAACCACCCTGCAGACCAGGTTCTCTCTCTTCTGCATGCACAGCACTTGCTCTTGGAATGAGTGTTTGCTTTTTGTAGAACTTCATCTTGCCAAGGCTGAGTTCCTTCATTTCTTACAGAACTTCACTCCTCCTTGTGAGGAATCTGACTCTTTATTGCATTACAGAGAAAACATTCTCCCTGGTGTGTAGAGAAACCCAAGTTACCTTTAAGGTGGTTTAGGCACTTGGTCGCAGTCTAAGCAGAGATCTTTACGCTTGCTAGCTTACTTGGTGTATTGATTGGGACAATCATTCTTCATTTGAATACAGTGGCTTATTATATAGGTTGCTGTATTCTAAAATAACAGTGTGAGCTGCCTAGGAGTTTAGGCTACTGCCTATTCAATGATTTTTAAAGAAGTTCTGTTTTTGTGTCATTAAATGGCAAGTAATCACGCTGTGATCATCTGGAGATAATTCTATAAACTCTCAAAATTCATCTTCCCCGTCAGCAGTCTCCTCAGATACTTACTGCTGGGTACACGTGTCCAATTTGGGCAGTCCGTCCAATGTGGATTTCGTCTTCATCTTCCTCTTCTGTTGTCTTCCTGTACACTGGATTATCAAAATTCATGCTTTTAGTATTCTTCCGTTTCCAGTTTCTCCAGATGAGGTATCCGCCCATGCACAGCAAGCCGATGACCACTGAGGAGAGGGGAAAGAAAGGGCTGTTAGCCAGGCACGGATCTGCCGAGATGCTCCCCTGTCTCGAAGCCAGGCCGCTTTTCCCCGCGTCAGCAATTCCCGTACCCTTTCCCACTCCCACCCCTGGAAAGAGGATGAATGTATTTACAGCGGCATTTTGGTACGATCTCCTTCAGAGGTTAAATCAAATCAGCTTACCGACAGGAATGACAATTCCAATAACAGCGGCTGTCACAGTTGAATCAAAGCCTTGGTCATCATTTGCATCTGTAATTACAGAAGACGTTCTGATCATTTAACTAATTTGCTGGTTTTAAAGAATGTTTTATGTTAGTAACCGTGTCGTCCTGCCCATCAGAAAGCTTCCGTAATCAAAGAGTATTAAGAAAAGTTTCATAATAAAATGATTACGGAGCAGATAAAAAGCACACATGCACCAACCTGGGCTAAGCCAAGCTGTTTCTTCTCAGGAACAATAAACAGCTGGGCCAGGAGGAGCTGCCGCCCCGGCGGGATTGCAAACGGCACACCCGCAGAGCGTGGCCGGTTAAGGGAGCTACTCAGTCCGGTGTTACCGGACAGAAAGGCTCTAACCAGGAATGAGTAAGTGACTGTACCGGTGCCTCTAATTCCCAAGTGCAAAAAAGGAGAGGCCAGTTTTAAAAACCATGACATTTAATGGAAACTGCGCGTGGATCAGGGGTGAATAGTCCTCTTAAAAATCCACAGAACACTTTCTAGTACTGCCACAATTAATGATTTATTGAGCTGTCAATAGTCAAAGAATGTAGTTCAAAGCCATCTGTACAGCTTTTTAATTCTTTTTGTTTTATTTACAGCTAAGAAGTTATTCAGCGCTGGTACCACTCATGGCTGCAGTCTGCCTCAGCATGCAAGAATCACCCCAAGTGTACTTAAAAAAGGAAAAAGACAATTAGAAGGAAAAATAACAAAAAAAAATAAATAAAATGAATGTACCTTTCAAATCATATACTTTAAAATGTTTGCTGTGAGCTCTTGCAATATAGGATCAGCACAGAAATTATTTTGTTTTGCCAAAATATCAGGAATAGAGAGAGGAGGAACTAACTGTAGTTTGTCTTTTGATACACCCATTCATGGAACTTAAAAGGCAAATTATCCTTTGGAATACTTCCCTTGTAGGCGGTTGTTCTATTATGTGGTTATTTACTTAATAATAAGCCAGACTATTTCAAATGTGGCCAATTAAAGCACCTTGCTTCCATGGCTTCTTAAAAAGTTCATTATTGCATTTGAAAGGAATCTGCACGGAAGGAACTGAGAAGAATGAATTCTAGAGACTGGATTCTGCTTCCCCCCTTCAGTACAGAGTGTGCTGGGTCGCTGTTCCTACAGCCAGGCACATCCGTCAAACAGGGAAGGTTTATTTTTGCTTTCCAGATGCAAAAAATGACAAAGACACATCAGTCCAGATGTTAGGTCAGGTCTCCCACCAGTGCGTGAGTGCTTGTGGTACGGTGCATATAGAGAGAAAGAAAAGAGGAATCATTCTCTTACAGTGCTGCGATAAATTGCTGTTTCCCGTGGTCATCTCGGAATCTATCAGGATGGATGTGGTGGAAGGTAAATGAACAGTCGGAGTGGTAACTGTGGCTTCTGAGACATCTTTGGGGACGACTTCAGTGGTATTGGCACTGCCAAGTACAGCTGTGATGGTTGTGGTACCGGCAGCACGGGATGCTGCAGTGGTGGAAACCAGTACTGCAGTTGAAGTGGTTGGAAGATCTGAAAAGCAAAAGCAACAGTGAAATCTGGTGCAAGTACGTACACAAAGCAATTCCCAAATGGTGATCTAAATCTGGGGGGGATTGTTTACTGATTAGAAGCAGAAACTAAATTCCAATTCTATTTACCAGGTAGTCAGACTATCAACAGTTCTCTCCCTAAAGCTACAGAAATGTCAGGCTTAATTTATTAATAGTAATAAAGCCCTCTGGATGGAAGGTAGGTAGTTAAGAAGTTCAAAAACTTGTGGGTTTTTTCAGTGCCTCGGAAGATACTGAATTTGTATCAGGCACTATTTGCACGTCAGAGAAAACGACACTGAACCCACTCGTCTCTTCAGGACATTATCAGCAGTGACTGTGGCCTCTCCAGAGCCAGTAGCTAAAGGGCAATAACGTGGCAAATTTTAATGCTGTATTGGCCATCGACACTTTTAGTGTTGGGCCTTATCCCTTTTATCTCCTTCCTGCTGTATCTCTTTCTGGTTACACTTTGAAAAATAAGCAAGCTTTCAGTAAAGGACAGCACAGTGCAGTGTTCAGAAGGCAGCAGAGTAGGAAAGCTGTAGCGTTTGTGTTCCGCCATCAGGACAGACATTCACTGCAAGTGCCATTCTGTTGGAAAAGCCACACCGTGCCGTGATTGTATTTGTTACCTCTGTAGCATTTCTTCATGTCGGGACCCAGCCACATGTTGTCGGGACAGGCGCAGGTATACTTGGGAGAGTGGGGAGAGATCTGAGGTGCGGGAAGACACAAATACTCACAGCCTCCGTTTGGCTGGGGGCTGAGCTCACAGGAATCTGGAGCTGTTCAAGGACGGAATAAAAGACAAGTTATTTTTCTCATTGTCTATTCGTGGCAATGAAATATCAGGTTCCCTAAGAAGACTCTTTTCCACTCTCTACCTCAATCAGGCTGCCTAAGCGTCTTTACAGTTTGGAGTAGAGTGAGAGCTTGGACACCACTATAAAGCCCACCCACATATATAAAGAATGGAAGGCATCACAGTGAGGAGAGTAACTCACCGTTATCGAAGACGCTAATTAAACAGCTATTAACAACTTGCAGACTTTTCAATAAATGCTGCTGCTGAATTAATTATGCAGGAACTTTGAGCATTAGGCATTGATTTCACATTATTACCTGTGCTTTCTCTCTCATCAAGAACCACCAAGAAGCATCTCATTTCCTAGCTCAAATAAACCCGGCGTAGGACCACGATACCCTGAGGACAGGTCTTACCTTTGGGCTGCTTTAATTCATGGAACACCACGATGTCGTGAGGATTATTGAGGTTTTCTGCCAAAACAGAGATGTCCAAGCCGTTCAGCCTGTTAGCGCTGAAGATCGCTTCATTCTCCAGGTCAGTCCAGAACACTCTGTCCTGCAGGAAAGGTGTAAGATTTCTGACCTGGCCCTGCTCAAATCCAACTCAAGTTGGATTAAACTCCAGTAGTCACAAAGCCAACACGCCATGTTCCTACCTTGGGGCACCTCTGGTTCATGCTACTTCTGTCTGCAGCTTTTTTTCTATTTTTTTGTGGACAGTGTCATTTCTAATGTTCCAAAGCACAGCAATCCTACATGTTTATACAGTGCTCAGTGATGCTGAGTAGCTGAGACTGAGCTGAGGGAGCAGAAATTTGGTTATGTACAGAAGAGTCTTCCCTGATGACATCTGAGGCTCCAAAGTGTGCTACTTAACTAATTATTACCACACTCCTTTTAGTATGGCTGTGGTGTGACCCTGAAGGGTACAAGAACACTGAATCTACAAGATGAGTTGAGTTTTCAATGGAACACACTCAAGTAGGAGTTGGAAGCCCTTATAAAAATAGCCTTATGTCTTTGTAGAATAAGAGCTATAATTTTGGGAACAGGGAAATGTCTGGGAGGGTTTGCATGTCCTAAGTGGAGCAGTTCACCTTTCGAAAGCCAAGGCCCCAGGCTCAGCAGTTCACTGGGGCACAGTGACTGCAGGGGGAGCCCCGCCAGCGTCTCGCTGGCACAGGTGCTCCCAGCTGAAGCCTTGAGACTCCCAAGGCAGGTGAAAACGCTTGTGAGGATACTTCTGCAGATGCTGGGATGGACAGCAGGAACAAGCAGCCAACACGGTAAAATTTAAGCGTCCGTCCTCCCCTGTTTGCACCATAAAACACACCCCAAGTATGCAAAGATGGTGTGAAACGGAGCGGCTGCTTGGAGCCCACGCACCTCCCCTCAATGTCTGCCTTTCAAAAGATGAGAGCCGTGTTGCAGTGTCACTCAGTGAATGGTTGTCCCACCTGCTGATCACAGGAAGTGGCTTCTCCCTTCCCCTGCTAACAGTTTTGGCCTTTGTACGGACAATTGGCTCAATGCAAATGAAGGAAACCCCATTACCCATTTTCCAGTTCTGGGGTGGTGGGGGTGGTGGTGTTACCCTGGGCACCACCAGCCCCTGACGGACGCAGTAGGTAAAAGCACGAGATGAGGCGCTGCTCCCCATTCAGGGCTTTAGAAACAGTTTTCCCCGCTGAACCCACACCAGGTGAATCGGTTTCTATAGCAGCGAACGCCCTCGCTGAGCCTGCCGCGCTGTGCAAAAGGCAGAGCTTTTAATCAAGAGGAGCTCTGAGACCTCTCACAGTCCCCAGTCTGTTCTGCATCTGTTTCCGACTCTTACCTCGAACACTGCTAAGCCAAAAGGATGGCTCAGGTCGTCGACAGAAGAGATCAGGACTTTTCTGTTGCTGCCATTGAAATCAATGCAGGACAGCGAATGCAATTTGGAGTCTACCCAGTAGAGACGCTGATTCAGCAAATCTGAGAAGTGAAACACAATGAAGCAAAATCACACACATCTCCTGCAACCCTTTTTCTCTTGCCCAGCATGTTTTTCCTGCTGGCAGCATGACTAATCTCTTTATTATTGGCCCTTTTTTTTTTTTTTAACACTAGGTCTGATTTTGAATCAGTGCCCAGATATGCTGGGATAAGACCCTATAAATAAGATTAAAAAGCAGGAACATTCTGGTGTGTGTGTTGGGGGGGGAATGCCTGACTGACAGCTTTGTACAACGAGGTTCTTTTGTTACTAGGAGGAGCAGGCCAGCAGTGGTTTGGGCTTCCCAGAGTCACTCCCTCAGTGCCTGAGAAGCTTCATCCTTCTCAAGGCTATTCATGTCCCTGGCCTCTCACTGGAGAAAACAACTGTGAGTCAAATGAAACACCTCTCTCTGAAGGAGCTGTACCATTTACACACTCCGAGGGAAGAATGATCTTGGGCTCAGAAACCCTTCTGCTGCAGGCTGGGGGGCCACTGGTGGTGTGGACACGCTTACCACAGCCAGCCAGGTTTTGGGGAGGGTGCAGGTAAGAGTGGGAGGGAACGATCCAATGTAATTTAGAATGCTAAGCACTGAATTTCCCTTCCTAGAGGAAATTTACTCATTTTGGATGGGATTCACTAAACAGAATTCAAGTGGATGAGTGCCAGCACAAAACAATTTCTGTAATTAAACAAGTCATTAATTAATTTCTTAATTACTAAAGGATAACATTACTTGTTCATAGCAGTAGCACTTCAAAACTATGCAACCTGCTTCCTGTAACTGCAACAATAGCAGCAGTTTCTTCTTGTGGCCAGAATTTTCAAATATAAAACCGAGCAGAGAACCTCCTGTCTGCACGGTGTTAAACACTTACGGCAGTAACTCCAGAGGGGGCTGTCCCCTGCTGCCCCATCAGGGCAGGAAACCTTTCCCCTCCTGCAGGTGCATTTTCACACTTACAATTCTGTTTTCCTCTTTAACACTAAAACCAAATTTATGTCGGCCGCAGCGGATGCTCCGGCTCTAAGCTGGACACTTACCAAGCGTGATGCCGTTTGGCCACTCGATGTTGTCGGTCACCAGCACTTGCCGCCCCACGCCGTTCAGGCCGGCCTTCTCGATCTTGGCTTTGTCTCCCCAGTCAGACCAGTACATGAACCTGAAAGAGACAAATGCAAGAAAACGGTGCATCGGACTCTAGTGTTAAGAAACCTGCACCGCTAATCAGAGTAGGAGGTACCCTGTTCTTCCCTTACAATAGCAAAGCCCCTCAGCCAATTCTCATACGCACCAAGCGGAGCCGCACACTGTGCCACAGGGGGCTCTGCCACAGAGCTGGCACTAGAATGCAAAATCTCACCTTAGTAACCCCGTACAAAGTCTCTCCTGGTGTGTCAGCTCAGTATGTGGACTTCACTTACCCAAGGAGCCCATACACCTATCAGACTATTTCCCAGCACAGCCTACGTGCCTGGACCAGCTCAGGCCCATGGAACACGTGACCTGACCACTGTTTTCACAATGTCCTTTAACAGCGGTGGCCTTGCAGAGGCTGAACCATCTCAGCAGTCCCACTTAGGTTTGATGGATCGAACCATTTTAAAGGACATGTGAAGTCTTGATGAGATGAGAACCACCCACAAGTTTGTAAGAGTGGCAGAAAGAAGACCGGAACACCTCTGTCGGCGAAGGGAGCGTTTGTGGCCTTTAACACCTACCTCTGCGTGGGGTCGACAGCAATGGCTCTTGGCTCACTGAGGTCGCTGTTGAAAAGTGTCCTCCTCCTGCTTCCATCTGCAGTGGCCACGGAGATGGTCTTGTTTCCGGAATCCGTCCAGTAGATATTCTTATGAACCCAGTCAATTGCCAGTCCCTCAGGAGAGTTCAGCTGGCTGTCTATCAGAATCACCTGCTCGGCAGTGTCACTCGCTTTGTCTATGTAGGCGCTGCAAAGACACGACTCGTCACTGGGCTGACCCACGGACCATGTGCACGGGGTTGGACCTCAGAGAGCCGACCGCCAGGCAGCCCCACTGCGACCCCACAGAAAGACTCGGCGCTCACGTGGCAGTAGGACTGACGCAGAAACGTGTCTGGCTGCGCGTGGCCACCTCCCGTGTTCTCCTACAGCTTCTTATTTCCCTGGACCTGGCTGGCCTGGCAGGCAGCTCCAGAATAGGAAACTCTCATTTTATTTTTCTACCTGCTGTAACCGCACAGTTCAGCAAAACATCTGTGTGTCAACTCCGACAGCACCAATTCAGTGTATTTATGGACATTAGAAAAATAATCTCCAGTGCTCGGCTGAACAATTGAACTTAGCATGCAAATAAATGTGCTTAAATGTACTGCAGAATTAGGACCTGTGTAACTAATTATGACTCATTAAAGGAATTAATGGAGCTGTAATAATTTGGCAAGTGATCTTGTTATGCAAAGAAGATGTTCACTAAATATCAGTGTCAGCCTCAGAATTTTCAAAATGATAATGGAAGGCAGCAAACCACATGGTTGTTTCATAAATAACGTTGCTCCTACAAGCACACAGGCCGATTCTGCTGCATTGTCCCTGCACCAATATCAACTATGCTGAGTGAACTGGAGTTATCCTGAGTCTGCATCAGTGTTTCTAAGAGCTTAGTCTGCCTCTTAGAATAACTTGGTACATCCCAAAAATTTACAAAACAGCAGAAAGTTTCCACTCTCCCCCCACCTCCAGCCGTTTGAAACTACTGTCCACTGGACATCACGCTTTTAGTCATGGAATGAGAGGGTGAAGTCGTCCAGGAGCTGAGCTCTCAAGTATCACACGAGAGACCTGGAAACAAATGTCTAAATCCAGGAACTGGGGACACTCTTTTGCAGTCTGCGGCCCAGGCTGGAAGGGCTACACAGAGTGAACCTGGATTAACAGCATCTTCACTGCAAGGAATGGCTTTGGTTTCTCTCTGGCCCAACGCTAAATGAACGGTACCATCAGGGTTCTGCAGGGCATCTGACACTGTTCCCAAGGCTGTTATTTCAGTCTGTCCAGCACCACAAGTTCTAACTACACAAGCCCACATCAGTTAATTCCTCTCCAGTGAAACTGTCGTGTTCAACCCTTCCCACCCACCGGTGCAGTGAGCTGCTGCGCCGTACCCTCGGCGTGACTCGCTGCACTGAGTGGGAAGCCAAGAGAGCTTACTGCAGCTTTCAGAATGGGAAGGCTGAAATACAGGTGACATTTCAATTCTCTTAAGTAACTAAACACTGTAAAAGATCTTCTGACGCCCCAAAGGGATCATCACCTCCAAAGGAGAGGATCTGGAAAGGCAAGTGAGATGAGCATTAAGAAAGATGGGTTCTTTTTGCCAGCAATTACCTCCCGTACCATCGTTTTCACCTTGTGACAGCCTCCCAACTACAGACTGCTTTTCCCCAGAGGACTCCTGCAAGTGGAGTCCAGTTCTTTGCTGGAAGAGCATGGTGGCCTTTTGTGTAGAAGTGTTTGTTTAAGTGATAGTAGCAGTATCTTAAACAGGAACATGAAATGTTAGTAAACTACAATTGCACGGCTTGCTCTGCAGAAAAGGTGGGGCTTACCACAAAGCTAATGCAAGCAGGAGTAAGCGAGAGAATTCTGCTGTTTGGAAAAAGGCTTGGTATAGCCATGTTCAGGGTATAAACAGTGTTGAATGGCCCCCAGTGCCCCAGGGCATTCACTGTCAGAGAGCTCAGAAGCCGTGTATCTTGAATAATTCTCTGTGTGCGAACATGAAGCCCTCACCCGCCCCCGCCGGTGCCGGCAGAATCAGGGTGCAGGCAGCCAGCTTCCTGCTGAACCAGCTCCCTGCTTCAGAGCCCACAGGCGTGATCAGGGTACCTGTCCAGATGCCTGAGTGCAGAGCCTGAGAGAATTTCCTACCAGAGGCTGCAGAAACCCCGCCTGGGCTCCCACACACTGAAACCAACCAGCCTTTGCCTGATCATTAGCTACAACCCAGAACAAATCGGTGTAGAAGCGGCAATAGGACGCAATAGCTATGCAAATCAGAATACACGTGGGGGATTTCCAGCACAGAAATTAAATGCGTTTTTGACTAGCCACACTCACAAACCCCAGCACATAACACTGTGGTGGATGCCATAAAAACAGCTGAAGGAGGAGAGAGAATGGAAATTACAGAACGTGTACTGTGGTCAAGTGCGGTGAATTTAAACCCAGCCTGCCAAGAGACTACAGTGGGCAGCTAATATCTGCGCTGCTACCTCCTTGCTCCCACCGTTTGCCTCCTTTGTGCTCTCAGATGCTAAGTCCTCTGTGGTCTCACGTCAGGCGAGCACACGGAGCGGCAGCATCGCTCAGCACCGCGGTCTCACGCAGCACCGCTTCCCAATACTGGGATTCAGCAAACAAGAGTCTAGGTGTGGTTGCACAAATGCGGTAGGACCTACTATTGACAAAAAGCCTTCCCAAATTATCAAGCCAGGGAAATGTACAAGCCTCTGATTTCTTTATCAATACCTAAAAGTCTGGGCCAGAACAGCTAAGCCAGTAAAGGAAGAAAAGCCCTCAGGTTCCCAGTACCCTGCGTTGTTCTCTGCAGATTGTCCTTAAGGGGTTCAGACTGAACTGTGGCTTTGGAAAGGCACCAAAACACACACCTTCTCATGCCCCTTACCTGTAGATTTTCCGGTAGAACAAATCACACCAATATATTCTGTTTGTTGACACCTCCACGTCCAGTGCCACGACGTTCTTCAGCATGGGGATGATGCGAGAGTAGTCCCTTTTCACCAGGTCTATCTTACGGACCTCATGGCGATTGGTGAAGATCAGGTACGGACTCTTGCCTACCACAGAAAGTTAAGTGCATTTGTCATTTTAGCAGCTGACCCAAGGGCTGGATTCAGCTTTCATTTCCCAAACAAGAACAGAGCCATCAGTCACTGATGGTTCTGCTTTGTACAGAAGCTTTACGCCGCACCAGAAGCACGTGTGAAAGGCTCCCAGAGGCAGAGCTGTCACGCGCAGACACGCAGACCACAGCGCCTCTGTGGTCACCAGCTGCACGCTGGCTCTTGGGCTACCCAGTCTCCACAAGCATATCTCTGGGAAATGTCCTCACCACCAATGACACATTTTAGATACAAAATACATGGGCCAGATTTTGGTGATGCTGGGCAAGGACAAAGAAGAAACAGCCCGCTGGGCTGGCTGGAGGGAAGAGAGGCAGCCAGACCTGAGGCATGACAGAGTCACCTCAAATCCAGCAAATCCAGGACAGGGAGGAATTGTAGACTGTCAGGAACATGCAGACCTCACACAGTTCACCTGAGCACTTGGGCTAGAGACCTGCAGCCTGGGTGCTGCTGCTACTGCTGTCCTGATCTCAGGCCAGCCTAGGCCAGAGCCTCTCAAGAAGCATAAGGTCAAACCTGAATTTTCCAAAAGAGAGAACAGGACACACAGAAATGCAACAGTTATTTTGCTTGGAAGACCACAGCCAGCACGCTTTAGTCTCCACGGTTCTTCACTGTGGGCCCCATGAAGGCTAGTTTCCTGCTGTAGAAGGTAGACATCTCTGTCTCTAGGGTCAGGCCAAGAGGTGCACATGCTTGCCCTCTGCAGGTAGCAGAGCATGGGATTCTCTGTGTTCTTAAGTGTCACTCACATAAGCTGCAAGTCAAACAGTTGAAGCTTTAATTTGCTCTTTGTGCACTCTCTGTTTGAGATAGGGACAGGACGGGAGGCTCAGAATGACCTTAAGTGAGTTAGACTGTTTTATCTCCAACAGCGGCCAGCAGAAGATCCTAGAGAAGAGCATCTTTCCACTGGGAAGGACAAAAGGGGGCTGAGGAACATGATACTGAAAGGGAAGAGCTGGGACAAGGTTCTAGCTCTGGAATACATTGTGCTGCAGGGCTCCCAGCACAGACTCTGGAGCACAGCAGCATTTTCTAACGAAGAAGCAGATCAGTGTCCTGGGACTTAGGTCAACCCTAACTCACTGCAGGTGTGACACTAACAGACCTTATCAGGACAGCAGGACTCTGTGCACACCACATAGAACCCGGGAAGAAAGAGGCCGCAAGGATAACACAAGAGAAGCAATTTTGTATTGCAGGTAACTCACTCCTCCCCAGGAGACCCACTATTTCCACTGAAGAAACCCCCAGCATGGCTAATGCCCAGTCTTGCAGAATTCAGCTCTCCATCTTCTCCAACATTAACATTCATTTTTGCAAGTAGGTTGAGCAAACTGCTGGTGTTCTTGCTGGTATCTGCGTAAGAGGCTGGGAGGGTGGAGAGGTGGTTAACCTACTGTGCTTTAATTGGGATGTTTTCTTCCTTTGAATACTACTACCACTCAATGGTTTTGCTGCACTGTTTTTAATAACACCTGTCAAGAGACTGTCTTTTCTAGTTTCAAACAGCCAACTAGCGACTGTAATCTTGCTCTGTACACTGTTAAAATATTCTGATCTGCACGATCAGTAGTTCTTGCCTAGAGACGCATCTGCTATCACTGCAGCAGTTCCGTGCTGCTCCAAAAGAAATGCCTTTGCTTGCTGCCTTTGCTAGTTTCCTTTTGTTTCCTCCAGCCTCAGCCCCGCAAGCGTGTTTTCTTATCGGGAGCTGGGATGTTGAGCAAGCAGAGTTTAAGTGCCCGTGGCGTTGTCTTACCTACAGCTTTGCAGTTCTTGGACAGGGTGTCCATCTCGTACCCCTCGTAGCACTCGCATTTGTAGTCTCCCTTGTAATTAATGCAGATCTGGCTACAAGCGTCTGGATTCTCACATTCATCTATGTCTGAAAGGAGTGTTTGAAACCCATCAATAACTTGAAATCAAACCATCTGTGATGGAGCAACGCTGAAGTGAATATAATCACGTCTCTGTATGGTGAAACACAAGGGACTGCTGTTTGCATGTAAATTACCTCCACACGTTTTTTTATCCAGAAGCTTGTATCCGGGCGGGCATTCACATTCATAACCAATCTTCAAGTCTTTGCATATGTGGGAGCAACCGCCGTTGTTCATAGAGCATTCGTTAATACCTGGAAGGGACAGACACGTTATCTATGACAAAGCGGGGCTTTTAGTTCTAAGATTGACCTCCTCAGAAATTTTCCCACATCTATCAGCTTTTGGTAGCCAGAAGCTGGCCCCACAGAGCATATCAGTGACTCCACCGATAGGAAGCCACCACCTTTCTTGCTCTTTATGATTCCAGACCAACACTGTAGGATCGTTCGAACTGAAAGCTCCTAGCTAAGTGAACAGGGAGCCCTGGGGATACAGCCTATGTGAATCTCTGCATCTCATCCCATCAGAGAGCTGCTGCTTTGAGCAGCTTTGCCACATGTGAGAAACTTCCAAGGGACCTAAGGGCTCTCTCCAGGAGACTCCTCTTTCCCCATGCGCTGGTTCGTGTTGACTTTTCTGAACAGTCTCTCTGAGCTTTAATAATTCATACTGAGGGAGTCTCATCTCCCAGGGGCCAGCTATTTTGAAATACTGTACCATTTTTTCCCATCTAGCTCCAAGGAATGATCTATATGAAACTTCCAGAAAATACCAAAGCACAGTCTGTCAGAGATATTCCATTAGCACTGAGATACAGTCCTCCCACAAACACATCCCACACGACAGTCCCTGCTGGCAGCCTGCATCAGCCCAAGTGTGCAATTTATGAAGCAACAGCCCCCATCCTCTCCTGGGTCCCCATCTAATCCAAGGCCACCTCTCTGATCCTGCTTTTCAAGTGCTGAAATGAAAAACAGACTAAATGGTTCTTTGTAACTAGAACTGAATGAGAGGTTGAGGAAAGCCGGTTTTCTATCAGAAATAACCTTTCTGGTTGTAATTAACCTACAGAAGGTGAAGAGAAAGTCCTCTCCCTAAGTAAGGCTGCTGAACAGAAGCTGTGGGATTTCAGGGATAGTGGGCTCACTAGAAGCAGCAAAACTGATTTGCTTCAATTTGTGATGCAATTTAAAGGTAAATTTTTCATTTATCTTTTACTTCTTGCTTCCTTGCGCACTGCAGGTGAGGAGCACAGCAGAGCCATTAAACCAGCGCTCTTGACAGGAAATCAAAACAACCACAAGCCAATTAAGTCAGCAAGACCAGGAAAATACCATGGCAGAAGGAACCTGTCTCGGCTCTGCGATGCTTTCACCTTCCTATCAAAGACACACACATATAGATATCAATATGTTAAGAATGGAGCAAGTTCATTAGGCGCCAAAAAGGTGTCGGCAGAGTCACACGGTGTGTTGTCACTGCTCAGTGATGTTACTAAGGGATATGGCCTATCCCTACACTTGCACAGGCCTCTGGCAAATTGGGTCATAAACATGCACAACTGCTCTCTGCAAAAGAGTACAAAGGCTGCTTGGACTAACAAGGAAATCCTCACTCAGATGATTCCCGTGGTTTCAGAGGTGCTTTGTGCAATGGATTTAGAGACTGTAACTCAAGCGCTGGTTCACTTGCAGCACCTCTCAATGGGAGCTGAGGAGGAGCCAGGCAGAGGCATCGGCCTGTTCTCTTTCTGCTGGGCAGCTGCTGCCTGTCATCCAAACTTTACCACCTGCCTAAAATAATTCAGGTGATGTTCTGTCTTCTGCTGTGCTTTTTTTGGGAACTCTGGAGGGCACTGCAGTGTCTAGCACACAGCTAGACAGACACACCAAGATGAGGAGCATGTCCTGAATGTCCTGACACCTGCGTGGATTACTTGTCTGCGGGTGTTACATTCACGGCAATCCACATCATTCGGCACTCTTAAAGAAACTTGTGTCCTTTGGGGGCTGTTCTCTCCTCAGCTTCCTCACTCAAAGACCAGTTCACTGCCAGCCTGGGACTGCACCAAGTCAGCCATGGTACCACTGTAAGGTTGAGCACCATGCCCAGCTGTGCCATGCCACTGCCCAGTCTCCTAAGACAAACCAGGCTGCCAGCTTTGCTGGGACATCTCCACAGGCAGACAAGTTGCAACACCCACTCAGAAAGACAGGTTGATGTGGATTAGTGTGGAAGAAAGCAAGGGTATACTGAGAGTACACGGTAAGATCATCCTCACCAGGCACGCACACACACTTCTTGTCAGATACAGAGGAGACATTGACAGTTCTTCCTGAGTGTTATTTAAGAGGCAGGCACTGAGCTCCAAGCTGCTGGTGCCCCATGATGTCATGGAAAGGGATGCCTGTCTGAGACATTTCAGCACTGGGAAAAAAGTCGTATGTGTTTGAGTAACGCTCCAGATTGGGCCTGCTGCCCACAATGCCCGCTGGGAAAGAGAGGGGCCCCAGGGAGAGCGGCACAGCTCTCTGGCCTGGGCTTTCTGTTCTGCAGCCCCAGCTCTCGTAGCTCACAGGTTCTCACTAGCCCAGAGCTGGCAGGACGCTGCAGAGAGCAACCTGCTGGTACCTCTAAGGGGAGCAGCAACAACATGTAAAACCCAGAAATGTCTGAAGTAATCTCTCAATGATTGCTGCCACTTTTAAGTGTTTTCACCTTCAAAGCATGTTCCCAATGCTAATTTTTTCTGATGTTATCATCATCTTACAATTCAAAGATAATTTAGGCAGTGAGGCTAAATAAACTGGTCTGTGCTGTGGGGAACACAAGTATCTGGGGAGAGGGGGAATTCCTGATTCCTAGTCCCGTGTTCAGTTCATCCATCCCTCCAAGAATAAAAACTGAGCTGAGAAGGGCACAGTTCGAACTTAGAGAGGATCAGACTAGGCTACTAATTATATTTGTATGAAGGGTGACGAGAGAATAAAGGCAAGGAAAGAGGAGCAGAGTGAGAAATAGCATTAGCAGCTACATGTGGTTACACTCAAAGCTGTGAGCACCAGATGGAGGAGAGGGGAAGCAGTTACAACAGGAGCAACACGTAGAAGGCAAGTACTGTACCACATTCTTTCAGAGGCTCGTCAGACCAGTCCCTGCAGTCTCTATGTGAATCGCACACTTTGCCTCCGTCAATGCACTCTCCACTCTTACACTGAAACTTGCTGGGACTTTCACATGCTGACTCTGTCATGTCGGGCAAGAGAGGAAAGCAACTAAGTTAGACCAGGCTCGTGACAACAAAAAGCCTGACATAAAGCTTCAAGAAGGGGTCATTAGCAGAAATGGGATGGGATTAAGCAAACGAACATTAAGACTGAGCATCATGCAAGAAACTTCTCAAATCATGCAGTCTGCCTGGTCAGCACAATCATCTCTCCCAAGCAACCCCACTGCCAGAATGGCTTAAAACTCTCTGCACGGAGAAGCCTGCCACGGCCCAGAGGAGCAGCACGTGCCTCTTCCCTTTCCAGTGGCCACGTGGCTCTCCCAGGCTTACACTACAGAGCGCGAGGAGGGCAGAGCTGTCTGTACCTACCTTGGACGCAGCCTGCCTCGTCGCTGTTGTCTGGACAGTCGTGCACCTTGTCACACTGCTTTGCTCCATGGATACAGGTCCCATCGCCACACTGGAATTCATCTGGCCGGCAGGTCACCAGAGCTTCAAGACAATACATTCAAGCATTAGCCACACAGGACTTGAATCTTGTGTGTGGTACCTTTTAGCCACAGACTTCTGACACTGCTGTCAGCAAATGTCACAGAGCACTGGCTGCTTTCACCAAAGCAGTAGAGGCAGCAGCTGCCTCAGCGATCGTCCTCCTGAGTCCTACTGCCATCCCAGATCACCCTCTACATCCTTGGGAAAAGAGCCCCATATGAGCAGACCTAATCAAAACAGAATGAGTGCACCCAGTGAAGCTTCTCAAGTGAGACACAAGAAAGCAAGAAGGCAGTAAAACTGTGGAGTCCCTCTGAGGTCTTCAGTCTATGTCAGAGGCCAGGATGCTTTCCAACTAGGAGTGTAGAGTGGCACTGGCTAGGCAAAAGCAACTTCTCACCTCTCCTTCCTTCAGAAAAACCTCTATTTAAGATACATTTCAAAACACATTCAGGCTAAGGGCATGGGCAAGAGACATGTATGGACTTTCTCTGCCAAAGCCACTGTGGTCACACTAGGGATGAAGCTAGCCACACAGACATGATCAGTTTGGTTACAAAGTGCCCAGGAGCTAACGGACCACTGGAAGGCAGAAGAACTTCAGTGTGCGGCTTGGTGTTTCTTTGGGTTACAGGCCAAAAACATCTCCACAGTGTCAGGCCAGGTTTCAAGTCTGAAGCTGAAGCCCAGGTCAAATTATTACAGACTTTGCTGATGAAGAGAAAAGTTGGGGGGTGGGAGGTACGGAAGAAAAACAAAACAAGACAGCTATGCTGCCCACACTCAAAGCAATCATGGTTCCCTCCCCAAGGTTACCCTAAGTGAGAGACCTCCCAGCTGAGCCCAGACTTGTGGTGACAAAGGGTACAGGCACTCACTGGCCAGCAAAGGGCTGCAGCCTGTAGTTCACTGGCAGTACAGGCTCCTCATCCCTGGAACACATTATGCAGCTTACTTCTGAAGGGACTGACTTACAGATGTTGTTGTAAAATCCTATTAAGGCATCTCACCCTGGAGAGCTCTTGATTCCAGCTTTTCCATCCTGCTGACTGTGTCCTGCTATTGTATGACAGAAAATCACTGCCTCTGAATAGCTAGAGGAGGTCAGCACTGATGTTACAGGGGAGGTGAGAGCTACGTGGCAGACCTTCCTTGACAATTTGACAAACTGGTTCTAATACAAAAATTACTACTTTTGGATAGCCCAGGAAGAGCCACAGACATAAGTAAGCTAGCATTGATACCATAAAGCATTAGTTGCACAAAGGCTCAGCATTACTGGTGATTGCATCCCGCAGGACGCAGGATCCAGACCCATGACTGCTTCACTGGACTTAGCTCTAGTGCATCTTCATCTGGTGAAGGGCACAAGAGACAGGAAAAGCCAAAACTGTGGGGCTGGTGGGGGAAGGGAGAAATCCTGCCTTCAGAAATAAACAGTATTCTCATGAGTAAAGTTTGGAAATAGCACTGCTCCTTGGAGAGGAAAGCCATATGTACTGTATTCATAAAAAGCTACAAAGTGAGAAAAAAATCTCAAGCAACAAGCATAGTTATGGGACCAGCTGTGTCACCACATTTCAGCTAATAAACCCAGGCACAGAGATAGGAAACCTCAGTGGGACATCTGGGACAGCAGCTCCAAACTAAGCACATGGGAACTGCTGCTCTAAATGGAGAAAAATGAAGGTAAGGGAGAAACCAAGCCGTGGTCTAGGGGAATCTCAGATCTGGACGTGGTGCTGACTGCTCCTGCAGGGAGGCAGAGGCTATTCTGCCTGAACCGTTCCTGCTACATACAACCACCTGCCTGGAGAAGCTCTGATGATGGAGAGACCACCTTCCCCGTAGGCAATCACACCCTCATCCAAGCTAAACCTTGGCTCCCGCAAAACTTTTTCCACTGTCCAGCCGAAAATTCCCTTGCCACAATTATCCCTTGTCTTCACCTCCACCAGTTTACTTCACCTTTTCTGCAGCAACTCATAGATGTGGAGACAGGAAAGGATGGGCCTCCATTTCTGACTATAAGTATTAACCAGCCACAAAAGTGTAATACGTAATTAAAGCCAAGGAGGGCCTTGTCTTTCCTTGGAGCAGGAATACAACTCCAGTTTATCAAGTATATCTGCATGACAGATTTGGAAGGCAGCTGTTATAAAACCTACTAATTGTCCTCAGCTGTCATCATCTTCTAAAAAGCAGGTCTAGCTAGATGCTAAGAATAGAAACGTTTCTAATCCTAAAACATATGAAAGTGAAGGTGAATTTTGCAGGAACCGTCTCACTCTACTCCAGCAGAGCTGTGGAAGTAATGAACTGCCCCTGAGCCTCTTAACAGACATCTAAAAAGAGCATATACAGTAACAACTCTTACTAATTACAGAGATATTAAAAAGCACGTACAGCATTTCTAGTTTTTGGTGTGTTTTTCAGTAGGAGGAGAGAGAAATGCCCTCCATATCTCGGCTGGATAGTTTGAGGGGAGAGGGCCAGCAACTTTGCTATCCTGAAGCCGGGACACAAACCCATCTCAGCACCACTGGCAGAGGTGACAACAGGTTGCCGTCAGGGCCGTTCCCAAAGCAGAGCAATATCTCAAAAAGAGGGAAAAGCTGTGCTGCTTATTGGCACAAGATGTTCAGAAAATTGCTGTGCTATTTTGGAGGGTTTAAATCAGTGAAATCTCAGCAGTTTTTTAGCCATCTCCTCTGCTCTGCAAATCAAATATGAAACAATTCAGCAAAGCCTTGCTAAATTAACAGGTGTACTCAAACAGGTACACTTCCCATTTGCAAATACTAAGCATAAAGCTGCGTTGCTCAAATTCAGTAGATATATTCCAGATTCCAGGTCCGAGCCTGTGTTTCTTTTGGTTCCCACCTCCGTCCCCTAAATGAACTTAATCTCAAGAAAACCCCAGCATTTGCAAAATGCATCAATCCTCTTTTATAGATGGGGAGACAGAGGCACGAGAGTGTGAGGTCAGGTCTCAAGGGATCTGTTTTCTAGCTTTCAATTATAAGCATTATTTATTCTCCCTCCTGGACGCCCTAACGTGAGTTGCAAAGGACATTTTAAAATATAACCATTCCAGATTTGGAGACTAATAAATCTAACCTAATGTTCATTTTATAAATATATATACATATTTGAATATCTATCTGCTGGGAAAAAAAAACCCCAACTGCTCAATGTTCTCACACAGCTTTCCTGAAATGACTCATTCCCTCCTATTTATTTGCTGTCTTGCTGCCAAAACCTGTTCACCAATTGTCACCCTTCATTTCTGCTCTCCTCGTTTATCACCCCAAACTGATTATAACAAATGGCTGGTGATGGCCTCATGACATTTTTTTTTTTTTTAAATCATTAGTTCCCATCCCTCTATTTTAAACAATGCAACCCCCCATAAGATTCCCATTTGCAAGAGAAGACATAGTGCTGGCATCTGCAGCTTTAATCAATTCAAACCCAGTGGTACTTGTGCCATCCCTGCTGCTAAGGGGATGGAGCAGTGTCCTACACCTGTAACTCTCTACCTGCCACGCCATACTGAGCGTAAAAAGAGAATTTCTAGAGAGGAAAAAATATAATAAAGGCCAATCTCTAAACTCTTCAGTTCAAGAGATGAACACTGATGCTGAGTTTCCAGAGCCCTCCAGTGTCACACTCTCATCGCCGGCACGTGCACCTGAGCAACAGCTCCATTTAGGATGGGATTGCAATACATTAGTTTTGACCCTGACCGGTTGACTCACACGAACACTCAGTGCTACAAGTCCTCTCCTGGCTACTGTCTGTGAGATTCCCCTCCTCACAGTGTAAATAGCAGCAGGTTTGTGCACCTCCGTGGCACAAACCTGGTTTGCACAGGTGTAAAAGGCAGAACCAGGCTCTCCGTACAGAGGGGCACTGCAGTAGCTAAAACAGCTCTGAATCCCTCTGTTCCTGGGCTCACAGGGCTGAAAACAGCAGCTCATTTCTCTTGGGTGGATAAAACCACACATTGTGCTGTACTGAGAGAGTTACTAAAGAAAAACACCTCAGGTGCTAAATCTCCTCCACTAGTCAGAGATACGTCTCAAGCCACTTCTGCCACTTTTCCTCCTTCCTCCACTGGTTGTCAGCACTGTGCTGTGCTGCAGAGGTGTCCAGCTGTGTCCTCTGCCCCAGGGAGGCTGCCCTTGGCTCTCCGGAGGTGTTACCTGGAGAAGCTGCTCTATAGCTGACCAATGCTGTCAGAGCAGAGCTCCTTTTGAGCCTCACGTCTGGGCAGTTGGAGCTCAGCTGGCCAGTGCTGGTATCGGTCAGATCAAAGGAAGAAGCTGGAGAACAGAGCGCTCCCCCTGCCTCAGCACGGTACGTGGGCACAGTCCCACTCCTCTCACCCAGCAGTGTCAAAGTAAATAGGGCCTGTAAAAGACTCAACACAATTCCTTTCAAGCCGAACAACAGGGACTGAAATTTTAGACATTTCATTGGGAAGTGCCATCTGTAAGCCGCTCCCTTCTTTCATCACTTGGAAATAGAAGAGAGCGCACCTTTCCTTCTCCTGAATTGTCTAAACTCAGCCATCCTGTCAGGTTGCCTACACTGCAGGGAAGGCAACCTGTGGGACAGAGCTCAGTTCTGCTGGGAGCTCCCTGTGTCTGGCAGTTCTTCACCTGTGTCTGGCAGTTCTTCACCTGTGTCTGGAAGGTGGGCCTAGCCACCACCTCCTGATTTGAAGGGGATACGAGTACAGGATCGTCTACACGTCTCAGAATGAAAAGGGGCACCAAATAGCACAGGCTGTCCCAGCCACCAGTGCACATCTTCACTGGACATGCTCCTGCCTGGCAGGCACTTCATACTGAAACGGATGCAAGGAACCAACTTTGTCTCCTGACTCCACTGTCTCCGTGACGCGTCAGACTCTGGAAGTACTGCCTGGGTACCTGCTGCCCAAGAGCTCTGTCAGTTCCTGTATTATCTTCTTGGAGATGAAGGAAGAGACATCCTACCTCATCCATCCCTACTTGGGAGGGGTTTAACACCAATGATACTGCTCTACCCAGCTCTCTTCCTAACAAAACATATTTGGCTTCTCCTACTTTGCTCTCACCTCTCTTTTAAAAGAGTTCTTGACTCTTTTAAAAGGCACAGCAGCCTCCAGGGTTACCTGTGGTCCATCTCTCTGCTCTCCTGCAGTGTAAATGAAGACGTCCAGGACTTACAACATCTCCAGTTGCTTAAGAAACCACAAAATTTACACCTGCCTTTCTCTGCTTGGGAGAGAATCTGATCCCCTGCTCCTTGAAGGGCTCTCCCACACAGCTGCTCTGAGCTCACCAGCCTGGACTCCGTATTGTCATGGATATGAAAAGATGGTGCTGGCAAAAATGGTAGATTTTCTTAGGTACCTCTGCAAAAATATCTGGTTTCTGCAGCTGGCTGTTGCCTTCGTCCCCAGAGGTTGCTCAATGTCAGAGCTGCTAAATATATACAGCTATGTAAATATTTTATTTCAATCTTGTGATTATGAATATTTTAGCAGAACATTTTGCTCTTATTTTCTAGTGCCTCTCTCCCTACTCAGGTAAGTGACCAGCTTGAACAGTTTAGTGGCTAAAAATGGATGAAACATTCAAAATACCGTGCACACCACCAACACCATGTTAAATGCATAACGCCAGCTGAAAAGAAATCCATTATTTATTAGCTCTGTGCCTTTATCAAGCCAAGCTCAAAGTGCATTTCAAACTGGATTCTTCAGAGGTGTTGCTCTTGACTGCCTTGTTCAGTATACTCAAACTTCAGAGGCAGAGAATTAATTATTTTTTTTTCTGCTGATCACATATTCCCTTTAGCATTGTGGCTTCTAACCTCCGGGCTGTGACCCCACCACGCAGCCTGAGGGCTTTGAACATTTTTCCCATTTTTCTTTCCTCGTCTTTCTAGTGAAACTGATCTCTTCTGAGGCACAGTATCATCCAACAGCTCTGGTACCTCCTCTCAGAATTCTCAAGGAAAAAGCATAAAAGGAGTACAGAATATACCTGACCCTGCTGGGTTGGGCACCCAGCCATGTTATTTGGGACACAAACACTCCTTGTCAGGCACACAGCTGCTGCATAGACATCAAAGACTTGCCTTAAAACACAGCCCACAGCAGCCTTCTGGCCCCTCTCCTCCCTGCCAAAGGAGAGCCCTCCTCCCTGCCCTACCCCTGCAGATACTCACGGCAATCCTGCTCGTCAGACTTGTCCTTGCAGTCTTCGTCCCCATCGCACTTCCAGTTCAGGCGGATGCATTCGCCGTTGCCGCACTGGAACTCGTGAGCCGCGCAGGTGTTGAGGGCCTTGGCATCATAGCCACACTTCTCTACGGACTCGTCCGACTGATCCTCGCAGTCCGGCTGGTTGTCGCAGACCCACACCTCTGGGATGCACACGCTGTCGTTGCACTGGAACTCGTTGGGGTTGCAGGTCAGAGGGGAGCATTTCCTTTCATCGCTGCCATCCCCGCAGTCGTTGTCACCGTCACACACGAAGATGATGGAGATGCATGACTTGTTACTGCACTGGAACTCATTGGGAGAACAGGCTTGGGAATAAAAACAAAGAGGAACGTCTGAGACAGGGACACAAAAGCATTACCTTGGCCTTCCTAACCCAAAACATTTTTCCCCGATAGTAAATTACATGGCAAGGAGCAGGTGAAGATGCAGCGGTCATCTCCCCGGCTGTGCCATAGGACGCATCCTCCGTCGGCCGCAGCAGCCCGGAAGAAGAAGTAGCAGCAGGGCTGCGAGAATTCCAGGGAGGAAGAGTGAGGGGGCAGCAGCAGCGCTGTCTGGCGCTGAGGCAAAAGCCACCAGGCAGCTCCAGTTTTTGGGGTGACAGCACAGAAAGAGCGGGGAGACTGTGGGTCGGGCTGGAGGTGTGCTGGCACACGCTGGTGGACTCGCACGGCGCTTCGCTCCACAGTGACATTACCAGCTTCCTGACTTTCATAAGCACAGAATCAGGTTTCAGCATTTCACAGTGTGCCTGCTTTTGGACATATTAAGTGGGATGTGTAGGGTAAATATTTAGTTAGTCGAGCATCAATTTAGCTGCAATCTGCCAGTAAGGCCCTTTACAACGCACCGAACGCCTTCCCTGGAAATCACAACTCCACATTAACATACAAATGAGGCGTTTGTCAGATAGGAAGCTGAGTGCAGCACTCTCCTCTGCAAGCCTAATGGACAGCTGAGCCAGAGAAGCCTGCTCAAATTAAACTTTCAGGTACTCTAAAAATGTGCAGCTCACAGACACTTTATTTCAGCAGGGTGTAGGGGGGAACCAGAACCCTGGAAGAAATTCTCCGTAAGTAGTTACATAAAAAAGAATTCAGCTTCTGCAGTTTCAGGCATCTACAGGAAAGTTACGGCCTTGATAAATTACAAGTACAATAAATATATGCAAATAAATAATAATTTATTTTTTTTTTAACATTGCACTTGGAAGTCTTTTTGTCTTCAGAAGCAGAACTATTTACTGTCGTATCTGCAGAGCGCCAGTAACAAACCAAACAGTTCAGATGGTACCGACCGCGGCAATGGCAAGTGGCCACAGCAAGTTTTCCAGCTTTCTGCTGGAAAGCGATAGAATTTTTGTAAAGGAGTTGTCATATCCCAGCTTTCAGCCAAGGGCAGGAACCCAGTGATATTCTACTGAAATACTATGTCTATTTTATACTCGGGAGTGAAACTCTATTTATCTAGCAATTAAGAACACATTCACTTGTACGTGAACACTTATTTGTCTTCCAGTTTACAAATTTGCTGGGCTCACTCTGTTAACCCAAGCAGCCTGTAGTTTTAATCAGAGTGAGACAATATATATACTTCTCCCCTCCTGCCCTGTGCTCTGTTCCATTTAGTCCCAGCTTCTCCAGAATTTACTGTGTCTACCAGAGTATCAAGCTTTCTAATTAGAAGAAAAAGATGTTTACCTTCCTTGGTGCAATACTACTGTGTACTGGCTACGGCCCAAGCTCCCTCCAATAGGGATAAATGTTAGAGAATCTCAGCTGCAGGCTGCTGTGTGCCCAACTTGACATCAATAATGAAATGCAACAGAGTGTGGTAGTCCCCAGAGGAGCACCTGGTGTCAGACACTGAAGTATCACCTGGCCCAGGAGGGTTGCTCAGGCTCCTTCTATATTCGGTAGAGTATTTTGGATATAGAGAGATGCCCTCAACAGGCAACTCCTGTCACCTACTTTGGGATATGATCCTACCGCGCCTTGCAGGGGGCTAATATTTTTCCCTTCCACATAGAGGGAACGGAGATCAGACAACTAATATTAGGAGATGAATCTCTTCTCATACAGACCTGAAATAAGAGCACAGTTTAGCAGATAAGGATCTGAAAAAAAAGCCCCACACCTAACATTTTTGCATGGCAGAACTGAGCCCATTGAAATGCTTCAGCTTTCACCCAAATTCTGCTCTGTCTTCATTGAGCACACTTTCCTATCCTTATTCGTTAACTAGAAATAAAATAACCTGTGAATCCCACTGATGAGTACACAGCAGGACAACCTAACATTTTCTTCAGATGATGCATAATATGGAACTGTCAAGTGGAAATTTAAGGTAACAGTTATAATCTTACCAAGCTATTTAAAAAAGGAAATGAGAAACCGAGATATTTCAAGGGCTATGTGCAGTTTCTGTATCAAATCATGGCTGAGAAGAAATTGCTTTTCTGGCGTTATTTTCATGAATCTCAGAAACAGATCAGTGAGCAAAATTTTGCATAGTCCTTTGATCCCTCATTTCTGGGCAAGGTTGTAATGATTTGCACACTCCAAATGTGCATTAATTTCCTTTCCCCTCAACTGTAATGAGCCCATTTTTTCTCCCTCGTTGTTTTCCTGGTCCCACCTCCACCCCTCCTTCTGTCTGCACGCTTTTCCCTTCAGGAATCTGCTGCATTGGCAAATTAGCGACTGATAAACATATGTGTGGGATACAGACAATGGAAGTTTGCACAAAAGCTCCTCCCCTGCACCTCCAAATCCCAGTACAGATACAAAATTACTGATAATCACAGCCAGAAAATAGAAGCCGTTCAGCTTTTGTAACCTCTCATGAGGACTTTCTTAGTGAAGCTTGTGAGTTAATAGCTAGAAAAATCGCACGGTCATGATTATTTGATTTCTTTTTAAAAATTGAATTTAATGTGATGACAGCACTAGAGAGTACAAGTTCTCCCTGTGCTGAACAAGCAGAGCGCGCTGGCTGTTGCAAACTCCACCTTCCCACCACCGCAGGCCTTAGGTGGGGATCAACCTCTGCAACTCACCAGAGCAGCTACCTCAGGGGCAGCGGCACCAGCACTGACAGAGCATCGCCTGCACTGGGACAAGGCCTAGGAGGCAGAAGAGCAGCTCTTTGCGCTCAGGTCTTCTTGCCTGCAATTGCAGCAGCCATACACTGCCGGGACAACCAGTAAGACTGGTGGGCTGCTACCACCGTGCTGTGACAAGGAGGCCTCTGGACAGCCACCAGAGCTGTCACAGGGGCTGCTACCGTGCGCACACTTAGTAGCCAGAGGCGGTCCCTCGCTACAGACAGAAGGCTGCTCTAGGCACCTCCTGGTGAACTCAAGAAATAAAAATGCCCTTTTCTTCATCTACACGACCATCTCCAGGCCAGCTCAAATGGGACAGTTCCTTCTGGGTCACACATGCCTCCAACAGAGCCCTCTGTCTCCATGTGCAGCTGGCTCTCCTGGCTGGCCATGGGAAGGTAGATAACGTCCCAATTCCTCTCGCCATTCCATTATCCTCTCTGACAGCTAAAATCCACAGGGCATGCCAGGATAAAGCAAAGTCTGCAGCTTCTAGCCACTCGGGAACTTGCTCTGGCACAAACAAGCAACAGAGGAGAAAAGCTGCTTACAATCCCTCTGTACCTAGGTAAGAGCCAGCATGCTCATGCTCTTCAGGGTCCCTGCTGCACGGTTTGGTGCTGAAAAATCTAATAAAAAACAGCATTATGAATTATCTTACATAGCACCTGGAGATCTGAGGATGGGAAAGTAAAGTCCAGGGACAGTTTACTTCACATTTCCTTTCATGAATCTGTCAGGGTACCTAGGCAGTCCCATCCCTACAGCATTTCACTGCCTCCAGAGCATTTCATTAGAAAATGCGCAAATAGTAATTAAATGATCACTGGGGTTTTTCTTCTTTGGCTTGCGCAATTTTTTTGCATTCTCTGACTTTGCTACTTGTCCTGTTGTAAGCTTATTTGTGCAAAACAAAGGAAACAAATATTAGGTTGCATTCCTTTGTGCCAATGAAATTAGTAAATACCATACTCTAAGGTGCAAAACCTACTTCCAACATGAAGTGATCCCAGTAGAAATCTTCCAAATGTTTCACAAGAAATGTTTAACCAACAGGCTTTAAAGCAGGAAACAAGTGTAATTACAAGAGCAGTTTTGTAGAGTACCGTAACCCATCAAGGTTCTTCACAGTTCTAGGAAGCAAAATACCACATCTTACTGATAGTGTACGTGTGCTTTGGCCTATGGACAACATATAGCAGAGCACTATAGACAACATAAACCAGAGGTGCTCTGCATTGGTTGCTGCCTTCTCTACATGCCAATGTAGAGAGTGCAACTGTCACAGTTTTCACCTTTAGCTGCAGTCTTGGCACGTGTCTTGAGGAGAGTGGAGCAGAAGCAGCCTTTGGACAGAGGAAGTTTTTTAAAAAAAGAGAAATTGCAGTCGTGGAGCTAGAGTTTCAGCACTGTCTGCTTCTCTTTTTCCCAGAGCCAGGGTTTAACCAGAGGCTTTAGCAAGTAGCCTGGTGCAACAGGGACAATCTTAGCTCAGGCACTGCACCAAAAAAATCAAGACAATTCTACCACATGCTTTTGAAGTGCTTACAGAGAAAAGGAGAATGGGTTTAAAGATACAGGGCACTTTCTGAAAACTGTAATTTCAATAAATATATATTTGTACATAATGTTTTTACAGTGGACATCTCTACCAGGCAAGGGTCCTCAAATTAAAAATGAAATAAACAGGATATCCATCATTAATAGGAGCTGGGAATTATGGACAATGGATTATAACTGCTGCCACTGCCAATCTTTAATTATAGATTTTCTCGCCTTTCAGGAGCAGTCAGATTTTTAATTCATCTTTCTCCTCCAAAAAAGTCAGTTCCGCTTCAAATTACACGAATGGCTAAAAGAAAGACAATTATTTAGCCAAATTTGTGGTAAAGCGGATAACAACAATTACCAATGCTGAAGACAAGAAAATAAGGTGAATTATTACGCTACAACTTTCTGACACCCACCCCAAAGCAACTTTAAAAAAAATGTGACTCAAAAATTCTTGTTTGCTTAAACCAGCTAATGGATCTTCTAAAGGAGGCAAAGGATTATTTGCGCACACTAACATTTGCATTGGGGAGGGAGAGATCTGCTGTTCAGTTAACACCACTTCAACACTTGCAGGAGAGGCTGGAGGACTTCAGAAACTCTCCTAAGCTGTGAGGTTTAGGACGTGAGCTCCACACGGCTGCAGGAGTGGAATGCTGGAGCTCCATCTGCCCAGGTATTCTGCACAAAGTGCAAACCCAGCTACCACAGCCTACATCGATTGATCTCTGAGCTGGACCATGGATAAGGAGGTCACAGAGTCCAGATAGGCTAAATGAAGCTGGAACTCCTGGGCCAGTTACCCATGTCATCATCATGTTAGTTTTTTTCTAACTAGTATTTATTTTAAGGCTTAATTGTATCTAAATTATTTGTTTTGTCCGCAGACAGTCGGTGCATTTACCAAATATCTGAATATTTCATACAGATCTTCGGTCAAATGCCAGTCTTTAAAGCACGGATTCATGCCTAGAAGGACAAGTTTCCCACGGAAAGCTGCCCTCCAGAAGGACAGCAAAAGAGATGGAGGTAAATGAAGATGACCTCGAAGTGCATCGCTCTGATAAAATGACAGGCCTCCCATGGAGGGAATAATGCCACTGAATTGCAGTCTCACTGCTAAGGGTGGTTGTTGCTATGGTGATTGATACCGCAAAGCCCGTATAGGCGAAGGCTGCAGAAGGAATAGTAATTCCTGATATTGTTCAAATCACTAATGTAGCTGAGGAGCCATCTCGGGCGCTCTTGCGAATGAATATTTGCATGCCCTCGCTGCCTGTGTCACACCGCTCCTCTCAAACACAAATGAGTTATTTTTCCATTCTCTGCAGCAGTATTTGCATAGTATTAGTTAATTATAATGGAGCAACCAGATGCCAAAGCCCCCGCTGATAAATAATAGTTGGTTCAAAAATGTATTTACTGATTCAGAGTATATTTCCCGAGAATCATATATTCATTCAAAGTGGTTTAATTTTCTCAAAATAGCATTAATTATGACCCCACAATTTGTGGAGAGAAGCAGCTTACGAACAAAAGGCATTCACACTCTGAGTTTCTTCCCTATCTTTAATCACACTCACGTGCAGTAAGCTTCCTAACTCACACTTGTAGTCTCCTTAATTTAAATTCACACCAGGAAAGCGTTAGGAAGTTTATCATAAGTTCTTCTGGTTAAATGACCTCAAAACAAGATCAAGTGAGCCTATAGATTTAGGGGTTAAATAAAGCAGCCTGGGGAAAAAAAAAATGGTCAGAATGCCCAAGGTTTGATACTGTGCTGCTCTTCACTAAAATCCAAGACACCCCAGGGGGATCTTGTAGGGCTAAAGACATTATTATTACTATTTTACAGTCTGATTAGAATGTAATCAACTGAATCAGATTGGAGATGTGGTACTGGCCAAAATTTAAATGGAAAAAAAAAAATAGGCTGGAATGTGTTTAGTAGGTTTCTCTGACTTTGAAAATTGGAACCTGTATGGGACAAGTTCACTCCTATTCCCTCAGACATGACTTGCTTATTAAAATGGCAATTTTACAAATTACACCAATTTAGCAAATCCCTCGGAAACATCTGATAATATCCATAAAAATAACACCTGCTTTAGTATTATCACACAAAATTCTGTATTTCTGAGGAATATATTAACGTTCTTTCAGCAACCAGAACAAGGGAAAGGCACGGAATTCAAACCCCTATCTGTTGGATTGCTGTTTTGCCACTTCCTCCTTACCCACACATTCCCAAGCACAGGGATAGCACCAGTTTAACCAGTTCCACCAGAATCAATCAAGTCTTTTACACCGCCATAACTAAAAAGGAATCCTGGAGGTTTGTAACAATCTACATACAGTACTTTATTGAATGCAGATAAGGAACAAAGGAGTGGCAACTGACACTACAAAGCTCCATGCACAGCTAATTCTTGTGCAGCTACTCTCATGTCATGGAAACTGTGCACATATCAAAAGCACTCACAGAGAAACAAACAAAAAAAAGAAATCTTAACTCTTAGGTAGAATTCTTAGTTGATGGAATTACCGCACAGGCTTATCTGTGAAAAACAGAGCACAGAATTGGCCACCCTCAGGACGTTTCCGAACCAATGGGCCAAACAGGTAAGGCAGAGAGAAAAGCCTGGCTCCGGCATGATAATCTGGGAGCTCCAGCAGCCGAGGGCTCACAGGTTTTAACTCGGCTGAGTAGTGAGGGCCAAAGCAGTGCTCACAGTGCAAGCAATAAGGTCACTGCCCCGTAAAATCTCCACCTCCACTAATTTACTTTGCTTGACGGGAATTCTCTGTAAAAGGAAGTATTTCTTATTCTTACTGCAGTTTGCTTTACTATTAGATGTAAACGATCACTGCATTTAGAACATGGCACTATTAAATTCTGTGGAGCACAGAGAAAACAAGGAAACACGGAGTTGTCGCGTCTTACCCTTCCCAGTTTACCCAACTGTCTCTCATGTTTCTCTAGGAACAGTGATCCAAATCGAGTTTAAATGTAGGTGCAATAATAATTTAAAAGATGCTTTCGAAACAAAACAGTTCGCAAGGCAACTGATCTGAAGGGAAGAGAACCTTTAAAAAAGCAGCACTAAGGATACAATGAGACAACTGGCAAAACTCAGCATAGCCAGATTCAAGGTTATGAACACATACTATAATTTATATAATCTATAAAAGCCTTTATAGCCTTTACAAAGTCTATAAAGACAAGACCACTGTGGTGGTTTGGGGAGAAGGAAGAGACTGACAGACTTTTGAGGAAACAACCAGCCCCTAATTATTTTCAGTTATTTGATGTAAACAACGCACCCACATAATGTACCCATAATTCCACAAAAGAATGGCAATCACTTTTTTTTAAAAACAGCCTTCTATTTTCTACTCAAATGGAATAATTAATCAATGAGTGACGTTCACTGCAATTAGAAGTGTAAGGGTTGTGTGCTAACTGCACTCACTTTAACAGGAGTGAGATGTCTCTGGCATTAGGATTTGCCCTTCAGTTTCTACAGCTTGGAAACAGAAGGCAGAGGTTTGCTGGATGAAGAATCAACTGTACAACATCAGCAATTACTTTAAACTTGCTGGAAAAAAGGAAGTGCATTGAGTGTATTTTACTGTGAGCTAAACTTTCCCAGTTAACTACCATCAAATAAACAAATCTCTTGGCAAAATATAAATAAAGGTAATCCAACCATTATATCTTCCTCTATATGAAAATAGTCTATTTCAGCCACTAAGATAACTTTCAAATGTTTTATCCATTAACATGACTCATAAAACAGCTTTTTTTTTTGGTTTAGCATCAAAGATTACATGGTCCTCTCCTGCGTAGGACTGCACCGAGTTCAAGCTCGCTGCTTCTGATTCAATCTTCAGATCATATGCTCAGGAAGCAGAACTGTTAAGCACTCGTTAATTAGCATAACACATATGTACCCATAGCCATTGGAACTCCTACCCATCTATCTGCCATCGTAGCACGATCGTTGGCACTGACAGCTACAGAAAATTTCCCTTAATAAAATTGAACAGGTTCTTGCTTTTTGGATGAATAAATTCAGAATTATAGCTCCATGCTTAAGAAGAAAGCACTTCAGGGGCGTGAAATAAAATCATATTTGGCAATAAGAGATGCAATTTCTTGGCTATTTCAACTCCATGACCTCTAACTGTTGAAAGATAGACTGCCCAGAAGATAAACCTAACTACAGGCCAATTTTAGCTCCTCTAACAGTATGACACGTGAAACTAGAAAAAAGAATCAGAGGCAGCTTCTTTAGCTAAAGCACAGAAAAAGCAGCAGGACAAAGCTTTCGTGTGTGCACACAGGTAACGCAGTCTGGCAGTTTTGTTTTATCCACAAACTTCTGTATAAAATCACTTCTTTCATACTGAAAAATTATCCTTTGGGCTGTGCAGGACTTGCGCGTGTGTGCGTGAACGCGTCTTCGCACTGTGGTCTTCTGTGGTCATCTACTCTTTTTTTCCCTAGTGTGTCTTCAAGTAAAAGTACCAAATTCTAAACTGTCTTGTTTTCCTACTGTTTTTTTTCCTCTACTATGCTTCAAAGAATAAATTATTCATGGAACATACTGATAGGTACAATTTATCTGTAACTAAGGAATCAGTACAGTGCAAATGTGGAGAGGCCATCACCGGAGCCTGCTGTTGTGAACGAGGCATCACTCAGGACTAGGAAATTCCATTTGCAGAACCTTGAGTGTATTCTGTGCTTTTCTAAACCCAATCTTAAGAGACAGCAGTTGGGAAAACACAGCCATTTTTCCCTAACCTTCTGCAGGTAGAGCCCTGGCACAGGTTAGGCCATGGCTTTAGGGTTTAATTCTTGACTTACGCAATGACTATCTTACTTCGAAGTTCGTGCAGTATTTTACATTTAATTACAACATATATCCAATGTATTTAAAAAAACGCAACTACCTTCATTCTTCCTGTAAGAGTGCAATTAAAGGTAACTACCAATTTCATTTTTCTTACTGTTTTGTTCCAAAGGAACTCAGGACAAATACGATTCTGGGCTGAGATTTTTCCCAAATAACAATGGGGATTTTTCTGCAATTACTACTGCTTTTGAAGGAGGTCTAATACTTTAAGCAGTGATAAAGTGGCAGCTGTACATGTTTAATTTCTGAGAGCCAGGGCATAATGCACAAGCATTAATCCCTCCAGCTGTCCAGTAATTAAACATCATGTAAAGCCCCGAGGATATCATTGCTGTGCTACCTTATCTTATTTATGAAGCACTTTCATTTGTTAAATCTATAGTCATTTTCTTTCCGTTCTTGGAAAGAATTGCAAATTCCTCCACCATGGCAAGTGTACTCAAGTTACAGCTGCCTTCTCTAAGATGAGAGGAATTTCAGGCTGGCCATGTCTCTCTTCATCATACGCTGAAATAATCATAGTAGATAAGTATTTCTTCTACAGGCACAAATGTAATACTATGGGCTTTAACCTCATTAAAATTGGTGGGTTTCTCAGGGTGGATATATAGCAAAATCTGATCCTCTGGGTTTGGTTTCCCTCTGTGCTGACTGAGGAGCAGCACATCACTGTGCACTAGTCTGTCAAGGAAGGTAACGAACAGAATTCGTAACTTCAACGAAAACACGTCTCGATCAGGCTGCAAAGAAAGATAAAATTAGTGCTATGTTATCACCAAGTAAAAAGGTCTCAACAGGATCCCTGGAGATGTGGAATGAAGAGAATCAGTATGGTCAAACACACAGCACAGGAAGTCTGACTCAGACGCAACAAACAGGTACTTTTTACTGCAAGAAAAAGAAAATGATGTTGAGATGACTTGATGTTCTTTATTGCTACAGTATAATGCTAAAAGATGATCAATAATTTAACTGTCAACAGAAAGGTCACTCACTCCATGTGAGAGTAAGTGCAGGAGCATTGTGAAGAAAGGTGGATTTAAATCAGCTTTGCATTTCCCCTCTTCAGCTGGCTCACCAGGTGGATCTGCTGGAGGGATCAGACCAGCTTTAGCCTGCTTAAAATTCTGCTTTCTGCCAATGGCTCTCAGGTGACACGAGGGCTATGGAGCAGGGCACTGGAAAGAGCTGACTCAAAGTTTTCTGCTCTTGGACATTCCAAGAAAAGCCCCCCTCGCTTGTAAGCAGTGCTGCTTTTTATGGAGAACCACACATGTGTCTGGAGCTTTGCCAGGAAATATTGAGAAGCTCCTGCCCTGAGCATATTGTAAGTAATACCTCCCATAGAAATGTGAAGGCTGTCAGCCACCACGACAAGGACATGTGGCTTACAGCTGAGCGAGACTGTGGCTTACTGTTGTTTCCCTTATTAATTTAAAACACTTTACCCAGTTTGTTCACTTTTAATCCAGTATATTGTATCACAGGACTGAAAATCTAGAACTAATTCTGATATATGAGCAGGAATGAAAAGCTGGAAGACCAAGGTCCAAAAGAAGGTGTTCTCAGTAATGAGCCTGTCAGTGTCATGAGACTCCTACAGGAATTCCTGGCTCTCACCCTTGGAGAACTTCATGAGATCAGTAGGTCCGTTACCTGCATAAGTTCCCATGGATCGCTGTCTCTGTATTACAGTTAACCAGAATAAATCATGGCATGGGAAAATAGCTTATCATGCTATCAATACATCAATAAATGCATCATTTCACTGTATCTGGCTATTGGGAAAGGGCAAAATTGTACACTCCTCATCTGCAAGACAATTTTCAGAAGTGGTCTGGGTGAGAACCAGTAACACAATGAGAAGAGATGTAGCCAAACCTTGCGCTCTGTCGGGCATCCCAGAGTCCTGTCAGGAGGAACAGGGGATGTGGGCATTAAAGGGGTTCAAGGCCCATTTCAGCTGCTACAGGACAGCAGCAATTCTGTTCTAAAGCCCTGCTGAAATGCTCTCTGCATTCCTGAGCAGCTCACAAAGCACTGGTGAATATCTGTCTCGGTGGAGATTTAACAAGTTCTGCAGTAGTTAGCAAAGTCCAGATTGACCCCAAGTTGTGATGCTTTAATTACAGTCTCCCATATTTAATTTCTCTTTTTAGTCCCAGTAAATGCGTTCCTAAGCTTGTCCAATCAATTGTGATACAGGTTGAGTACACTGGGAGCAGAAAACCTCAACCAGGGAAATAAGAAAGAAGATGCCGGCACCTCCAAGCCAGACAGGTCAAGACTCCTCTTACATTATTAACTGTAGTTGTCTGCTTTAGAGAACTAGACCTGACCTATGACTACAACACATTTAGTATTGTAAAGACACAAATTATGGATGCTCCAAATAAGTGAAAAATAGGTGTGGTTTTTTTTTTTCTTTTTATATACCCTTTTATTTTAAAAAGGCAGATATTTGCATTTTCAAAAATTGTTTGCGCAGTGAAGTTTGCAGTGGATTTAGAAGTCTGCCTGCTGGAAGTAAATTACTTAGGCAGACAGGCACTTAGCTACCTACGTGCCAGGATTAACATCTGCAATTAATCCCTGGTGCAATTACAGCTTGGGCAAGCACAAATCTGGATCCCTAATCACCGGTGCTTTACCTGCTGCACATGAAATAATTCACAGCTTCCATAGCTTCCTCGGGAAGCTCTTCCACAAAATCGCACTGTTTTTCCTCCTTGCTCACGGGTGAACAACAACCGAGTGCCTTACCATCCACTGATAACGTCTTCCGAGCAGTAGGATGAGGTCAGTGCCTGGACTGCTTAGAAAAATAACTGCTTTCCACATACTGCTCTCAGACCAGCAAAGGCTGGTTTATACATCTCTGCGGAAGTTTTTATTTTTAATGCATTTCATGTATCTAATTGTGCTTTTTCACTCCAGACATGGCAAACAGGAAACAGGACCCTTATTTCAGATCAACAGCCCGTTCTGCTTACTCCTAAAACTAGATTTTTATAGGGCTAGACTGTACAGGGGCAGATGAGGAACTCAAAGGAAGTATCTGACTTAGCCATTGTTTGAGATGATGCATGGTTTTTTTCAGCATACCTGCATGCAGGTAGGTCCAGAGCTGGCTAACTGCAGCAGAACCCTTTGTCTAAAGGGAGCTGCACAAGGACAGTGTGCAAGACTGAAAATTCTCTTCTTCCTTGAAGGGAAGATATTCTGAGCACTGTTGTGTCAAATGTTTTTCAGATCACAGGTTACCAATCGAAACAGCAAGTCTTCAACGGTGACAGAAGCAAAGGAGAGAGCTGTAGAGCACCAGTTTGTTTCCACTGGTGCAAGATGATGTACCAAGGACATGGCTGATACAAAGCACAAAGGAGAACCCAAGTCAAACAGAAGAGTCTTATTCATATTCTACTCTTTGCTCCCCAGATTTCTGAACAGCAGCTTTCTCCCTCCAGCTGGCCATGACAGTACCTACACTGACTGAACTGGATAAATTTCACAGTGCTTCAAAAAGAATTACATAATCCCGAGCAGAAAAATCCAGCACAATATTGTTAGTGGTACAAATTACAAATGCAGGCTCAAGTAATGTTCGTAAACTCCATATTAAGTCTCTCTGAAGAATTATAATACTAAGAGCCAGTTACTCCTATGAGGAAATAGGAGAATCCACAGTTAAGATATGTTTAAAGTGTCACATTAGCTTGAAGTAATAGCTTTCTTAATATGGATTTAGAAAGAGCATGTTTTTCTTGTGGATGCCCTCACTCACAGTATCTTCAAGTGATCTACCACTTGTTTATTGCACGTGCAGGCTCTCACCTCAGAAATTATCCCGAGCACAAATAAACTCCCTTCCACAGATTTATCTAGAAAGACACGTTATTTATAGAGAAGCTGGTCAGCTCTGTGAGAGGTGCAGCCTTAGCTA
Source organism: Baryphthengus martii (assembly GCA_013396935.1). Classification (NCBI taxonomy): domain Eukaryota; kingdom Metazoa; phylum Chordata; class Aves; order Coraciiformes; family Momotidae; genus Baryphthengus; species Baryphthengus martii. Next base: position 224,749 of record VWZK01018824.1, on the reverse strand, counting down.
TGACTGGGTTCTCTGCTCCAAGGTACTGCAGGTGACAGTCAGTGCTGAAGATTCTTTTAAAATAAGAATAAAAAAAAAAGGTCTGAACCAAGGAATATACTTTTATTTTTTGTTAGGATACTGTGCATTGCTGAGATAAGAGAAAATGGATAAAGGAGGACTCCAAACAGAAGAAGTGGGAATGTTAACAGAGTATCAGTGGATAGGCTTAGTGAGGTTTATCAGATTTGGATGAAAGCGAGGATAGCTATCAATCCTCCACAAGCCCTCACAGTTTAAGAGGCTCACACATTTGTTCTCATCCATGAGGAAAACACCTTAATTTGACAAGCAACCTCAGTGAAAACGCTCCCACTAGAGCCATCCAGCAGTGCCTTCTGCTTCCTTCGTGAGTTTAATGCCTCTGAAAGGTGCTGAGCCGACAGATTTTAGGACTGAATGGTTCTGATGTTTGCACCCACCCTGAAAGCTCCAAGTTTAACTGTCAGTGCCCTTCTGCTGGGTCCTCTGGCCAGCAAATGGGCCCATCCCACATTCAGGCTCTGCAGCCACCCCTGGGCAGAGGTTGCCAATGCACACCCACTGAGGTGGCAGCCTAAGTGGGGACAACATTCTGTCACGAGGAACTACACTAATTCATTTCACTTCAGTTACCCAGCAACCACCAGAAGATGGTAATTTGTCCTTGGGATTAAATTTCCATTTTAAGAACCTGCATGTGCACTAAAAATGTGGAGCAATAAGCAAGACCAGAGATACTGAAACATCCAGGAGAGAAACACTCATCAATTTCTAAACCCATTAATAGCACCATTATGCTGAAATTATGTGGCATTCAGAACATATTTCCATTCATTTTGGGGGTTACCTAGAGCCCTGAAAAAAAGTTCAAAGCAATTTCAAGCAGATTTTTATAATAAAAAAAGACTCCATGAGACAACTCCTACTGGTGTAAGCAGCAGCAACAGCACCAAATAAGTGGAGGCAGCCACCAGTGTAAAAATTGTTTTAATTTCACCAACTCATATTGTGAAAAGAATAATTTCTTCAACAGCAGTTACGATTATCTTCTGAATTTGTATCTAATTCAAGCCTCGCATTCAAAGAAGAAAAAAGGAAATGCTATAGAGAGAGTACTACAAGCTTCATACTGAAAACAAATAAAATACTTTTGAAAATACCAAAACATCACTACCTTACAGGACACGGGACCAGGGGCCCAAGCATATCACCAACTTATCACATCATCACAATTTTATCACTTAGGAATTGTCCATGCAGATGCACTTAATTCCACATGAAACAGACGGCAACATAAGGTAACCTATACATTTTCCTTGTGAGGTAGCCCAACTGGAACTATGCCACACAGGCTCAGGGAAAGCACAGTAACCTCCTATCACTATCCCTGGACCTCGGAGTCATGCGCAACACGGAATGGAGATGCTTTGAAAAACTTTGTGTCTAATCTGTAGTTAACTGAATTAATTAGTGAGTTGCATCAAACGTTCAACAACATAAACTGCACACTGGATTTCATTAGCAGGAGCGAAGCCAGCAGGTTGAGGGAAGAGGTTATTCTCCTCTAGCTGGTACTTGTTAGGTCGTATCTGAAAAACTACATCCAGTTTTTTGCCACCCTGACAGTACAGGAAAGGCATTCACAATCTGGAGAGGGTCTAGTGGAAGTCCACCAAGATGGTTACGGTATTGGAACACACGCTATATACGAGGAGAGGCTGAGGGAAATGGGTTTGGTTAACCTGGAAAATGTTAGAGGGAGATATTATTGCAATTTATTGCAATTTTCTGACATCTAAATGGGTGATACAGTGAAACTGGAGACCAACTCTTCTTAGAAGTGCACAGCATAAGAAGAGGCAATAGGCACCAGTTGATACAAAAGGACAAAAAAGAAGTTTTACAATGAGTGGCTAAACACTGGAAGAAGTTGCTCAGATAGCAAAATCTTTGGTCAGATATTGTTTGATAAAGCTGACTGCAAAAAAAAAAAAAAAATTATCCATAGCGTTTTACTCAGAATCACAAATTTTCATGTAAAACACGTTTCATTACACAACTAGGTATTGAAGCCCAAAATTCAAATGAAGAAACATCAGTGTGTGCCTGCATGTAATCATCCAACCCACTCACCAGTAATCTGGAAGTAAAAATAACATTGCTGGTCTCATGCACAACACCAGAAATACGGATGGGTGGATGAATAACTACACAGAGCGTGAGATAGCTTCTTAATAGCTTAGGATCATTAAAAGAATTTAATAATGACAGAGTTATACAAGAATGGTATTAGAAAAGTGACTTTATTTCCGCAGACTGGTAAAACTGATATTCCCTAAGTTCTGGAGGTCTGTATAAAAAGAAAGTTGGAAAATCAGCTGGGATACTGAAGGGAGCCACAAAAATGAGTCAAGCATTCATTTGAAAGAAAATATTTGACAACAAGAAGCATAAAGAACTAAGTATGTTTAGTCTATCAAAAAGACAGTTTGAGAAATGGCTTGATTACACAGTGTAGGAGTTTTCACAGAGGGAAAACACTGTTAAAGAGCTCTTTCATTCAGCAGAGAAAGGCCTAATAAAAGGCAATAGCCATTTAGGGACTGAATTCAAAACAGATACAGTAAATAGTATATCATTCTCTCCCTGTCAAGTGAAACCACCAAGCTATTAATAAAGAAATGTCCAGGCCTACCTATTATACTGCAGCAGAAGCTAGCCTTAGTCTACAGGGCTACGCTCTGCAGGAAGAAGGACGTGGCAGAAAGCTGCTGGGCTTGAAGGTTTGAACATTGTTATTTAAGTCCTTACCATACCAACTGGGTATTAACCTTGACAATCATGTTCCACACTGACCATCTATATTCCACTGCAGTAGTAAAATAACACTTTCTTCTACACAGAGTTCACTTTTATATTCTCCTGTCAGCTCCAACTGGAGAATACTTCTTTCTTCTTTTACTAAAATTCACTGCTTAGCACTACAAATGTAGAGTGAACGGATTTGTGGGCAGAAAAAGCCATCCCTATACATGAAACTTGTAATAGTCATCCTAAGACTTGTATAGTCCTGAAGGGAGATATTGCATATGTAATAAACTATTACTCTGACTCACCAGGAGTGCAACCAGCCTCGTCAATACCGCTTTCACAATCCTTCTGCCCATCACATCTCCAGGACGACGGGATACATTTGTTGCTTAAGTCTCCACAGCTAATTTTTTCAGCTGGACAGACTTGCTTGGCTGGAAGAATAAAATAAAGAAAAACACAGAACTAAGTTAAACATAATTCTAGACATTGCTAACATTGTTTACACTTTCAAAGTTACTTTTTTGTATGGCTCAATCCTGAGATATTGCAATGAAATCTCAAGTCAATACTGATTTTGAGTTATCACTGCTTGCATGTTCGCCAAGAGATCAAAATACTTTTATACGAAAAAAAAAATAAAATAAAGGGGGGGTGGGGAGCACGTCACTGTTTATTTAAAAAAAAATCCCAGAAACTTAAAACACTAGCACCCTGCACATAGCGGTACTACTGGGCAAACTACTCTGAAAATACTACTTCCTAGGAAGTCAGGAAAAATTAATTTATTGAATTTAGTATAAAGGTTTACTTATATGTTTGGCATTGCAAGGTAATTTCTAAATTTAATGATCGAGTCAGATTATAGTCAGCATACCTGAGGAAAAAGCGACAAGCACAAGCATGAACTCACACATGCTAAACAAACTTAAGTGTAACTGCCTAAATTAAAGGCGACTGTGATCCAAAACATAAAGACACAGGAAGACCTGCAGAAGCACAAATCCCAGTACATGCAAGAATACAACTATGAAAAAAATATCTGCCAAATTTATCTGGAACCAAGTAAGCTGTGAAGCTTGTTCTCTTATAACTACTTTGCATTGCCAAAATTCCTTTTTTTTTTTCCCCTCGTACTAGCGTAAAGAGCAACAGATCTACATTTATTGTGACAAGGCTGCTCGAATGCATCATGTTCCACAGTTAAAACAATTGTTTAGTATTCTGAAATCATCATCCAGTTTGGCAGGATTTGCTTATTAAACAGAACAATTTCTGCCTGTAAAAACCTACATATTTTCAAATAGTTCTTCCACTGGTATTAATGATGATAACTCTATATATGGCTGCAGGTCTACTGAAAAGGGAGGAATCTAAATTCTAAATTAAAACTTTCACATGACCCTGCCCTGGTAAAGCTATTTATGCAGTCAATCAGCTTCCCAAGTGCTGAGCAAAAGAGAATGAAAATTATACCACTCCCTTTCCACTTGCACAAAAAGGCTGTAGAGGGGCATCTTACAGCCCCAAATCATCAATCAGCCACTTAGAAAGCAATGCCATTTAATCCCAGGATTTCTCTGTCTTAGCACCTTCAAGTGTGATAAGAAGCAGTTTCTAGAAGCTGTGGACAATCAATATATCAAGAAAAATTAGGTCCTGCCACGGACAGACAGTTAATAACAGATGTAATGAAGTTTTATAACCCTGAGGCAAGACAGCATTTTTGTTGAAATTTGCTCACTGCATATCTTAAATAACATTTACGGACATTGCATGATCTATAGAGTGAGGGGGGAAAAGGGATTCTTACTTAGACTTATTATCAGTAATAAAAATCACCTGACACTGGAAAGGCTCCACAACATCACCCCACCAGGGCCAACATGTCTGCCAGCTCAGAGCAGGGCCCTGCCACAGGCCAATTTGCCGACCCTCATCCCTCCAAGCTGCAGGTTTAACACGCACAACTTCAGGGACACTCAGTGGTGTTGAGCACTTGTGTTCTTCCACAGAAGTCAGACAGTACATCTGAAAACCAGGTCACTTGCCAGCTGTGCAAAATGGTGTAAAACAAGGTGCTTGCCCTCTCCCTGGAGGAAGCTGGCACGGTGAGCTGCGGCTGAGCTGCTCCAGACGCCTTCTCCAGAGCTAAATGTCAGGGTGCACCAGCCTTCAACACGCCCAAATAATTCATGAATACAGAAGGAAAAAGAAATTCTGTCGCGAATGACTGGCAACCAGCAGCGCCCTCAAACAAGACAAAAATGGAGTTGAAACAGTCCGCTTGGCCTAGAAGGCTCACGGCCTCTTAGTCCAGACGGTTCGCACCCCAGAAACACCACTTCCGGTCGGCATTACCCTGCCCTCACATGCATAGGTGTGAGCCTTGAAAATGCTGTGCTGAAAAATAAAAATGTGCAGCCAAGTCACTATGGTTTGGGTTTTTTTTGTTTGTTTGTTTGTTTGTTTTTTTAAACCTCTGTGCAGAGCCACACAAGGATTCCAGAGTGCACTCTGGCAGGAGGAGCCTGCAGGGACCAGGAGCTGGAGGCCTCACCTCACGGCCACTGGCCTCTCTCAGCAGAAAGGTGGCGACTCTGAGAGGACAAAAACTGCTGGAAAGGGACAGGGGTGGCCACAAGTATGAGGCAGCACAAGAGGCCTAGGGAGTTGAGAGGCACAACACACAGCTGCAGGGAAGGGATCCCAACCCCAACAGCAGGGCTGCCTTGTTTTCTCAGGAATCCGCCAAGTGGTGTCAGTGAAAACAGGGCTTTTTTTCCACAAATATCATACAGAGGGATGATGTGTCTGGGTTCTTCAGCAGCTACCTGAGCTTCGCATTCCTCCATCAAGGCCTCCATAGCTTCTCAGCTCTGAGGTGTGCAGCTCCATGGCCACCAAAACCCTGCTGTCCCCTTCCAACTGTCTTCACATCAAACCCTGGCTGCTGAGCAGGTGCTTCAGAAGGGCAGGCAGATGTGAGTTTGCTGCTGGGGCAAGGAAGGTGAACCACCTACCCTGCATATGGCTATGTGAGATAAGAGCACTCACACTCTACTGAGCCCCTCTTCTCCCTCCTATTCAGTTCAAAGTTGAGCCTGGTGCTCCATACTTTAAACCAAGTTTTTACCATAAGCAAATACATCCTTAGAATACATGAGATAAAAATAACTTTCCCTGAGAAATTTATTACTCCAAATGGATTTCCATGCTTTTATACTTTGAAAGTCTTTCTCCTGACTGAATTTGTGCAGTGCATTCAAGAACAAGGTTTGTATTGGACTGGCATAATGGAAAAACTGGAATACCAAAAAAAGTCACAGAGAGATTTGTTAATTAGGTTATTGGTCCACATCTCAAATAATTGTTCTAGTTCTTCTTGCTCCAGCTATGGTGATGGAAAGGCAAACTTGTTTTGAAGGCAAGCAGGGTCAACTTTTTCATCCTCATAATAAATCTCCACTGAGAACTAAATGGGTCAGGACAATTGAGAACACTTTCTTGAGAAAACTTTCCACACACTTGATTTTAAAGAAGGTGCAATATAATTACAAAATGGTATCATAACACCATGGCATCATTAACCAGCAAAAAGGTTATTTATCGGTCAGTTTAAGCATAGGCATTACTTTTGCTTGGCTAATGTGGGCAGACGCTTAATAGCTTTGGGAAGCTGAAAGGTTTGGAAAAGTATAGACAGAAGACTCCTACTTAGGGAAAGCAATCTCTGTGTTAATCATCTCACTGACACAGTAATTATAGACATTTAATAAATGTAAATCAAAGCTTGAAGTTGCAGGGATGCAGCAACAGAAGCTGCTGTTGGTCACAGTTCAAATCTCTGCGTTTCAGTGGTTTCTGCACCGAAGAAATTGTCACATGAAGTCAACAACTTGTAAGCAGTGGTAGGTAAAACTCAAAGCAAAATTTTGATGAAATAGTTCTATTTTATTTCAGCTGGTTGTTTTTTTCCCCTCCGCCCCCAGGAGATGCTGCAGTGTTGTCCACACTATGAAACAGGCTTTTAGCAGCCGCAACCCAGACATCTGTTTCTGCACACTGCTTTCACAAAACCAGGCCTTTTGGGCTTACGTGATTGAAATGTTTACTTCCTACTTTCTTCTTCGTCCATTCAGAAAGGAAGGGGTTAGCGCTGTACGCGATGGTGAGTGTTCTTACACTGAGTATATTCTGGACCAATGCAAGTTATAGGAAGATCTGCCTTTTCAGAAAAGCACCATTAAGCAACTTGGTTGAAATGTCAGACACATCAAGATCAATTTATCACAATGAACTGCAAATGCCAAGGATGGACAACAATGGTTTATTTATAAGGAGACAAGAGCAAAGAAGACAAGAAGGTTCCATTTACTCACTACCGCCAATGGCACATTCTTCTTTTTCTTTACAGGAGGCTACAAAGTCTTTCAGAGAACCATAGAGCCTAACTGGCGCCCCACTGTTTGCTTCCTCTTGTGCCACTGCTGTGCTTTTCAGGCCCCGGACATCATGTATATTCAAGAAAACCCAAGAAAACAGAGTTGATTTACTTTCAGAAGACCATTTGTCAGGTTCTCACCAAACAGGTACTCTAAGAGCATACACAAAATTTAATTAAGCAGCTTCTACTGGTGGGAAACCCACAAGACTTTTCATGAGCAGATTGAAAAGAACGCCCTTTGTAGAATACATCATCTTACAGGTCTGAACAGTTTCTCTATCTCTGCTGAAAGAATTCCCTATCCTCTCCAGACTGCCCCCTGTGTTTTTCCCAGGTTCTTCAGAAGAAAAATCCCAACCCAAAACTTCATTCTGCAACAAGCACCATTCTAAAACGTTTTCACTGAATTCTGACTAATAAAATTCTGACACACCAATAAATTGTTCCTGCAAAACTTCCACTACTACTTTTATAACCCAACTTAAAATTCCCACCTCCATCTTTTTTCTAGCAACAGTTTAAATATTGGCTTTTTTTTTTTTAAAGGAATGTTTTTTAACAGGGACCTGCCCTTCTCAAATATTGCCTTTAAATGCTCTTTTGTCATATCTGGCAGTCCTATCTCAGAGGTGTATCAAGAACAAAATGTACATGACTTGTACCTCTAAGTTTCCCGCCAAAACAAGCACAACTGTTAAACGAGCAACTGCTTCAAAGAGAGGAAGGGAGCTGACAGGTAGAGATTGCTCAGGGAAATTCAGAACTCAGGAGTTCCCAGTTCCTGGAAATTTGTCATTCAGAAAAGCACCTCAGTCACAAGTTTGTATACATAGTAATTTAAAAAAAAATATATAAAAAGTACAGATGTGTGTGCATACATGTATGAACGTATATCCTAGAGTACACTCACCGCTGATTTACATCTCATACCTTCCTATTGAAGTATTTGGGGTGCATAAGAAACGCATTTCAAAATCCATCCTGTGATTTAAACTACTATCACAGCTGAAGGTATGTCTGTACTGGTATTTTGTTTTCCTTGCCTCTTTTCCCACCTCAGAGTGAACACTGGCTTCTATCCTACTCACCCACTAATTCATTCCGTTCCTCAGCACAGGTTGCTCTTGCCTTAGTTTACCTCACTTAGTTCTGCAAGACACATGAGATTTTCTGCTAATGAGTCTTTATATTCCTTATATTTAGTTAATCTCCCTTTTCTCCTCCTTGTGCCAAGCTGAGCCCAAACCAAACAGTATCAAGTAAGAGCCTCATTTACAATGAGAAGTGTTTGTGTAGGGGCAGCAACATCCATGGTGGACGCGTTTCAGGAATTACTTTGGCACTGGTGTACAGAGCACACACACTGTGACTACACAGGAATCTCCTTGAATCCACAGCTTCACCGGGTGCCTGTGTTTGGATCTCTGTATTAGCAATACACAAAGACAGAGCATGTTAGGGGAACACTAATCAAAGAATTGTTTCCACAGAGGTTAGGATTCTGCAGTGAGCTTCCCCTTCTGACATGTAAAGCAACAGGCTGCAAGCATCTGCCTGCTGGGATAGCAAGCTTTACACGAACTTGCAACTTCTACTAAAACCAATGCAACTGCACCCAGTAGCAGCATGTGGTTTGCTCACAATATCTGTATTACGCACACTTGAGACCACTCAGAAAATAAAGGCAACTTTACATTTCCAGTTGAAACCAGCCAAGGCCAAAATGAATGTCATGATTAGCGGCTTAAGTGAATTAAGATTACAGCACTTGGAGACTTGGAATGAGACCAAACCACCACAACTGAGGCCTTTGTTGATAGAGGAGACAGAGGAGGCTGACCCATCCATCTGCTAGTGCAGGATGGTCTGTTCAGGTCAGAATTGGGGCATGCTGACAACATTGATTCCCAGGAGCTGGGAGCTTGGACTGCTGCTACATACTCAGAAATGTAGTCGGTAAGTACACACATGTGCAATAATTTGTGGGAAGATGAAAAGGCAGAGAAAGGAAAAATCTGTTCTTTCTGAACCAAAAAAAAAAATATTAAATTATGGCTGTTACCTTTACACTTTGAATATAAATTTCTACAAGTGATTCAAAAGACAGATTCGGAAGACCAGTAGGTCGAGGGAGGTGATTCTCCCCCTCTATTCTGCTCTCGTGAGACCCCACCTGGAGTACTGTGTACAATTCTGGAGCCCCCAACACAAGAAAGACCTTGAACTGTTGGAATGGGTCCAGAGGAGGGCCACGAGGATGACTGGAGGGCTGGAGCACCTCTGCTGTGAGGACAGGCCGAGGGAGTTGGGACTGTTCAGCCTGGAGGAGGCTCCAGTATCTGAAAGGGGCCTACAAGAAAGCTGAGGAGGGGCCGTTTGCAAAGGCTTGTAGTGAAAGCACAAGGGGTAATGGTTTCAAGCTGCAAGAGGGTACAGGTTGCCCTGGGAGGTTGTGGATGCCCCCTCCTTGGAAGTGTTCAAGCCAGGTTGGATGGGGCCTTGAGCAACCTGGTCTAGTGGAGGGTGGCCCTGCCTGTGGCAGGGGGGTTGGAACTAGATGATCTTCAAGGTCCCTTCTAACCTTAACCATTCTATGAATCTCTGACAGACTACTAAAAAAAAATATGTTATAAAGGTCAAGAAATCTCCATTAAAAAGCAAACTCTAAAAAAAAAAAACCCAAAACCCAGTATTAACTATTGATACACTGAAAAAAAGTTAAGATTCTGTGGTGTGATTTGTCTGATGGTGACTTATGCTCAGAAGTTTCCAGGGGAACGGAAAAGGATTTACACATAGTTAACTCCTTCATACGGCATAGTACAACTTTTACTATATTCACTCTTGTGTGCTTATAAGAAAGGCTTCTCTAAATCAGGATGGGTTTGGAGTCTTTGATGAGTCTCCAACTCCTTTACCTAGAGACTTGAGAAAGAAAACAAAACAAGCTTAGTGTACAAAGGGTTCATCACATCTGAAATAGATAGCACATACCTTCCTTTTTTGTAGATTATCACATTGATGATTATCACCTCTGAGATCAGAGTGAAATAGTGACGTATTCAAAACTCTAGGATTAATCCTAATTATTGAAATATTTTGAAAATTATTGAAATCACTGTCACAATAAAAGTGGGTAGATTTTATAGGAAAAGCATATTTCAAACACAGACACCACAAAACAACCTCAGTGAAGAAAATGATCCTCTGGAGTAGTGCCAACAGTTTTAATAGGTAAACTATTTGAGCACAGTGTAGAGAGGTAAGGTACTTCTGCAACAGACTGAAAAGACAAATGGCATCAGGTTTTATAGTAACAAATAACTAAGCTTCATGTCCCACAACTTCAGTCACCTGCATGGGTCAAGAAGCGATTCTTTCTTCGAAGTTCAGAGCTGTCCTGGCACATGTACAGTTTTGATTTTAAACCTTTCCCAGAATATTGAATATTGGCACCGCTCAAGATAGCACGCTGGACAGAAAGTATAGTACTCTTGGGCTTCCAAACACATTATTTTTCTTAGATTTCTGATTGCTATGTCTTACTCACTTTAAAAATCAAAACTACCACCAAACTTGGATAAGAAAAGAATTTTCTTCCCTCAGACTGGCAGGACTTCAGCTGATTTTGTCTCTCTGTAAACACAGCAAATGCTCACTTGCTGCAACCATCTGAGCATGCCTCACCTAATTAATTTCAGAGCTTTGCAAGATACTGCTTTGATGGCATTTCTGTTCTCTACCTGATATGCCCAGTAGGCCTTGCTGCTGAGAACTAAAGTCCTTCAATTCATGTCACTTGGCTTATTCTGGGTAAACTCAAGTCAATGTTAATGGCCCATGGTTAAACAGGAGGTCAAACTGTATGATTTCACGACCCTCCTTGGTCTTAAATTACAGGAAACTTGTGATACTTTCAGTAGGAGCCAGGAATATTTTTGATTGTTTTTAACCTATCCTCATGGTCCTATTTAATTAAGTTTCAGAATTTACAAACTAAGATCAGATGTTTAACATCAGGATATAGGCTGTTGAGCCTTATTAAACTCCCTTGAGTTTTTTTGTTTTAACTCTCTAGCACTTGTAAAATGACAGTGTTTTAGTAGTGTCTGTACAATACACAGTGACATTCCCCCCCTGTCAAGTCTGGTTGAGCACAGAGAGACCAGTTTCTAGGAGATGATGATAGGTTTTTAAGTACATGATACAATAAGGGTTTTCTGCTCCCAAACAAACCACATTTCATTACCTGTCATTACAAACATGAGAATTCAAGAATACACTGTGAAGGCTCATTCCCTACAGCAACTTTTATGCTCAAGAAACTTGTACAAAAAAGTTTCCTCTCCAGAGGACACTTAACACCTCCTCACAGACGGTTAGCAATTCCTCACCAAGCTCAGTTCTCGGAATGTCTTGGCCTTTGTACTCCACCTAACTCATCCAGTCCAGCTTCTTTTCTTATGATCAATAGTTCTTAGATGTAACTTAAATACTAAGCACTGATTTGGTCAGAGATGCATGAATCCTTTAATAAACCTGAATAAGATACAACTCTTGGATTCCAATCCTTATTACCATTTTATATAGACTCTGGACAACAGTAGTATACGAAACAACTCCAACCACCACCTACTTTTGGCGTGATGGCACTGGAATGCGTTGACCCTGTTGAAGAGCTGAGCATGAAGGGTAAGACTCCACGTGGCAAGGCAGAAAAGGTGTACAACAGAAACAAGGCTGGCATAGTCCAGCTCCGTCTGAGTAAAACATTGTTATATTGTGCCTATCCACATAAGATGCCTTGAGCCATGTGCCACCTCTGAATGCTGGAGTTTTACATCCTTCCTGACACCATGGCCATATGGTCACTAAAAATGTTTACTCAGATTAATCCAGAGAAGAAATTAATACAGCCCTGTAATGATAGGCTAGTGCCTAGCTTAATCACTGTGCAGCACAGCCCTCTGTTTAGGGGAACAAAAAGGGGATTTCAACAAACTGAAGTCTGAGGCCATCTGCCAACTTTCCTCCCTATTTCCAGCAACTTTGGCCCTTTGCATGTCTTCTCCATGGACAAGACAAATCCATGATTTGCCCTGGACTTAAAAATGGAGAAATGTTCAAGCACTCATAGAAGAATCCTGGCCCAGGAGATCTGATGCTGACTTCAATCGAATCATGAATCAAGTCATGTTGAGAATTTGCCAAAATGGGTCCAGCGACTGCTCCATCCAAGCCCGAATCCTAAATGCCAGTATTAAATATGGACACCAACCAAAATATATTCCTGCCAATTGTGCTATTTACTTCCTTATATTTAGTCACAAAAGGATATTACTGCTACAGTGATTTTTTTAGAGAACTGCTATACAGAAGATTTAGTTTTGTACTTTTATCAGCAGCAGTTATAAGGTAGATTAGCCCTTTTAAACTCAAGAGGAATAAAATCTTAACTTATATCTGCTTACAGGAAAAGTTCAAGACACTCAAATCAGCACAAAAGTAGCCTCTGTTGGTATTTATGGGTAAAAAAAAAAAGCGTAATGTCAGAGACCTCAAAGAAGCTGGTGCTACAAATGTCATTGAAGCTCATCCATGTAGCCAAGTCGGAGGAATGGGCAGAGTCAAAGTGGCTGGGAGTTTCACCTCATCCCACTAGAACGCTAACAGGGTCCCACCTTGTGAAATCACTTGCCCTTTCCTATGCTCCACTTCTAAACCAGGGCAGAACTTGCCTTCAAGAGGAGTTGTGACACTAAGACATTAATATGAAAACTCAGATTTTCAGTAGCCAGAATAGAGTTCTTCAGATCATTTCGCACTACTTAAATTTTTATTTTCTCTTCACTGATGAGCATCTCTGATCTCAGGGATTGGCTGGTCATGCCTTTAGCTAGGCACAGAGAAAAGGAGAGAAGGTATAAGTAATAAACACATGGAAAAACGTGGACATCAAATGTAAGAAACACAAACAGCTGAAAAATCTGTTCTTGGTGTACCTAGAGGAGCCATGTGCACTGCTGATCTCAAATAGTTTAATAATTTAATAAATCGACAGCTGACTTTTTGTTAGTTAGCAAACACAGAGGCCTGTTAACAAAACCCAGGACTCACAATTTTCTTCAGAGATAGCTTTCTAATAGTAAACCTATAAAATATTCCCTTTTGAGAGAGGCATTTTTCGTGCTCAATCAAAAGCAAAGATTAAAAAAAAAATAAATCCAACAATGACATGGCTTTAAGAAGGTCAGTTAAAATACTCCCCTTTTTTTCTATCCTGAACATAACTTCTTTGAACTCTATTCTTTTCAGAGCTGGTTTGAAAGTGAGTGATGTAAAACGCTGTCCTGTCAAGCCTCCCATCCCACCACTGTCTACATCAATAATTACCCTGTCACGTTGACAATTGTAATGCAGTTCAGTCTCCCCTCCCTTTTACATTAACAGTAATAGGTGAGGTCAGGAAAAAAAAAAGAGGGTAAAAAAAGATAAAATAAAAGGAATTTGCCTTTCCTATAGCCCAGAAATCAAACTGGACTTCCATCTTTGGCATGGTTGAGAGCAGAGCTCTGTTCCTCAACACAGATCTCCACCTCTGCTTATATCCAGGGATGCCTACTGTGAAAACCTAGGTCTGGCTATAAACAGTCTTTAAAATCTACCATAATCCACTGTGGTCCCCCATGATTAATGCTGCATGATGCTTCCAATGCAATTCTGATTCAGGCAAGCCTTAGGAGAATAAAACACTCAAAGGTAACAGCTGACCCAGCTCAGACTGGTAGCAACATAGCTGGGAATCAGCAAAGTTCAAACACAGGCATGCTATGGGAAGAAAGAAGAGTGTCAGGGAAGAAATAAGAGTCAGGAGGTTAAGGTGGCACAAGCCAGGCATGAATGGAAGTCAGCTAATTAACCCTGAGAAACACAACTTCTGAAAGGAAAACTTGTTCACTGCCCTAGATCAGCAATTCCAAAGCCTTGTGTGCAAATAGATTTTTGAACAACTTTCAAACTATCTCAGGCAGTCACAGAGCCGTCAAATTGATGCACTGAGCTGCTGAATACAGCTCTTGCGGCCTACGATGGCCTTGCCAAGCAAAAGCGCGCAGCTGCGGGGCGACCACCTCAGCTTTCCTCCACCCAAGTGTGACTTACTACAAGTCTTTTGTCATCTACTCAGGGATCGGCCTGGCTGTGTCAGCTGTGTGCCTAATTCCCATTACCTGGGCATCCCACGGGCACACCAGACCCCACTCTCAAGCCTTGACTTATGAAGCCTGACCCTCACGGCCTGACTTCGCATAGATTGTGGAGGACTGTTCTCTACAGAAACACAGGTAGTAAGTATATTCTCCTGATCCGTAGTAATACAGTAATGCTCGCTTCTTTATTCCTAGGCTTATGGTCTACATACATTGCAGCTCTATTAACATAAACCTTCTTCACTAAAGATTCAGTGATAAAATACTCCAGATTGCAGCACACAATAAATCAATCATACCTCCCTGTGTGATTTGTAACTCAGCCGTTTGAAAGCATCTTGGAACAATTTCTGGACAGATACTTTTAGACAAGAGACACATTTATTTTTTACTGAATAAAAAGTTCACTGGTTTTGGTTTACAGATACAACTGATGGAGTTTTCTAGACTCTGTTCAAATCTGTAGCACTGTGACCCTGAACTGTTAAAAATTAGTTCCTAAAAATAATTCATTCCTTTCACTAGCAGTAATCTTGCTTAGCACAAGCCTACCCAGTCACAGTCACCTTGGTCCCTTGACAAATTCTTACATAAGCAGTGGAACACAGCACCAGGACTGATTTATATATTTCTCTTCCCATGTATTAATTTCTAGAATTTCCCATAATATGCCTACCACAGTGCTGCATTCCAATTACAGCAAATCCAGAAGTCCAGAAGGTTTATTTCATACACATTCTGGCACATTTAAGCTCTCAACTTCTCCAATTCTTTTGAAGCAAATCAATGCTCAACACAAAATCAGGTTTTTGAGCACAGTTTAAAAACTAGTTCACTAGACTGTATCACACAATTAACAAAAAATCAGTTACTAGATGTTAGTCTGAACTTGAAGACAGAAAAGAATCTCGTATTTTCTACATATTGAAAGTAATTACAAAAAAATCACTTAATTCAGAGAAATGCCTCTGCAAAGGTGGCTCTGTTTTGCACGCCCAGTACACAGACTGGAGTTGACAGATGAAAGCAAACATCCAAACTGATACGAGGATGAACTCTGGCCAGCTACCTTGGTCAAAGGCGTGTTGTAGGAGCAAAAGATATGGAAAAAAACTGTAATAATCATCACAGTAAGTGGCTGGCTATACACTGTGCCCATTTAGCAACCACATAAGCCAAGAAATACATGGGGTTAACTGATATCTTCAGTTCTTCCACCAAGATAAGGGGAAAGTAATTAGCCTGTAAAATAATATATATATAAACCGGCAGATACGTAAACTGTATTATATACATTTTCCTGTGGCAGTTCCTGCCTCTCGCTCTTATCACTTAAGCAATAACTAGGCAATTGTCAGATATTCCAGTAGTATCCTGAAAATAAATGCTGTCTGATATCTGATTAGCTCCTAATGAATATACTGTTAATTGCATAACCTTTCTTCAGTACAGTAACTTTTCTGTTCATCAAGGCCATGGATTAAACAGCTTCTCTGCTTTAGAACATCCCTGTAATTAATAATATATTCTTCCCACTTCTAAATATAACCTATAATGAGATGCTTTAAAGAATCCAAGCTACACCTTTCACCAAGTACTTTTGATCAGAAGAAAACGAGCCAGAGTTTGCTCAGACAACGGAGCTTGCTTTAACTGTGACTGTCAGCTTCCCAGCAGGATTAATCCTGAAAGGCAGCAAAAGTCTACTTCAAGCAGGTCACGGCAGCAAAACCCATCAAGGACAGAAAACACCTTCCTCTAGCTAAAACATAGTATCTCTCTACCTCTGAGGATATTGCATGTAGATCAGAGATGAAAAGAAGTATGCATAGATATACTAGATCCAGATAGTATCTGTAGGATAATGTACATATATGTAACTTCATGGAGCTAACTATTCTTCACTGAACAGAAAACTGCCATCAACCTGTCCATGAGGCAGTAAGAATACACTCTGCAAAATCTCACCAATTACATTTTCCATCCATATGACATGTCCTCTCCCAGGGGTTTCTCCCGGTTTCCATTTGTTGAAGAGCGAGATCGATCTCCAAGGATCACAGAACAGAAGAGAGGTGTTTTGATACCATCTATGATTGATGATTCATGGTTGAGAAGGAGGAAGGAGAGTGACTCTCCTCTGCCCATAAACAAACTATTTTCCCTTAACCAAACTGGTTATGTTTTTCCCCTGAAAATTCCTTCCCAGTGATTTGGATGCCTAACTAATTCCCAGAAGGAGTAACTCCCAGTGTCAGAGCTTACTGTGGCTTGCAGCAGCTGAGTCATATTTATTTATATACACATATATAAACTGTGCAGCTTCATAAACACTTGTTTGAACCAGCTGAGAGAACTTTCCATGCCTGAAAGTTACAGGACCATTAAAATGAGCCAAATGTTTGCACAGCAAAAGGTTGTAATTTCTACATCGACATCCCATTGAAGTGACAGCAGATCTTTAAGACAGGTATCTATTTTAATTTAAAGACTTTGATTGATAAAAATTCCTGGAGAAGTGAATCCACTTGTTTATTTACTACTACAGTTAAAAGCGGTATCTTTAAGTCTAGTCCTTATCTCTAGTTCTATTACCTAGTTTCAGCTTCTGTTCACTGGATCAAATTATGCTGTTTCTTGCTAAACTAAAGAAACAACTGTGTGATGAAACTTCTCTAAGGAGACAGGTGTAAATTGTTAAAAGCAACTGTTAACCCTCTACAATAAACCAAATATCCTTCTAATAAAGCATATGTTCCAACTCCATTATCATGTGAACCTTGTAAGATTATTCACAACCCCTTGTCTAATAACCTTTCCACTTTATAGTAGCTACTCATGCCTTTTACCACCTATTCTTCAATTTTATATGGCCTACAACTGTTCTGTAAACTACATTTTTATAACCCTTAAGTCAAATCACATATCACAAAATACACATAGTAAATTAACACATACAGTACCTTATTAACAAGGTCATGATTCAATCAAGAAAGTGAAAAGTGAGACAACTCCTGTTTTCCCTAACATGTTGACATAAATATTTTAATTTAAAAAAAATCTTTATGTATGACATTCCATTATCAGCCTTTCCATGGTTTTGTCCAAAACTCACAACAGCAAGATCAGCACATACGGCTCTCGGAGCTGAGTTGTGCATTGTCGTAGCAGTTTAGAACTCGGGTCTTGGACTACAGACCTTCTACAGCAGGTTCTGCACAGTGCTCTGTTTAACCTTTTCAACTACCGTGAAAATACCAGCTTATCTTAACTTACTGAAACTTCCACCAGGGTCCCAACACCTCTAAAAGAAAAAAAGTTATAAAAGTTTTTTAAAAAAAGAAAAACCAAAATACATAACAGAAACCTCATTGCTTGTGTCTTCGTTGAGAGTTTTCTAGTACTTCTGTTTAAAAATCACAAAACTTTAATAGTTGCTGTCCAGTAGAAGGCATGTTGTTAAAGGTGAAAATGGATCTCCTTCCTCCTCTTTCTGAACAGAAATTAGAAATAGTACTTTCTCACTTCCTGCCACTGCAGCTTACTGTTTTCACACCCATTCACCAGTACCACACTATATGGATTTGCTTTCCATACGGCTGAAGAATTCCTATAATTTTCTCATGCATACTTCTGGCTTTCCTTATTTGACGTCTTTACTATCTAACTACTCCTTGTACCTAGACTATAACGGATTCAGCTCTCAATATTATACGTTCTTACGCTGATTTCCACTGGAAATGAAGTTTCCATATCCAATTAAAACTCCCCTATCATCTATTTCTCTGCCCTCATAAATTTCAGTAGCAAAATCAACAAAAACAACAAGAAAGTAAGAGGTCTCAAGGAGAGTTCTTACGAATTCAGTGAAAATACATTACTGAGCAGAATATTTTGACAGAACAAAAGGCTGCATCATAAGCTCAATCTATATTGGATGACGAAGAATCCATTCAGGAGGAAACTGGGGAAGCTGAGTAAAACTTAACTGGAATTCTTATCCTCTCATGCACCAAAAAGTCAATCAAGCCCAGGACATAAATGAACGGTGAGAAGGAGATGGGAGAAAAAAAAAAAATAGTTAAAAAAACCCCAAAACAACAAAACTTCACTAGTTCTGGTGCTCCTGAAGCTATTTGCTAACCCAGTGATTGAATTATCTGTATTTGCAACACTCCAACCCACAGAGCAAGCAGGGGAAAAGCTCACGTAAATATAGCATAATGCACCGGTTGTTAAAAAGACTGGTACAGGACTTTTTAACATTTTCATCAGGAAGACTTTCTATTAGTTACACTAGGTTGGAAAGAGTAAATACATCTCCAAGGCAAAGTTCTGCTGCCTGCACAGTAGGTAAGATTGCATTTGGTCTAGATAAAGTCATTTTTATGACTTTGATGTTGAAAGTACACCTCATTTCCTATGCAGGTCAGCTATAATTTCCTATGCAGACACCTAAGACTTGAGGGAATCTGGTGTCAGAACTTGAAATAACTTGCTCCACTCGCAGTGCCTAACCTTTCCAAAACCTTCTCTGACAACGAGACAACGGTTGTCTTTATGTAGGTTTTTCCATCTGCCAACTGCACGAGAGAAGACACGCATACCTCAAGGAGAAAGGGTCCAGCAGACTGTAAGAGAAACCTTCTCAGCCCCACTTCACACTAAAGAGAAGAGTGGCACGAAGCCACCACCCTTGTCTGCAGACACCAGAGACACAGGATGACTGGCACGCACCTTCCATCAATTATCCTACGCCTCGCAGAAAGGTCAGCTATACCGCTGTGAGTCAGCTCGTCTGCAACATGGGCATCTGTGTCATTTTCCCCAAAGAAAACAGATGCCAATTTGCTAATCTGCTCTTAGAAAAGGGAAAGGATAGCCTGACAGGGATTTTGATCTGTGTCACAGTTACAGTCTAGTCCTGGAGCAACACACATTTCTGGTGATCCCTGGCTGGAGTTAATAACAAAGGCTGAGCTGAACGGGTATAACTTCCAAAATGTAAAAGAAATAATCTCTTACATTCTCCCTAAAAAGCAACTGTAAGTATGAAAAATGCATGCAAAAAAGAATTCTTCATTCTCTTGGGTTAAATAAAACCCAACAAAACAAACCACAGTAGCTATGTGAAATCAGCAAAATCAATTATCCATTCCTTAGTGTTTGAAATAATCCCAACATCCTGATTGTCTATGCCTGGGGAAGCGTACATTAAACAACGCTCAAATACATTACTTGATTACATCAGCCTTTTCAGTAAAGGTAACACACTGAGGTCACATGAGAGACTAAAACCCACCTACAAGTTGTCTCAGCACCCAGATTCCAGCACTATTTTGAAATTTTGCCTCATCACAACAAACCAGGGTATAGAGACAATCAAATGTAAATTCTGTGAGCGTATTCAAGAAGAGGATAACACACACTCCTGTTGACTTTCAATCAACAGAACAACGTGACCCTGGCCAATCTCCGCCGTCTAGGTCCAGTTCTTAATATGGCTTTAGCTGACAAGACCTACACACTACATGATATCCAGGAGCTCAAGGTGTAACAAAAGTTTTTTAAAAGACAGATTTGTGCATCCACATATTGGCATGTGTCATCCACGGCTGCCAGAACTGTGCATTGAATCATCACTTGATGATCTCAGAGGTCTATTCCAGCCTCAACAACTCTGTGATCGCACTCAAGGACTGCATGCTACTCTTCCTCCTTCTCCTCCCTCCTTCTCTTCCTCTCAAAGCTCTCCATTCTCTCCATCCAGTCAGTGTTGATCTCTAAAGATCTCTGGGGTCAGGGAAAATGATTAAATAATTACAGTACAGAGGAAGTCAGCCAGCACATGTAAAGGTTTGAATTACCAAATTTTCTCTTTTGGCTCACTAGGAGAGATAATGTGTCTTGAAAGCAAGAAACATCAGCCCTAGTTCTCATAATATTTGATGAGCAGATAGAGATGTATTCACTCCTTCTGGGACATATGTTTCACAACAGCTTCGAGTGGCAGCTGCTTTACACTCTTTGGGGGGAAAAAAAAACCCAAAAAAAACACAACACATTTCTTCCAAGCTAGGACTGTAGGAGATGAATGAAAAATACCGAAGCGAAGGAGAAGAGTATGCTGAATTGTTTTTAGGCTATGAAAAGGTAAGAACTGATCCCACAATTATGAAGCTGCTTATTTTGCATAATTATTGACCACATTTTTCTCAGGAACCTGAATGTCAGACTTTCTTTCACATGATTTTAGAGATCCCTCCTCCCTTTATTATGTACAACAGGGATTACTTTATTTAGTTTAAATTGGCCTTTTCTAAACATCATTTTATAGCTTCAAGCTATTTCCCTTTGAAATGTTTTCACTGTGGTTGTCTCCCTGGTATTTCTAAATCACCACAACTAACTCCCCATAGCTTCTTAACTACATGCAAAAAAAAAACAGCTTTGAGTTACGTTACTAAGTGCAGTCACATCACAGACTGTCTCCTGAAGCCAACCTTTAAAAACAATAATAAATATTTTATACATGAAAATACCATGGGCTCCCATCTAATAAAGAAAACAGTCACACACAAACTCCTTGCTCACTAGTCTGTGCAAAGTAACGGTAACGCAGAACTTAGACACACGTGTGAGCAGAAGCTGGCATGTGTAAGCAAAACGCAATGTCCAGTTTAGATAAACAGAAAATCTTGCACATTAAGACTCCAACTGTACTCAGAATCCAAGGTCACCAGCAATCTGAGGCCATCAACAGCTTAGATCTTTTATTTTTTTCTCGGTTTTTTTCATTGCAAGTATTGTTTAAAAGGCTAACTCTGCATTTAAAATAAAACAAGGTCTAATGTTTACACCAGCATAGTTTGGCAACAAAAGGAAATAGAAATTCTGCTTTTTCTCCATAATCCTAACACACAATACTGCCTAAACATTTTTTTCCTTAAACCTTCACACCCAAGATTAGTTGCTCACAAAAATTAGGAAGGAATAGTTCGAAACACCAAACAATGGAGTATGACTGGTACTGAGGCAACGTTAGACTGATTTTCTGCAGTGATGGGCTGCCTTCTGGACAACCCAAAAATCCACGCTCCCAGTCCAACAGCAGCTGGAAGTTGCAATAGTGACCTTTAAATCTAAGGACAATAAAGCCCAGCTACAGCATGCACTAGAACAGCTAGATGCAAAATCTGAGAGCACATATGGAAGGGATGATCTGTGCCTGAAGGCTACACAGATTCAAAACTCTCACTTTTTTTTTTTTCTTCTTTAAACTTTCACACGGATGGTTTTGAAGAAGTTGCTTAAGCTCAGTTTTTGTCAGTGCCTGTGTACGTCACTGCCCTCACTAAACTACTGATGCATGTACACACGATAGCAAAGCACGGCTGTGGCCAGATGCCCCCCTCCCCGCTAGCACTGCAGATCTGAAGTCTGCAAAAGCAATTCCTTCCTAGAAGCCATTAATTTAGCGCATTCAGCTTCAAAGAAACTGCCTACACTGAAGCATCAAAAAAGAGTGCATTTAAAAATTGGTAATCTTCTTCAAAAGTTGCACTCCAGAGCCTATAGATATTTCCCTGTGCACTTTTGAACATCCAGGCTTTACTCCTTGCCTAGACTTCCCAGAAAATGGGAACTTAAAATATTTTACTGAAGAAGTGAGGAAAAAAAAAATAAGTGAAGGATTGTGAAAGAGCAACATTCATGTTGCTCAATTCTTACTCAGGTAATAAAAAATCTGGTAAGAAATGAGACCAAGAAGAGTACCACAGTTAAGAGCTTTTAACCTCATGATAAAATGCAACCACAATTCATAGCCCTATTATTAATTGGTGCCTGTCAAAGAGGAGTATAACAACAGGCATACTCCAACCACCGTAAGATGCAGTAGCTCTGACAAAACTACACCACTTGTGTTTTGAGAGAGGGTGACACTTAACAACTTCACTCACCTCTGGTCCTGTCACAAGGCCGCAGCAGAGCCAAAACAAAACCAGGTTTCTTGATTGCCAGACCTGCATCTCAACAACTTTCCTGAGCAATGTCATGCAAGTCCTCTGAGAAACATATCAATTATCTTAATTTACTACCACTTCCTCCCAAGGGAAAGCAGAAACAGCGGTGCTCCACCAATGACACCAGACTTACTTCTCCCACCCCTTCCTTTTACCCTCCTACCTTAACTGCTGCTCACCCCGCCCTTTGCACAGAGCGTTCTCTTGTACGCTTCCTCATGCTCTTTCTCTTCCTTGAATCCACTCTCACAGGCTACTTTTGCCAAATTTATTATGATCTTGTTAATAGAATTATATATCTATGTATCTATCACGTATCTGCATGTATACATAAGGGTAACAGTCAAGCCATGCTTGGTCTCATATGAGGGACCCCTTTGATCGCATTACTATAATCTCCAGTTCCATTTCTTTTGCCATTACTCCATTTCATTAGTTTTCTTACTTTACTTGAGTCTGTTCTGATATAAAAATCCACTCTGCAAGCCCCCATGCGAGTAATTTCAGCACAGCCGTGAGCTCTGAGCTACCAGGCAGCTGCTCAGGCCTGGGCAGAACCCCACTGGCTTCAGTAATTCTCTGCTGCAAACACAATTACTTAATTATCAAGGAAACAGTGAATGTCATTACAGGACCCATGTTTGAGCTGCTTCTCTGAAGCACCTTACGCACCTCTCGGTGCTGAAACAACCACCAAGTTTAATCACGGTTTGTAAAGCGCTTGGTGGTTGTCGAATAGAAGTACAATTTAGAAGGGGCTTGTAGTCAAGTGCAATAAGGATTTAAAAATGTGATTTTAAGGTTGACAATGTTTCTTTAATCTCTTAAAAAGAGTTTAGTTTGCTGTCTGGCTTGAATATAACGGATCCGGAACTGTTTCTCCGAGTTTCACATCAGATAAGCAGTTAGGTAATTATGGGAGCAAAATAGAACTTTAATTATGAGCAAAATCATAGATTGTTCTATTGTGGTCTTCCACAGCATTGGTGTTTCTTATAAATGAACATATTGTGCAAGCTGGGAAGAAACTATTGATTAAAATAATCAAAAGCCCTACTAGAAATTTAGACACGTTTTTCCTTTGTAGAAAACAAAACGTTGTATCTGACTGGTTGAGAGATTTGAATTACCTCTTCCAAAGCCCACTTTAATTAAATTATCTGTGAGGAAAAATTAAATCTATTATTACAGAGTGTTTTTTTTCATTTTACATAAACTATATAAAAGCCTGGTGTACTCTGATAAATCTAGAAGATTACAGAATTTTACCAATAGCTTTTTATCTTATATTCCTCCCAATCATTTGCAGTGGAAGCAACTTGTTTGATTAACAGGCTGTTTCTATGTACGCCAGCAAATCAAATATTTAGAAGTGAAAGATGAGTAGAACAGTAGTTGCACTTACAGGTGCCTGAGAACCAGAAAAACTTTTCAGTTCCTGCTCTGGAAAGCTGGAATAGTATTAAAACACATGGTCAGAGTCATAGGGAAGAGTCCATAATCAGAGTTACCCACCATGCCAAGCTACTAATTGAATAGCCACCACCTTTTCCCCAAACAGAAGTGTTTTGTCAGCAGAACCGGTGCTCTGCAGTTGATGCCAGCCCAGGACAGCCACATATGTACCAACATTTCAGGGGAGATCAGGCCTGGTGGAGGCAGCACCTCTTCTGCACAGGCTCAAGTACATCTGAGACGGGGGAGAGGTCCTGTACAAGTGCACGTGTGCTGCTGGCTCCTTCCCTTTCTTTCTCTGGCTAATCAAGAAGAAATTCTGTACCCCAGGCGCTGGGAAGAAGGAACGCTCACCGACTGCACGCTGGGCTCCATCGAGAGCCTGCTGGTTACAAACAGCGATGAAAATACAGCCTCTTCAGAAGTCTCTCAACTGTGGCTAAGAGTCCAGCACACACCCGTGGGGCTCTCCGAGCCTCTGTATCAGCAGCTGCTCTTTCATTTTCCCTCTTCCCAGGCTCATTTTCTTTCTCTTGTTCACAGAGATTACTCCAATTCTAATCAAAACAAGGAAGAAAAAGCCCCACAGAACGCCGGGGGACAAAATTATACAAAGGATAAAGGAGTCGAGCAGCACTGAAACCATACTCGTTTGTAAAAGAGATTATGGTTGCAAAAGTGCTTCTTATCAATAGGGAAAATAAAGGCACAAAAGATCCCCAGATGAGCAAACATAATGAAACCAGCGAAGATGAATGATAAAAATCACAAAAATAAAAATTATACAAGTCTCCAGGAAATTGCCAGATTTATCATAAACCACTTTTTCCTGCTACCTAAAGTCTGCACCTTTTTTAAATTCCAACAAAAAGCACGTCTAAGTGTGTTGCAACACTGGTATTTCACCTGCCATTATGGTACCACCTCCTGTCTGTTCTGTCACAGGACCGAATACAACAAATAGCATCCAGGACTTTTAAAAAATTCATACCTTAACGGAAAAATTGAGTGCAGGGTCACACTCCATGCTATGCCACCCCAGCAGTCACAGCAGCTGGAAGGAAGTCATTCGGCACCATTGCTGGAGGCAACTGCGTGGGCACAAAGAGCCAATTGCTGCATCAAGATCTGAGCTCATACCAAATAAAGATGCTGTTTTTCCATGAGAACTCTTCTGAGGTGTTAAAGGTATCAATAAATGATCAGAGGAACCAACAGAACATAAAGAAAGGGCAAAAAAAGGATTCAGTAGATGAGCACAGACTTAATTTCCAGTATGTCCTCACTCTCATATGTGCAAAGAAAGTAAGCCTGAAAAGGCTCTGCTATTAAATAATTGCGTTTCTTATCTTGGAGTGAACATTTCATCTTTTATATACTTACAAAGAAACCTCCATCTGTTTTCTTTTTCAGAGGATGGAACCGGCAGCTTAGATGACAATTTTAACTGAATGTGTTCAGGCTGTTGCGCAAGAATAGTGCATAGACCTGTGGCTGAGAAGAAAAGACTTTCCCCTACCACCTACCCCTTTTACTTCATTACAAATATCCCTGCTGGTTCACACAACTCAGCTCCAAGTCTGACACTTGCAACGTGTCTAGAAGCAGGAACTGAAGCAGAAACATATACATTCTAGCTGAATTCAGTACGTTAATCACTATTTCTCATTCACATGTCACACAGGGCTGACATACCTGCTGAAATGCTTGAATGGCGTAACGCTATTTTTTTTCCTGGATTCCTAAATACACATGTATAATTTTGCCCATATAAATGCACATATAATGGTTAGAAATGAAATCACTGATTGTCAAACATGCTAGAACCGCTTCTCCCTGTACAAAAAGAAAACAACAGGGAAAGGCACAGTTATGTTTGTGCTAAAATGACTCCTGTTTGCAACCTCTGTGCCAAAACAGAGAATTCAGTCTTAGAATCATAGAATTGTTGAGGCTGGAATAGACCTCTGAGATCATCAAGTCCAGCCTATGACCCCAACACCACAACACCGAGCTAGACCATGGCACTAAGTGCCACATCCAATCTTTCCTTAAAC
>VWZK01018824.1:150433-198661 GCA_013396935.1 Baryphthengus martii | reverse complement strand
CTGCTGGCTCATGTTCAGCTGATTGTCAACCAGTACTCCCAGGTCCCTCTCTGCCTGGCTGCTCTCCAGCCACTCCTTCCCCAGTCTGCAGCGCTGCTTGGGGTTATTGCGGCCAAAGTGTAGGACCCTGCACTTGGCATTGTTGAACATCATACCATTGGCCTCAGCCCATCGATCGAGCCTGTCCAGGTCCCTCT
Organism: Baryphthengus martii; assembly: GCA_013396935.1. NCBI lineage: Eukaryota > Metazoa > Chordata > Aves > Coraciiformes > Momotidae > Baryphthengus > Baryphthengus martii. The sequence continues at coordinate 198,464 of VWZK01018824.1, read as the reverse complement.
GCAGCATCACCCTACCCTCCAGCAGATCGACACTCCCTCCCAACTTAGTGTCATCTGCAAATTTACTAAGGGTGGACTCAATCCCCTCATCCAGGTCATCAATAAAGATGTTGAACAGGACTGGGCCCAGTACTTAACCCTGGGGGACACCACTGGTCACTGGACACCAGCTGGATGTGGCACCATTCATACAATAACTTGAGTCTTGTACAACAGTACACTTGGAGAACTCAAATGACATGGGGTAAGATGACTATCCCAGTAATATAAGCCAGAAAAATGGTGCAGCAACTGCCATGAGTCTTTTCATAAGGGAATGTGTAAGCATGTGCGGTCTAACAAAGCTGCTAAGTCCTCTGTATTTTAATGCAAAGGATTCTTAACATGTTTTAATATGTTAAAATACGAGACAGAAGGGGTTAGCTGAAATCTGTCATTTCAAATACAGCCACCGAATACAGCATCCCTAGCAAGGCATCTAGAAGCTACTGCTAAAGCAAAGTCCTGATTAAGGCTCCCAGCAGCTACGAGAGCTCATTGCACCCCACAAGAGCACAGGGTGAAGAGCCACATCACCCCCATAGGTGCAGACAGTGACCATGCCTCACTCCAGAGCACAATCTGACTGAAAGCTTTTCAGAGAATTAAGAATCTCCAGTGCAAGGTTTAAATTACATAAATTATCTACCAAAGCATGGAGAGACTGCATATTAAACTAGTCTTAATCATGATCCTAATCCTCAAGGAAGCAGGATGGAGTATCACGAGACTCTTATTGAAACTGAAAATGATTTCAATGGGAGTTTGTCCTGAAGGAAAACACGATCCTACAACTCTAGAAACAGAGACAGGAAAAATACCCATCAAGGAAAAGGTGGTGGAACTAGGAATCACAGCTTCAACATACAATTCATTATGATAATAAACCACAGAAGCTACTTAAATATGAAAAATATTAAAATAATGTCATTTGATATTTACTTATTTTTCTCACACCATAATTCACCCATTTAAGAAAGGAGAAGAGGTTTGCTTTCTCTGCTCTTGCAGTTGAGCACCGCTTCATCCAGTTGGAAAACATTTCAATTTTCAAATTATGTTTTGCCTTTGATTCCCAGAAATTATTTCCTTTTCATATCAGCCAGCCATAGTAAGTAAACCAACCATGATACCCACTCCCCCCATTATCTCCAAGAAACAAGCCAAAATATAAATATAAAAATCAGGCAATCTGAATTTCAGAAAGCAAGTAGCAAGAGAACAGAAAAAAAAACAACAAAAAACACTGCTTGAGATTTCTGAAAACCTCTTAAGTTTTTACTGGTTCAGTATTTATGGCCTGTTAAATAATTACACACACAAGAGTTTCACATACTCAGTTTTCATTTTGCTGCTATTTTCTCCTATTGAAATAACTACAAGATTAATTACAGCCATAAAAAGGTAGCATCAAACTCTTTTATGACCATTCCAATTTATGAACTGCATGAAGGCATTAGACCAATAGGAAAAATATTTAAATGCTGGAGTTTAAATCTTTGTAGCAGTCAACTAGCGAAAGTTCAAAGTAAATCTGAGGTACAGGAACACCACAAATATCAAAGCTTACAATGCTACATGAAAAAGTGACTTTCTTACAAGGTAATATTGCTGAAGAAGAGAACAATAAAACCATCCAAACAAGACCTGATAGGTATTTTCCATTGGTTTTCCTATAGGACTTGGCCCTTTGAAAAGGTCACTTCTGAGATACAAGCTCTAAAAACCTTCCCTTAAAGGAAAACCACTTATTTTTTTGGAACAGATATTACTTAAAACTCTTTAGCACTAAGAGAATTGGAGCACTATCATTACATACCTAGAGATGTAAATGAATTTAGGGTAAGTAAAATGCTGAGACTACCAAAGCCACATAATCATCAAAAAGGAGATGCAATTCACTGCCCATGAGCCACACAAAGTTATCCCACTACTAGGAACAGACAGCTAAGCTTTAAGTTTGCTGAATTTCCTTTGATGTAAAAAGGATAATTTCACGCTTCAAGAAAAGGAACAGGATGCAGGGAAAACTGGATTTGTTTCCTTACTCTGTCAAAGTCTCCTTGTGTTAGTCCCTGTGGTTGGGTGTCCTTCAGGATACCGAGGTCAAGTTTGGATTGCTCAATAAGGACACATCTAGAGATGTTCAAAGCAGTTAGAATGGTTAAAAGATGAGAGGCACTAGGGAAGCAAGCGTATGCTGGCTGAGACACGATGATTAAATCGGAAGTAAAGGTACATTTTTGAAAATTTGTAGAGCCGTATACACCTAGGATAAAAAGGACACTTACAAATCTGCACTGGACTATAAATCTCAATCCGTAGGGAATTACCAGTCTGCTAACAGGCCTCTACAAGTCTTGTCCATCTCTAGCACACTGATAAACACATCCACAGAACGGAGTTTTCAAGGGACTGAAACCCTCTGCTAAGCAGACGTGGAAGCTAAGTAGCCTACTAAAGACATAAGAATGAATTAGTTTTTAAGTTATATGTTGGGTGTAGTGAAGCTTTGAAAGAGGTGAGTGCACAAGGCAAAAAACATATCCTGGTTGTAGGATTACGCCATTTTTAATCATCTGACAAAATAACCTGAGAGACTACATACAGGAAGAGGTTGAGGCAACAACATCTGTTCAGCCACCAGAAGAGAAAGCTAAAGAAAGATTTTCTTGCTGCCTTCAACTATGAAATGAGAAGGACTAGAGAAGATGAAGCCAGACTGTTCTCAGAGCTGCACAGTGACAGGATGGGAAGTCACAGACATGTGCTGCAACAAAGGAAAAGTCTGGTGAGATACAGGGATTTCTTTCATTAACAAAAGGTACTCAAACATTTTGAGCACAAGATTGGACTAGATGACCCCCCGAGGTTCCTCCTATCTCAGAAGTATTCCATGACTTCCATGGAGAGATAATCATGGGTTGTTTTCATTCTGTTCTGTCTCAATGAATTTGATCATCTTGACAAATCAAAGCTTTCAATCATTATCCCTACAAACCAGTCTGGGCATCTGGAAAATGAGACTGCCTCTTCTGTGCCTTGTCACTGGCAGGATCCTGTAGCTCTAAAAGTGTTTCCTCATCCTGTGCCTTATGCTATGTTTGTTTTACAGATGTGGTCCTCAGCGGGTGTAATCCAGCAGTGCTCTCAATGGCTCAGGGACAGTGATGGGAACAACTGCAGGGGAACAGGGGCAAGACTATCAAAGCTCCTGTATTTTATACTAACAATAGCCAGTCAGTGTAGTGGGAGTGTTGTTAAAATACACACCTGTACACCTGACATTAACATCGCCTTATTCAGCTCCCTGACTGAGCCGTAACAAATTAATGCAACTGAATGGTCTTTAATTTACGTGTTCCACTGCATTTACAGTCATCCCCACCCCGCACCTTATCACGTATATACAAACAGATCTGCTCTTAATGTTGAGGGAGAAATAAGTAAATAAATCCTCTCCTGTCACTGCCCCAGGTCCTAAAATCTGGTATCTGGCTATGCCTGGCTGATTTAGCCTATTTTTTTTCTTTTGCTACTTCAAGTTCAAATGGCCCAGTGTATGTGATGTCCTGAATGAGACAGCCCACCCTTTCTCCAGGATGAATTCTCCAGGGGCAGGGAACAGTTTATCACTTCCCACAAAAGCACAGTAATATCACCAAATTCACTCAGTCATGTAGGAGATCTTAACAGACCCATAATATCCTTTGTGGGGAATGGAGGGCTAGAGGAGGACTGTGCATTTTGGGGTGAGCAATACTATCAACACTACCAACAATTACAGAATTTTGCATCTGGGTAACAGTAGAAAATGAAGGCAGAACTGATCATTCCTGTGAGAGGTCAGCATACACAGCAGCAGCACACAAAGTGCCCAGGACCATGGAAAATACCCATTAAAAATAAAACTGTCAAGTTTGGATACATCTCCCTGACCGACTTATGACACATACTTCAAAATACAAAGGTCTGCATGATCTGGTACTGTATTTCAAACCAACATTCACAGTTTGATTTTATATTCCATTCCCATTTTAAAATCTATTTCCAGGACTGCTGCTTATTAAACCTGCTCTATTAAATCATTCCACTATTAAACGCAATATGAATTCACGTTTTCACTTCTCTTTCTTCCTCTCAGCACTCTACTGTACCTTTCTGTACAATAATTTCTACTCTTAACTAGGAGAATGTCACATATGTGACAAAAAAAATCAGTGGTGAGTTTATACTGCCTGCATTACTCGATCTCATTATATATACAGTGTCCTAAGGCAAGAGTTTGCCAGCTTAGATTTTCACTTGCTCTGTCCCTTTAATTTGTGTTCCCATCAGTGTTGCTACTGTTTGTTAGCATTTGCTTTTTATTTTTCTCCAGAGAGGACAAAATAAAATTAATTTTCAGAGGAAAATTTAAAATTCCCTTCTTGTAAAAAAGCAGAATGATTCAGCACCTGCACTGGAACAGCATTAGGTGAATAATACTCATTTTGCTAGACGTCTCTGTTCGCTCAGTGAGAAAAATTACTTCCCTTCCCCCTCTCTCAGCTTCAAGAAACTGGTTAGGAGAACAGTGAGGAATTTTTTCATATGCATAAGCAAAACCTGTGTATATCAGCAGTGGCTGTAGCACAGCTCCAGGGCTATCACCAAGCCACACTGGGTTGCTTTTAGTGAGACCAATAAAAAAAAAAAAAAATCTGTCCAGGGCTCTGGCCATGGTGGGGGCTCCAGTGGAAGAGTAAGTGCAGGCTATCAAAGCTCTCCTGCAGTTGGCAAGGAGTACCTTGCAGCAGACAATCATAAGATCCTCAGCATTTGAGTTTATGCTGAGGTCAAAAATATTTTCTGTATCTCAAAACAGCTGCTGGTGAGGTACGTAGGAGTTGCAGGCGTTGGGCTGACAGAGGTACTAACTCTGTTCCCACTACTTCTAGATACTTTGCTATCCTTTTTAATGATTTGTGGGGAGCTCCTTGCATACTAACAAGCTGTCACGACGAAGATGAAATCCATTATCACTTCAGAGCACCTTCTAGCAATGGCAGTATTGCACCTACTCTAGGCTCTCCATCACAGCAGGCAGGGAGAAGCTGCAATGGCTGATGGCAAACAGGAGGACAAGACGGCTTCTCTCCCAGCTATTTTCTTGGCAGGTATCCTGCAAGGCCAAAACGGTTCATTTGCTTAACGTACAAGCAGCCAGCCTTTCCCGAACAGAGGCCTAGTTCAGGTAATTGCTGAATCTAAAAAGGCTGTGTCAACAAAGACAAGGCTGGGTGTTGGCATGCTCAAGTACTCTCTCTTCCCCTTCGCCACCAGGAACACTGCTGGAGCACAGCTAAATGCTCTTTCTTTGTTCCCCCTCACTCACCATCTCATTTCTTTTCATTTATTTAGCGTATTTCTCAAAATGACTTTCTTCTCTTCAATGTTAAATTTCTCCTCTCTTTTTTCCTTCCCCCAGCCTCAGTCAACACAACCTTCATAAATTGTCCCTTCTTACATTGTCCCTTCTGCCCCTTGTGGATAGCACTAATTTCTGTGTTCATATGGTTTTGCTTCTCTTGATTTAGGGGCTCATTCTGCTTCCACACAGAAACAAAAAAATATAATAAAAACACATCTGTTCCTCAAAACTGACAGTATTTTTCATGATGACTTCAGAGAGAACAGATCCAGCCCACAAGATGCCCCTGAATAGAGCAGCTCACAATAAAATGGGACACATTTCTAGGAAACCTTAATATAAATTAAATGAGACAAAATAAATTCAGCAGCCAGATAATAGCACTGAAAACCTGACAGATGGCAGAACACTGAGGTTTAGTGGCAACATTCACATGTTACATGAATAATTCACTTGGACAAACCTATGGATGTGAAAGCATGTTTAGTTTAAGGATTTTGCTTGAAGAAAAATGAAGAAATCTTAAGTAGCTTCCTATTTGCAATGACTCATTTCAAATCAAAAGCCTGGATAATCACCTTCTCCAAAATCAGCCCATACTGGAAATCAACCTTCAAATAGCACCAAAACCCACAAGAGGGACAAGTTCTATAGACCTTATCAGTTGAGAATTTAATGGGACTCAAAAGATACCATTACAGCTACTGCTCTCAGCCACAATCAGTGGCTTGAAGAAAACACAGTAAAAAAAAGAAAAAAAATTAATTGCAGGCCCCAGACATCACAGGTCCAAGAGAAACTAGGCCAGCTGTGATGCTGTCTGACAGGAGACAGGTCACGCAGTCCTGAACACCGGGGGATAGGTAACATCCCTAGAGAGGGTACTGTTAGGTACAATGCTGAGCAACTTCAATGATCTGGGAAACAGAAAAAGCTAAGTACTGTAGTGGTTTTGCAATGGGGTTATGGAAAGAAGGAAAAGTCCACAAACCATTATTTTAAACCAAAAAAATAAAAAGACATTTAGCAGGCATTTAGATGCTGAGAGGAACTGCCTTGTTTTCGTCACATTCTAAGCTGAAAATACTCCTAAAATGCAACAATCAGCACTACCAATGCTCTTAACCTCCCTAGTTTGACTGGGCTATGGACAATGTTCCAGTGTTGCACTAATTGAGGAATAACCCCGGATCCTGGCAGAGGTGCTGGCAATTACGTGGTCTGTCTGAAAGCAATTGATTTTATAAAGCAGTTTGATCTTGCCAGAGGTGAGAAATCCCCATTTCCCAGCCTGCTCCTTCCCTAGGGAAACTCTGCAGTGCAGGCTCCTTCACGGGGCTGTGCTGCATTTCTGCACAGGAAAATGAGACAATGATAGGGGTCTGCAGCCATTCCTCAGACACAGGGAGAAAATGCAGTCCTGCTTCTATCAGGGAGAAAGGAAATGGGATTGGAGAGAAGGACCGTACAAGAATGTCCAACTATACATTCTGCCTCTCACTACATTTTCTGTCAGTCATTAGAGCCTCTTCCTTGCCATTAAAAACACTTAAACCACACAAAAAGCTAGGCCTTTTATATTAAGAGTACAAGTTCAAAGCAAGGCCTAACACTTCAGTTTGTTTAACAGCCCACCAGGTTTATAAGTCACTGTTGTCTTGACCAGTGGCAGCAGGAAGACCTGCAAACATACATGAATTAAGCCCACAACCAGCACTGGGCTTATGCTTTACCAGGTTGATTCTGTTTCCTCACAGAGCAGATTGGATGAGCCTCTGAGATGACACACCCTTTGACAAGGATACAAAACATCTGGAAAGAGCGTCCTTACAGTGCAAATTAAAGCTTACAGCTATCAACAGTCATAAAGATTAAGAACTACTTGATCTTCATCTGATTAAGGGTGCACTTCACATCTGAATAATCTTACAAAATAAAGTATCAAAACTCTGGTTGCTGAAAGTTAAGATTCAAAGGCAACCTTTTCACTGATACAGACAGAAACATTGGCTTCTTTTGTGAGCTAGACAAGTCAGACATACGCTTGTACTGAGTACCCTGTGAATACTAAGACACAAGTTCATATATCCATCCCACAAAAATTGACCTAGTTTGGCTAAAATTCATGATAAAAATCTAATTATCTGATGCTGAGACAAACCCTGGTAAATCTGCTGGAGAAAGCTATGAACTAATAAAATAATGCATAGTTATATGCCATAGTCTTTGAGCTGGTTTTAAAGCCCTTGTATTTAAAAAAAAAATTAAGAATTAGTCCAAACAGGTACTTTTAACTTTCACTAGGAATTCCTGATTCATGTGTTAGACATACATTACAGCATGGGAACAAACTTCTCCCTGGGTTGATGTGACGCCGGCCCATTCCCATTAGCAGCAGGGAAATGTTTCAAGGGCCATCTATTTTTCCTGAACAGAAGAACCACCACAGAAATGCCAACTTCAGTCTCTTGGAAGGTTTCAAGCAGGGGAAAGAAATAAACAAAAAACAAGCAACAAAACCCCCACAAAGACACAAAACTGAACAAAATACTTTCCTCTCAGGATGGCAGGTCTGTACTGTAACAATTAGAAGCTCAGGTCAAGTCTCTGTTATGATACTTAAATTTTAAGGCTGATTTCCCCAGAGGATGACCATAAGTGGGGGAAAATTGGAAGGTAAAATGGCTAAAATAGGAAAGGAAGGTGACTAAGAGAAATCATCAGGGATCTTGGTGCTGCATAGTCCAGGCTATGGACTTGATAAGGGATTTACAGCCAGAGGCTGCAAGGAATGGAGCTGATTAGTTATTCAGTCCCCCTCGAGGCAATCAGGTAGTGGAAGCAGCATTAATAAGATAGTTTTTGACTAAGGATGATGCAGGGTGAAAGACCAACACATACAATACACAAATATGTTAATGCAGTTACTGAAGTCATTTTTCCTGTAGTCTGTGTACGGCTGCAAAAATGATTCTGCTCATTTTATGCAAGAGAAGCACATTCATCTTTCTTAATTAGGGAGAAAGTAGGACTGGTACCAAGCTTAAAAATAGAAGTATGGTTAATTTTGAAGTCCTCTATGTGCCCCATTCTGGTGAAATCTGATAAAATACTTCCTCCAACATTGCTTCTGACGCATGGGAATGTATTTGTGAAGTACATGACTGGGAATTCGTTAGAACAGCCTGTACTAGTTTCTTGGTCTGTCCAAGAACAAATCATCAGGCATAAGTAAGCACACAAATAGAAGTCTACGTATTAGGCAGTGTTTTCATTAAAAATCCTTGGGATTCCCTTCAACTCAACAACATCAGACGACTCTTCAGTTTTAAAACAATGGAGCACGAATGGACCTCCTCAGAGAGTCAAAAGAACAAGATAAAACACGCTACATGAAAAAATCAAGCATGTCCTTTTTCTTACTGAATCAATAGGTTTTTAAAAGGTGTTATCTGCAGTTAACATCTGTCATACTTACTCCCTGCTTTAGTTATTTAAACATTGCTCATCTTTCATCTGCTGCCTTTTTCTTCATTTGTTCTTGAAGGCAAAAATATAATAAAAAATAAAATTGAGCAATGCTCTAACATTGCAAAGTTCCTCAGTAAAGACAGAGGTGCTGTCTGCAGTGATGATACATCCCAATATGCTACCATGCAAAATGCTGCAAACCTCAATTTCCAAAAGGCCCGATGCCAAGTGATGGTGAATCTTTGTGCATTGCTGCTGGAGCTCTACAACCAGATAAGCTGTACCAGAGCTAGAGAAGTTTTTGATTCTGTCACACACAAAAACACACACTAGATAGCGCCTGTATCACAGACTGAAAAACTGGCACATTTGAAAGTTTGGAAACTATCTGATTTGAATGACCTGAATCTTTTGTGTCTTTAATTTTTGTTCTGAGAGAAGCAAAAGTTGACAGATCATTCTGCAAGTGTCAGGAATAACACCTTCAGTTTCTCTCTGCTTTGATAAGACATCATGTCTGAAAAACACCACTTTTCTGTGCTACTCACTGCATGCTGCTTCTGATTCATCTGACCCATCAGGACATTCTTCTTCACCATCACATTTCCACCTGGCTGGGATGCAGTGGCCATTGTCACAAGTGAAATCTGACTCGGCACAAGTTTTCTTTGCTGCAGGGAAAAAAGAAAAAGCATTTGTCATGACTATAAGCATTGAAGAAGATCTCCATTGCATCTAATCCTACTAAGGACGATACTGATTGCCCTGTATTAAAAGGATTCATTTCACATTCAACACTGCTTCTTCATGACAGAATCAAACACATATCAAAAGATGGGCCTTTCTTCTTGCTAGAACTCTTATCCCTCTATTAGTTAAGATGGATTCGCGCTTTTATGTCTTTTTCCAGACATTAAAAACCCAAGGATTTTCTTTTCCAAACTAATTTTCTAAAGCTTTTACTACAAAAAGCTGCTGTCTACATGGACCAGCGAGCATGCTGCATGATTTACAGACAGGTAAGACAAACAAGTCTCACCTCTGGAATACTATAATTGAAGTAATAATGTTTTTATCTAGGCAATCTATTCATAGCTTTTTAGTACACCTGTCACCGTAGTAGATGATCACGAAGAAATCCAAACAGCAAAAACCATTTCATTAAATGTCAACCACTCCAGCTCTTTGCTTTGCTTGCAAAGCCCTTAAGCTAGGGCTTGAAAAAGATGCAAGACATGAACTCAAGCAATTAATTGATCTGTTCCTCTCCGCCAGTGGTGCAGCACAACCAGTGCTCTATAATACTCTGCAGCATATTTCCGCTGTAGCAGAAAGTAATTTAGAGATATCTGGCCCCTTCAGCTCACGGCCTCAGTGCCTACGTGATCACCAGTCACTCACTCACTGCTCTTGCAATGGTGACTTCAGTGGCTTTTCTGCTAGGAATGGGACTGAACAGCCACGTTGTGAGAGTTACGAGCAATGGCTCGGGCCCAGTGTTACCACCCTTGAAGTGCAAGACTCCATGGCTAACTGATATCTCCCTTTGTTAGTGAATCATTTACACAGAAAATGGCAGTGGGGAGAAGACTTGTTTTTTCCCCTCTGCAAAGCTGCTGACAACCCAATAGGGCCACAGGAAAATTCAGGCAGTAACGGATCTCCCGTGGTCATCAAGTCCTACGTCCTGCTCCAGACAGGGGCAGCTCTGAGGTCAGACTGGGTTACTCTGGGTTTTATCCAGTCAGGTCTGAAAAAAAAAAACAACTCAGGATGGGGACAGCAGAACCTCCCTGAGTAATCTGTCCCACTGCTTAGCTGCCCTCATGGTGAAATTTGAGCTTGGTAGCCATTCCCTGATATAAGTCATGTGCGCACATCATTGCTACATCACTATTTCTTTCAGCAAACATTTTCAAAGCATTAAACACAACAAATAAGCCCCCAGAGTTTGATTTTTTTACTCCACCCCCGCCACACTCCACCTTGTTTTTTTCCTTACATGAGCTGCTGTGAGGGAAGGAGTCACATTAAGTGTCGGTCACGTGCCCACACAGGAAACGAGAAGCATTACTGTGTGAGGCACTGGAGATGTGTCTACATGGCCAAAAAATCAAAGTAATCATTTTCTAGTACACAAAACATGCAGCTTTCCTTCCCCTTGAAAAAATCCGGCAGAAATACACTGCAAAGCATCACTAAGCATGTACAATCTCTCAGGATACCCGTTATAAACAGAATATACATTTACTCCCTTCTGTTGCTAAATGAGCCAGATTCTGGACAAAAAAAAAATAAAAAAAAAAAAATCACAATTTTCAGTCATTCAGAATCAAATATTATGAATATAGGAAAAAAAGCATCAATCCCATAGAGACCAAAAGTTTTACAAGAGACTAGTCATACTAAGAATCCAGTTTGATCTCCCAAAGACATTGCACATCTGTTATCAGAGGGAAGAGACTTTCTCCTGAACATATCTGGTTAGAAAACCAAAACCTGTGAAACGGGCTATACAATCTGATGTACTTAATGGCCAGAAACTCTGACTAGAGACTGATGGGATATGCCAGCAGAATTGGAGTACCGGAGCACTCTCCTGCTCGGTGTGAAGCTGACTGGGTAAAATGTCAGTATCTGCTCTTAGGGGAAGGTTAAGGCATCTACAGATGAAATAATCACATCTTCACCCAGCAAGCAGAGACTAGTATAGTACTGCCAACATAAGAAAATTCATTTTTAAAACATATTTAGTTTTATACTAGTGCTCTCAGTGGCCTACTATCTTGTTTCCATAGGAAGATTATCCTTTGACTTATTCTCTAGAGATCCAAACAGCAACACGACTACTTTGCCACCTCAAAACAAGCCTCCCCTTTTTCCATCAGTCTGCCACTGCGATCACTGTTATTTCCGGGACACGCGGACGCAGGCGTGAGCAAGGGGGTCAGCTACAGAAAATCTGCCCTTCAACACGGCCAACCTGCTCACAGCAGATGGTGGCACTGATTGCTTTGTCCCCCCAACACTGCTCTTCGGCAGCACAATTAATAGATTGCCAGGACTCACAAAAGGGGGAGAAAAGCTTTACTGACAGTCCTGGGGTGTCATCTGGGAGGTGTTAACGTCTTCCCTGAGCGCAGCCCCTCTCTGCAAAATGAAGTTGGGCACAACCACTCATCAGTGGCCTAACTGAAGCGTCATCCTTGTCCTCACAGCCACCCAAAGGTCCAGCAGTCCCGTGACAGATAAATCAGCAGGATACAAATGCATCTGGTCCTTTGTTTGAATCTAAGCTGTCTAATCTCTCTAAGGAGCAGGACTAAGTGGGAGAGCTCAAACCTTTCTGATTATTATATTTACTTTTGCTATGGTTTTTTTAATGTTTTTTTATTTTATAACTTATATTTTTTATAGTGTATTTTGTTATTTTGTTTTTACTACTATTACTCCAACACACTGGACAATGGCTCTGCAGACTGCCTTCATTCCAATAAACTCTGCTTTTTGTTGCAAACAGCAACCCAGATTATTCAAAGTGCAAGAACATGCGAATACTGAAGCACTGTCTCATTTCTCACCTCTCGTATTAGAGTGGAATCACTTTATTTCCAGCCAGATTCACCTTCTGGCACTCAATTGTCATGTCTCTGGGACCACAACACAGGCAGGGAGCAGTTAATTAAAATATCAGCTCTCTGTCTTTTTGTTCCTTTTTCTTTTTCAAGTCTGATATCCTTTCCTATTAATCTCCCACGTTAGACACTTTTCTTCTATCAGTTCTCTATTAAAAATTCATTGAGGCTCACACCGTAAGTTGTCAGAGGTGCATTTAAAATGTAAAATAAACAAATACATCTCTTTCAGACAATGGGGAGGACACAGGTTCATTTTATGGTTTCACCTGGCTCAGAAATAGCCAAGCAAAATTAATTGCTCCCCTGAGATCCACTTCCTTTGCCGTAAGCAGACCAGGGAGCTCTGCTCACGTCTCTTCAAGATGAACATAAGCAAACAAGAGGGAGTAGGCAGAGCATCTCTGTGCCTCAGCTCCTCAGGGGGGCAAACCAATACCTGGAATAAGAAGAGAAGGCTACCGAAGCGTACACAGAGCCTTTCATCTCCTCCCTTGCACAGAGGCAGAGTGTGACACCAGAGACAGCCTTTCTTCTGACTCTTGCGTGATTTGCCTTTAGTATCTACTTTTTCTTTCTCAGATCTACAGCTGGACAGATGTGTCATGCTCCAGGGTGTTAAGGCCTGTGCGACCACGAGGCTCAGCTCCCATGAGAAAGGAGCCCTGGTTTAAGTAGCTTTCCAAAGGAAGTCTTCGTTAAGGGAAGTCATTCCTGCTTCTCTTCTCCCAGGAAGAAAGGCAAGGGGAGGAAAAAAGTTTCGACTTTATTCAGACATGACAGAAAAATACCTTACCACTTGGAATTTTAAACTAAACTACCTCAAACCTACACGGTCTCTCATTCTGTAAAATATCCTTTTCCTTTCCAGTACTCACATCACTTATCCTGAACTGCAAGTAAGGATTCAAGGTTCATTCCTGCAGCAAATTAAAAGCAGAGAACCCAGGGAGACTGGTTCAGAATATGAACAATGATAGAGGGAAATCATATAAAAGCAATCATGCGGGTATGTATGGATCGAGCGGAGGGAGGAAATACATGCTGAAAGCAATGAATCTTGTAGCGGCTAGGAACAGGGAAGGGATGATCTAAACGTGACTTCTAACTTCCAAAATACCTCTCTCTGAAAGGTCAAATCCCTGACCTTAAAGTCAAAGAGGTATCTGAATCTAATTGAAAGGTCTAGGATTTATTCTTTCTTCCTCTAATAAACCCCAACATACTCCCATGGCTCTCAAGCCCCCAGCCACTTCATTTAACCTCACTTAGCTTTTGCCTCAGTCCTAGAGGAACATCTTCCCAGTTACTCTGTATAAGATACAAGACTCCCTGTGATTCAGTTTCCAAGTTTGCACCTCTTGTTTATTCCTATTGTACACATAGGAATAAATACTAAACAATACACCACTCTACAAGCTTCATTTTTTGCTACTCCTAAATTTCTCAAACCAATATAGCCGAAAAAAGTCAAGTGAATGTATTTCTTCTCTTATTGCCAGTTCTGTGAGCAAAGCTGTAGTTGTTCAACAGCAGCAGTGATGTAAAAGCACACACAAAAGCACGTTTTCCGATTACAACTTCCCTGTAAAGGGCAGTTAAATCAAAGATTTTTGTTTTCCCTAAGAGAACGAACCCCTGTGTAGTAATAAAAGGCTAGACACAGGATTTTTTAGATTAAGGGTTTTGTTCCAACTCTGGGTTGTGTATTCAGAAAACCAGGCTGATGAGAGCATCCTTGAGTGTTAACCCATGAAGATCCCACACACTGTGCTCTCTCCCTATTTTCCCCTCTCAGTAGTTGTTGGCCAGCTTCTCCAAATTCTGAAAAGGGGGGCGGAAACATGTGAAAAATAAAGTTTACTCGTTCCAGTTTCATAAAATTGGTAGCTGAAGAAAGAACAATCAAAATTACAGCTTTGCAGAGGGAGATGAGGGCATTAAGTGGCCACTGGGTCAGTCTGCGGCAGTTTAGGGATTAAAAAAGAAATGACCAAAAAGCCCAGATACCAAAACAACTGAAACCTTGTTTCATTTGTTCTGCTGCTCTCATTTCTTTACACAGATCCTGCAACTATTTTAACTTCCCAGTCAACACCAGACCTCCCGTCAAACTGTGCATCTGTTCTCATCTGCAGTCAGTATTCAGACTTCTTGCAGAAACCAGTAAACTGTAAAAATAAAATTAAAAGGCCATACAATGAAAGTTTTGCTGTGATCCTTCTGCAGCGGTAAAATAACACAACCCTATAGAACGTGAGAATGGGAAGGTGATGGTAGATCAGAAAGAGAAATTAAAATTCATAAATCAGGCTTTCATTTCATGCTGGGAAACTTCAATAGCAACTTTGATCAGTGGCTTATCAGAGCCACTGACAAGATTCCACTCGAGAAGAAGAAAAGCATCATCACACGAGTTTAGGAGCTTGACACAGCCCATCGCCGCTACTCACCCTGAGAGGTGCCAACGGCAGCTTGAAGTGTACCATGGGACTCCAAGAAAGCTCGTCCCAGAACAAAATACTCATTATTATGGGTCAGTCTGCACTTCTTAAGGACCTCAATTAATCCAGTCTCACAGTGATCAAAATACATCCCAGCTGAATCATTTGCTTGGTTTTCTGCTTACCAAGGTTAAGGGAGGGGCTGCGCTCATTATTAGCTCTTGAGAGAGATCCTGGGCTATACAAAGCTTAACAGCAAAACTGTCGTCTTCTGTTTATAACCTCAGTCAACTCCTGACTGCAAGTACAGCCACCATGACATTAACTTTGATTTGACATTATGTATTTGATACGTACTCCTAAAACCAGACAACTCTTGGAGCAGAAGATTGAGCTGCCACATACTTCGTTAGCATCCCTGCCCTTCAAACAAAGTCTGCGGTACTGATCCCCGAATCTTTTGGCCAGGTCATGTATCCAAAGGATGTTTTAGTCCTCCTAAGGAGATTTAAAAATCCTAACTTACATCTGATAGTACTGCAGCCCAAGTTCTCCCAATTCCTGTTGCTGACTAACGTGGGATCGATTTTGCAAAGGAGGGAGTGTAACAGGGAGCGGAGTGTAGAAGAATCCATCCCAGTGCTGTTTCCATGCCCAGGTGTCCTGGCTTTAGGCACCCAAACACCACATGCTGGGAGCCCAACCTCACCAGTATCTCCTCTGCCAGGGCTACAGGGCTGGCTGCAGGTGGCCTCTCACTGCCAAATCCTCAGCAGGGGAAATCACAGGAGCGTGTTTGGCAGCTACTGAATGGCAACAGGTAAGATCCAAGAGTTGAAATGACAGGAAATCCTAGTGGATGTGGACTGTTGAGTCCTTTTAATTTTCAGACAACTAAGGACACCTTGAAGTAGTGAAAGGGAATATTTAAGATTTCTCTGAATTTAGCCACTTTTTTTTTTTTGATACTGCCATCCCAGTAGGCAATTACATTTCTAAAACAGGATTAATCAGACCACCTCAAACAGCCAGCGCTCAGACACAGACCACAGTCCCTTTGATACTCCACATGAAACGCATTTTAAAGAAACTCCTCCCAAGACCCCTGAACCAGCCCCAAAAAGCAACACCCGACTGACAGCAGCCTAGTCAGAGGGTATGGGACTGCTTAAAGCTGCTGTTCCTGTAACCACAACATACAGCTGCTGATCAATTCAGCCCCTCTGGCCAATTAAATCAAATCAGATCAATAAAGTTAAAAGGAGAAATGTCATCTGTGATTTTTCATTAGTATCAAAAGGTATCTACCTTTGCACATTTTAAATGGTAATATGTTTAAGCCTGCTATTTAGAATTATTTAAATACAGTTTCATGCTTAATGCTGAGTTTAACATGAAGGAAATGGCAGCACCTATGGAAACAGAATGTTTCATAGAATGCTGAAACAAGACTTTCTTCTCATGTATGGAATCAAAATGACTTCAACTAACAAATATATGCCCTCATTGCTAAATTTACTTATGTAATCAAGGCAAAACTGAACAAATTTTTTCCCCAGCCTGCCCTCAGTTTGCTGCTGCCATTTCAGACTTCAAGAAGGGGATGTACACTCAAAAGTTGTTCTGTTTTTTTTGCCATATATACAAGTTGGTCTAATGAATGCAGCATTTGTCCCTGCAAACCATGCTTCACCAGTACAAAAAGCAGAAATCCCAGAAGAGAATTCAAGGACAAAGGAACCATTTGGATTGGTGTGCTTCTTTGAGAGCATTACAGGTCTGTAAGACATAGTACTGGGGTATTGAAGGCAAATTCTCCTTTGGAGTTCAAAGGTTTTGGCAGGGCTCTGGGGCTTCGTCCTGGGGAGCTTCACAGCTGGAAACAGCCTGGACAGAGAGCTCAAGCGCTGCCTCGTTTCAGAGGAACGTGCTCCACACTACATCAAGCAAGGCTCTCTCCAACATCTGCTCCCTCCAGTTTTTCTTCAGCTCTCTCAGTGCTTTTTAAGATCCACTTGTAAAACATCAGTGATCTTTTAAGTAGTACAAACCCAGGGTCTGTGATAATTTTCTCATGGCTATTCTCCAGGAATCAACATCACCTCAGTGTTCAAGTCCCTGGAGTTTAAAAGGAAAAACAACCAAATAACAAACCCACAAGAAAACCAACCTCCCCGCCACTGTACAGGATCAGAAAATCGGGTCCTTCTGTAAAAGAAGGGACAGATTTTTCCTACCAGCCTCAGAAACAGGCTGACACCCTGTCCAACCTACAGTCACCTCTGGATGCTACCACTCAACCTCCCTGCAATGTGACAAGTTGGCAGGTGTGAAAAACTACCTGCCATTCAGTTTCAAAACGTGTCCACTGACAAAATCTCACTGACACTCATCCTCATACAACAGGAACAGTGACGAGAATGCTGGCAAGAGCACAGGCAGGGTCAAGTGTCAGAAAATGTAATTTTTCTTACAACGATGATTATGTAAGTTAGCAGTGTATGAAAGGGCTCTCAGAACCCTTGCTCCTCTTGCTTAAGAGATCTGAAATGCACAAGTCGTGCATGTCCTCAGTTACAGGTTCACGGACACAGAGACATTAAGCACCAAGACACTTCTGCAAGACAAGCTCTTGGGTGGCACCTATGTCGTTATTAATGTATGTTATTTCACAGTGGAGGATGGCTGCAAATTCCTCAGGAGGTGCTTAACATTATTCTGTCTTTCTGTTTCTGGGAATTGAGCACTAGGGGCAATATTCTACCCTGATGAAACATCACCGAAGTTCATGAATAATTATTGGCCTCGGTGGTCTCTGTGCAAAATTGGACGCAGATGTTTTTATGACACCCCATGATGTCTGCTTTCAATATAGGTTTTATAACCTTCAGCCTAAGTCAGAGTCATGTGCCTCAAGGAGAGAGGGTGCTCACAGAGATTTAAAAAAAAAAAAAACAACACAAAAAAACAACCACAAAACAACCAACCAACCAACGTTTCTGGATGGAAATGTCAGAACACTGAAAAACTCCCCAAGACTGAAACTCGGGAGCGATCACGATTGTTGGACCCTTCAGCCAGACTGACATGGTCCTGCAGCCCCTGGAGTTTGAAAACTCTTGATATTCCCATATTATTAATGGCTATCCCTCTCCATACAAAGGTTAAACAATCAATCCTCTGATGAAAAAAAAAAATCCAGGCTTCCTGGAGACAAAACAAAGAAAAAAGTCATTTCCGCTAGCAAATATATTAACACAGAAAAGCAGAAGTTGTTAATTTAAGTTCATGGAGCTTTGGTTCCAACCTACAAACACATCCATAGCACAGGTTCAAACAGACTAACCACACTTTAAGGGCAGATTCACCTTCAGTTATTCAGAAAAGGAGAAAAAGGAAGGGACTAGGTCTTGTGAACACAGATCCTTTCACTAAGCAAGACTGAGAAGGGGTAGAAGGAAAAGGACTTCCCTATACAGTCTCTACTTCAAATTTCTGCTCTATGAGATGTTTCTATTACTTCTTTTTCATAGGTGGTGGTAACAAATCTCCAAGACCAGTGAAGAGGACAGCAAGAACATCCCCAAAGCCCGCAGGACTACTGTTTCTTGCCCAGGTAATGCTGTTGCACCAAAACATTCCAACATAGGAGTTTACAGGGGAGACATCACATTGCAGAAGTTACCTTTCCAGAAGTTACCTTTCACAGCTTGGACGCAACATTCTCATTGCCTGAGTTTAACACACATACTGTGAGGTTAAAGTTCACTACAGCAAAATACGGCGCCTTCGGCACAATTTCACACCAAGTTTGCGGAAACTCAAGTTTGCACACAGGGAATAAATCCAGGAGTCCCAAACTCTGTGCAGACCCGGTTATGCCGAGCGCCTTGACGTGCTCTCACAGCAGTTGCTTGATCTACGCCGTCTTTGGGATTAAAACCAGAGCAAGGCCTTTCCGGCAGTCCTCAACCCCTGGCTGCACGTTTGCCACTTCACTGCTGGAGTCCGCCCTTGCGCAGTTGTGTGCGCGTTCTGCGGCCCAGGGCACTCGGCCGACGCGGGCTGCGAGAGCATAAAACACGTCTGCTGGGAAGCAGCTGCAATTTCACCCGTCACCTTTGCCACTGAAAGCGGAGCTGTGTGATTACACATCGGGAGTCCCCAAAATTACAGGCAAAGTCACTTCCTCTGCAGCTCAGCCTTAAAACGGCCAGAAGAGAAATACAGATGCCATTTCAGTCCTGTTTTGCAGAAGCTGGCATGGGTCCAGGCTGCACACTGGTACCACAACTGTGTGGAAAAACACTAACCTGATATTTATACCTGCAAGCTCCGTGCTTGCAAGCGCGGTGAAACACTCACATAGGGCATTCCTATGACCAAGCGTTACACGTTCCCAAAATACGTGCTAGCTGCTAACAGCCCAAGTACCCCTCACCTGTAATATAAATTACCCAAGTCTAATGGCACATTGGAAACTCAGCAGAACTCAATGCAACACTCACAATCCCTAATAAAACAGAAAAGGGGGCAGGGGAACCAAAAGCAAAGGCAAGCCTCAGGATCAGCATCCAGAGGAGGACACAAAAACAATCAGAGGGCTGGAGAACCTCTCCTGTGAATACAGCCTGAAAAAGTTGGGGTGATTCAGCCTGGAGGAAAGAAAGCTCTAGAGAAACCTTATTGGGGCCTTTCAGTACTCAAGTAGGAAGGACGGGGGCCATCTTTTTAGCAGGGCTTGTTGTGACAGGACAAGGGGTGGTGATTTTAAACTAAAAGAGGGTGGATTTAGACTCGATATAAGGAAGATGTCGTTCACAGTGACAGTGGTGAAACCCTGGCCCAGGTTGCCCAGAGAGGTGGTCGATGCCCCATCCCTGGAAACATCCCAGGTCTGGTTGGACAGAGCACTGAAAAACCTGCTCTAGTTGCAGATGTCCCTGCTCCCTGCAGGGAGGATGGACTCGAGGAGCTTGAAAGGTCCCTTCCAACCCAAACCATTCTAGAATTCTATAATTCTATGAAAGCACATACTTGATGACTCAGTGCTCTCAGTGGCAAAAGGGTGCCTTCTGTTGGTCAGAAATAAGAGAGAGGGAACCAGAGGAGCGTAACAGATCTGGGATGATCAAGAAGGTATTTCCAGTTCTGTGCACAAATCCCTGTGGGTGGCCAGTAGGAAAAAGCAACAAAGGTCTGTGCTCCCAATTAGGGAATTACATGTGTAGCAACACACCTGAGCATTCTGTTTGGCAGCCGACAGCAGGGGACATGAAGCTGTTCCTTTGCTTGGTTCTGCTGCATTTATTTATTTATTAGAAGCAACAGGGAGTTTTTTGTCACTTCTATACATGGTCTAGTTGCTTAATATTGGATCGTTTGCTCTTTTTCTCCTGTTCCTACTTTAATCAATAAGTTGCAGGGTGAAAAATGCAAGAAATGCTGTATACAATTAAAGCAGCCCTATATGCTATGGTTTACTTTTCTGGGAGGCCAAAATACTATAATTAAAATACTCACCACACAGTCTTGGGAGAATGGAGAGTCAATAGCAATGGAAGGTGCAGGGATTTTTCTAAAGACTTAATCTGGTGTTTTCAGCTTTATCCTCTTTTGCAATTTTCTTTTGTTTTAGCAACATTATGACACTCTGGAGTAAAAAAAGTATTTCTGGGATTATTAAAAAGTTCCCCTTTCTGGCCACGCATTCATTGGCCTGAATTCCTTAACTGCTTTAGATATCAAAACCAGAAATAGGAAATGGAAAGTAATAATTAGTATGCCACGGAAGAAAAAATATACACAGAAAGCCCCTGTGCCATAATAGACACTACTGAAGAGCACTTTGTCATACCATTATGTATGGCATAGGAACTTGCTTTGAATTAACTGGATAATAACACAACAAGGATATCCAAGATGATTAAAAAAAATTAGAGGCTGGTTATTAATGATCTTTAGACAGACCAGTGCCACAGATGTCCCTGCGTATGTACCTGTGAAGATACGTTTTCTACAGCTCTGTTAGCTGCTCTGTAAAGAAGACATGAATTGAATCCAACGACTAATTTGCCAGGAATCTTACTTTTTAAGACCACTGAATCAGAGCACTGGGAATTGTAAGGGATCAAACACAAAAGCATTTTCAAAAACGTCTCCAAAGCCAGCATCGTTTCAGACCGAACAGCAGGTTCATCCTCTGATCCAAGTCTGTTACGGCGGAACAGCGCCAAACAAACGTCTATTAATATTCTGCCAGGAAGCAGGAGCGGATGGGCTCTTGCATTACATTAAGTGAAGTGATCAGGTTAAGAGTTAGGCATCGGTCACGCAGCTCCTCCATTCAAGCACAAACCTCTTCACCCATCATCGTGTGTTGTCAAAGGCTTTTGTGCGTCGCAATATTAAATACTAGTACCCTGGGGATGGGACATGAATAGGCACAACATGGAAATTATGATGCATGCAACGATACCCTTTAACCTATTAACAAGTATGACCAAGCTTCCTTATTCTGAGCTCTCTAATCATCAAGGCAAGAAGACATCAACAGCTAGCATGTCACACTGACAGGGCCTTCAATGGCAAGCGTGGTTCAAAGGTCCATAGGAAACACAAAGAGGCTTTGTCTTTTGATGTAAAGAACAAAGCTACCATGTGGCACAGCATCACACATGTAATTAGTCAGGAAAGTTAATACAGTAGAAGCAGATGGTGGAACCGTGTCAACATTTTTAGTGGGCACACTTCCCCTTACTCTTGAGTTGCTGTGAA
This sequence comes from Baryphthengus martii, assembly GCA_013396935.1. Lineage (NCBI taxonomy): Eukaryota > Metazoa > Chordata > Aves > Coraciiformes > Momotidae > Baryphthengus > Baryphthengus martii. The sequence continues at coordinate 176,685 of VWZK01018824.1, read as the reverse complement.
CCGAGGTCATGGGGACGCAGCAGGCAGATTGTCAATGAGCTGGACCACACCAGGGATCAACATTACCTTTTTATCTACCCATACGAGGTACCTGGGTGTTCCCACCTCTACTTTCAGATCTCTCCATCCCATGCCCATGCCCCAGGGTAGCACACATTAACCTCACTGTACGTGGAGGGAAATTGAGGCTAAGAGGGATAAACAGTCTCTAACTCTGGTTGTGCTGGGAGATACTGAGAGGAAAAGGCATTAAAGCCACACTTTTGGTGGCCCAATCGAGTTCCTGAATGCTACATGATTCACTCGTACAGCGCAGCTACAGCACACGTCACTCCACAGTGCTTTGCATATCTGCAAAGAGCAACTGCTTCTCTGACACTTCTCACCTGCCAGCCCTAAAGCTCGGCTAACGACAGACAAAAACAAGAGGCTCCTGTTTGCCACTAATTGTGCTGGATGCACAGAAAATGTAAAACCCAAAGCAGAAGGATTGCACAAAGAAACACAATACAGGAAACACTGTGATTAATATGACTTTGAAGTAATAGCCCTGCACAGCCTTCAGACAAAGTCTCCTCTGCTGTTATCGTCAACCAGTTCTGCCCAATTCCCCAGCTCTGTACCTCACGGATTTCAATAGTACCCAGGTGAGGGTGGCAGGAGCTTTCAGCTCTATAAGTCATTTAATTAAAATAAAATGAACAACCAGCAGTCAGTCAAACCGCACGTATGCTCCAGCCACTACAGCTGTCGAATTCTGCAGCCCTCGGTCCAATCTGATTTCCTTTAAAGCTCCTGGCAACCCATTAATTAAAACGCATTATTTACAGCTTCCAGGGGCTTGAAACCATGGGATGCACTTGATGGAATTTATGCAATTACACACAGTCAGTCCTAGCGACAGGCTCCACTCTTGCTCTCCTCTGCTCCCACACTTGGCCGCTCCCTTCCCCGCAGCCCATCCATGCAGCCTGTCCACGCGGTGCTGCTCGGCCTGGGCCTGGATCAGCTGCCATGGAAATGAGCAGGAGGCAACAAAGGGACCGCGAGTCTCTCGCTGCAGATGGAGGAGTTGTGAGGCGAGAGCGCAGGAAGGCCAAGACAAAGAGAAACCGATTTGCCTGCTGGCTCCAAACACAAACAAACCTCCTGCTTTGTGCGACGAGATGTCGATGAACAGAGTTTTCCCCTGATTTAACAAACCAAGCCCCTTCCAGCCAAATCTAACCAGGCTAGGTGGATGGAGCATCCTGCCTTTGGTCCTACGCAGCAGTCCATTAGTGCTTCATGGCAAAATATCAATAACAAGGTGATCCCAAAGCAAACCCAGATGATGTGTAGTTTAACTTCCTTAAGAAGCAATCCCTATATCATTTGTAAGGCAGCATTAGCTGCAGACAGATCCTCTACTTTCAGAAGCAGTTTTTCTTTTCTTACTCTGTTATTAAGCAGTCACGCTCATCAGCAATTCCCTTGACTTTGTAAGAAAAAAAAAAAGGCATCTTCAAGCATACATTAGAAGGTATGACTGACAAGCATAACAAAGTCTACTGTGTCTTTGAACTGATTTCCAAAGGTTTTTTATGAGAATAAAGGGAACAAAGTTCTATGGAGCCACGAACTTTTTACTGCTTAAGGACTCCCACATGAACACTGCGGAAAGATCAAGTACCATAAGCCCAAGACATCCATACATATAATCCTCCCAAGGATTATTAGGTTTTCCTTCCCCTTCTATGTGTTTCTCATTTTTTTTTATTCTTCCCCCCCGCCCAAGGCCAGTAACGTACCTATGTAAAACCTATGGAAGCCATTTTTAATGAGATAAAGAGGAGAAAATTGTATGAAAATAAGCTGCTATCAAAGCCTAATAGTTTTCTTCCAGCACTACAAAGTGGATTTTGGCCTTATTCTCCTGTGGTTCATTCACAATAGGAAAGAGCGCCAAAAGCAGAGACAGCGTTTATTGCATGATGCAGAAACAGCTCCGCAGAATTCAGTCTGTAATTCCAAATACCCAACCTGCCTGCACCGTGCCCTCGGCTGGTGAGAGAAACAACTTAACTGCTCTGATGTCACTGTACCTACTCCAATTCAAATTAGCTCTAAAAGCCTCTTTCACCAAGATGTACTGCAATAGTGTGTTAGCATTACTTAAATCCAGATTTAAATATTCTCCAGAAGTGGTTTGGGTTTTTTTGTTTTGGTTTTGCTTGTTTGTTTGTTTTTTGTTGTTTGTTTTTTTTACCACAAGAAGGCCAGAAACACAGGAGTTTGTATCAGTATTTGCCTCCCAATTAAGTCTTCTGTCATGGTGATTTTCATAAGAACAGCTATGAATGAATTTATAGAAGATCAGTGATCACGAAAATGTCTCTGAAATGACTGGTTTGTTATGTTCTCATGGCTTATTCTGTATTGGGTCCTTGTATGTGATAAAAGTACCAACACTTTCTATTCAGGGCAGCCAGAATGAAATGCCAGACACTTATACATGAAATTCAGCAATGTGTTTTCAGATTGTTCAAGAGAAGAGTTTGTAAAAGCCTAGCCCTTAGAGTATGGAGTCATAAACTTAGAATACTTCAGTAAATTTCTAGGTCCTCAGCATTAACATACATTAAAAACATTAATTTACATGCATAATTTTAATTCAACATGTTTGGTTTTTTTGTGGTTTTTTTGTTTGTTTTTTTTTTTAAAGTTTTAAGTTTGGTACATGACATCTACTGGCAATACTGCGTGGTTACCACTGCAGTACAGCAAATGATCTATGGCCCCAGCTCAGCAGTACCCTCTAGAAACAAAAAACAAAAGAAGCATCAGAACCAAAATGTGAGATTCAAGGGTGAGAATTCTGCCTCCAGGAGGAGAAACAGCATCCTCAATCTCAGTAGGTCAGAAATTAAGGAATAAGCAGAGGGATCATTTTTGTATGTTCCTCCAAACTCTCCTCTAAATAGCAGCACCGGTAAGACCCTACTGAAGACTACGGCAACAAGGTAAAGCTAAAAGGTTTCCTAACTACCCAACACGTCCAGCCTGTCACCACCAGAACTGGGACCAGTGAGCAATATCAGAATTAAACTTCCCCTCTGCAAATGGTTTCCAGTCACCTAAGTGTTACCAAGACAACTCCAGCGACCAGAATGCAAATCACCTTTGGGGTACCACGGTAAACTCTGAGCACTTACCAACTCTGCATGCAAATTTAAATCACAACAAATTAAATGCCAACTGTGTAAACAGCAGAAACCATTAAACTATCACAGGAGTCAATGGTACTATAGTCTGGAAAAGTGTTAGTGGAGGCAGTAACAAAACGGAGCAAAAGGAGGAGGAGACGCACATAAAAAAGTTCAGCCTTGTAATTCACAAGTGCCAGGCCAAGGCTTCTCATTCCCTAGGAAACATCACTTTTCCTTTGACTTCTTCTTGTCCTGGATGTCAACTATAAATAAGCCCTGATGTTGGGGCAAAACTTTACGGGTAGGAAAGTCAGGCAGCTTTGGGTGCCAAGAGATAGCTGGTTATAAACAACCCTGGAGCTATGCATTTCAATTGTTTTATTTCTGACAACTGCATAAGAAAAAAAAAAAAAAAAGAAATATACTTTCTTTTGCCTTCAGCACTGATGTGCGAGGCAATCTCAAAACCCAGAGTGTTAAAGAAATGTTCTGAATGCAGAAACTGTTTTGCAAAAATGCTGATCAAGCAAACACAGCAGCAGTTACCTTCCTGCCCTGAAAAGCTAAGGTAGTAAATAGCTCCAGCAAGTGTAACTGTAAGGACTTCGGCAACAGTAACTAAGAATTTTAAGATAGGTGATAAAATCAGAGACTGAAATCTGACAACCAGGAAGGGGTCAGAAACACTGAGAGCTGCACTCCCCATTAAAGCTGAGTAACATACAGTGAGGTTTTTTTTATCCTGTTAATTTTCACTGGGAAGTTCCAACCACTTTGCAACCAGAACAGGCAGAGTCAGATTTTCTGGAGAAAACTGGTGGTTCCTTCACCTCAATTTTAGGCTTCCATCAGGAGGTAACTTCACCTGAAGCCAAATTCCTTCTTCTCCCTGCTGTCCCATCTTCACATGGACTAACAAAAAAAACCAAACAAACAACAAAACACAACCAACAAAAAAAAAAACAAACAAATCCCTGCATTTTAGTGGGAGCATGCTAAACTGGATCTCTCAAAGCCAGAAGTGGAACAGTAAGAATGAGAAAGTCAGTAAAGATAAGTGAAATAAACCACTTGGCTGCCAGAGGATCAATAACCATTTGCCTTGTTACGTGTTGTGTTAGATACATGAATAAATAAAATTGTTAGGGTCTATATTCCTCTATCAAGACTCTTGAAATATTCCTGATAGGAGGTGTGGACCCTCTGGCAGCTTTGCAGATCCCCCACACGAATGAAAGCCAGCTCAGAAGTCCTGCTGTCCACCTCACATAGCTGCTCAAGTGTTCACATGCCTTTATTTTTCCTCTTGCAGTGAGACTTTATGAAGCACTTGGCTACAAGAGGATTTACTGATTAAAGCACCAAGCACAAGCAGTTCAAGTGCAGAGCCAAAAGCAAGCCAACACAAGTCTGACCGCTTTGTTCCACCCTTCATTTTGCCAAGGTGAAGTCCTTTCCAACAGATTAAAAAAGTGCAGCTTTTCAGTAAAAATTCTCATTCTACTGCCAGGTTAAATTACTGTTGGATAGGCTGTATGACCAGGCAGGAGTCTCTGTTAGAGCATGAAAATTTGCCTCATGGGACTCACTGTGCAGTTACAATCACTTGAGACATTGATCATTCCACAGAAGACAACACTGGGTATGATCTCCTGTTGTTAGGGCTTTCCTTGCCCAGCTGGGAGCAATTCATTAAATCTCAGGAGGGTTTATTTCAAAACAAAACAAACAAAAAATAAATCAAGAGAACTCTCTTCATGTCTGTGTGTTAAAAAACCCTCATGCTTTAGAATATTTGAGCATTCAGAAGAATATTTTGTAAAGCCTCCCATGTATGCTGCAGGCTGGCCCAAAGATGCCAAAGTACGCTCATCAGAGAGGACTCCATGTGGTCATGGCACACAGGCATCAGGAAATAGCTGATGCTTCGAGTCAAAGACATGTCACAGACTGACAGGGAACTGGGAAAGCAACACAGAGGGAAGGGTCCATCTACACAGAGGGGAAAATCTGCATGCTTTGATACTCTTCTCACACATTTCTTTGGCTGTTACGGGTGAAAAATAAGCAAAACAATGTATATGGAGTTCAGCCCATTGACAGGTCAATAGCAGCTCAATTCCAGGCCAGGTAATCACCTAATACATATTCTTAGACATGCATAAGGTAATTTTTCATTTAATTAATTATTAATGAGGACAGCTGTTTCAAAAGAGCACCCTCCTCCCTCCAAAAAAGGAAACAAAATTCCCAAATCCCAACTGACATCAAATACGGAGCAAACACAGCTACAAAATTTAGAAGGCAGATGTCTCTCCAAACAGCTGTACATTTAACAGTCTTGCTCCCTGAAACCACTGCCACCAACTTCCAGACTTCCCTTCTTGTGAAAGAATAAACGAGTCAAGGATCTGAAGCTGCACGGATAGCAGAGCAATACCACTTACAGTATTTTAATAAGAAAGCTCCTATTCTCTGCTGTGTGAAGAAAAGTTTTGTTACTCAAAGTTGGCTCCATTCTTTTCCTTTCTTCTTCCCAGCCCTCAGTCTGTGGCAGTTCATTATAAGATGTGAACATTTCACTTTGTTCCTGGGTCAGTGAGGTCCTGTCGTGTGATTCAATTGGCAGGTGACTTTTAAATGGGTCAGAACTGATAGTAAGCTGTTAAAATGAGAATAAGCTGATTGTTCCTGGGACTAGAAAAGAACAGAGGGGCCTTTCAGAGTATCTGTCTCCAGATAACCTTTGTTATGTAATGGAGCTGCCTTACACCAACTTTTTTTGTAATATTTTTTTTTCCCTTTTTCCATGGAAGCAACTATGGCAAGGTTTGTGCTCCTTGCACATGCAGGACAGGGGTCTCTCACGGTCCCTACAAGTCTGCTGCATAGTGAGTAAGGACAAGCCACAGCTCTAACGCTACAACACACAGAAGTGCCCAAAGCCAAATTAAGGATTGCTAACAGTCACCTGTCCTGTGTAGCAACGATTTCCACGTTTGCAGGCAGTCTCCTGAAGACTAAATTTGACTCTTTTCCTAAAGCCAGATGCACTGTGTACAGGGGTACAAAGTTACTTTGGAGAGAAGTGAATTTATAAGCTGTTGCGCTTGGAAGTCTTCAGGCTCACGCCAGTTTTCTGTGAGAACACCAAGCCCTTTGTCAAATCAATTCAAACAGGCTCATGATTTAGATCAAACCCTCAGTCTCTCCACAAGTCATCCGAGGCCAAATGGAGACCAGTCACTAAAACATAATTAACTACGATTTCTGGCTGCTTAGAGGCCAACATTCAAATTTATACCTTCGAGAAATCCTCACTAATCAAAATCCAAGTCAGAAGACAAAAAACTTCCTGCTTCCCCAAGTCATACTGGGGCTTCCGAACATTGCCTGGAAGAGTTCTTTTAATGGGTTAATCTGAATTTACGTAAGCTCAACTGGAGAACAAAGTTTGGGCTTCTACGTTTTATCTGCAGTAAAAACAAACAAACAAAAGTGGAAAGCTATTGACACCTTCTGTTGTTCTTGCAGTCACAGGTTCATTTTTCTCTGGACCAGCTTTTCTGCTTTGAGACCAAAATGGATAACAAGTTTTTAAATAGCAGAGTAATAGAAAATCTGCAATTATTTCAGCTTCAGGCCTATCCTTAGAGTTTCAATATTATCTAAAAAGTAATAAAAACATTCAGAACGAGCACATGCAACAAAATTACTATTTGAAATATTCTTCCATAGTCTGCAAATAAGAGACTACTTAAATTTGATTTATGTAAACATAAAATTGTGGAAAATATACAGCCTGTAGTGATATTTCCATCCCCTTCTCATTCACACCCTCGAAAATTATGTATTGTTTTCTGCTTTATTTGACATCATTCTTAAAACTGGATATTTATGTCAGTTCTTATTAGTTGTTTTCACTGCTGTTTCTCAGTGCAATTTTGCTGTACACCTTGCCACATGGCAGAACCTTTTTTTAATGCAGCAAAGAGGCTGCCAGGGTGAAGCTTTAGTTTGTAGCTCAGTCCTTTTATTATTAGTCTACATTTTTGTGATCTCTCACAAACCAATGCAATATTTTATAACAACGAAAGCAAAAAAAACCCAAAAAAATGGAAAGTGCCCCTTAGCCTTTGAAGGACACAGGAGTGTCCTAAATCAGTGACAGCTGAAGTGCATGACATGCAGCCAAACCCTCATGCTGTCACTGCGCTGCTCCACGTTTTCCTTCCTTCTCTGGACCGCGTGTGTTGCCAGGAAGAAATCCCAATACTAGGTGGAACAACCACATGAGCACATGCACACCAGCCCACCACCTCTGCTCTTCTGGAGCAACGTGTGGCCAACTCCAAAATAAGCTGGGAGAGGTGAAAAGGAAGGCAGTCAAGTTAGTCTCCGCATTCTCCCCCTGGCTTTCCTTGACAGGATTCGTATGTAACCTGTCAGGTATAAAATCTGCTCTCTGCAGGGACAAATGTCCTCTGGAGCAGCTATGTCCTGGATGTCTCCAACCTGACCACTCTGCCAACAGCCACACTCAGCAGCTCTCATGTCCCAACCAAATGCTGTATGGTGCTGTATAAAAGCCTAGTGAGCTTCAATTCTCACACTGTAGCACTTTACAATCTATATTATGACAAGATAATAAATCAAGAGCATCGTAACATCACATTCAAACAGTGACAGCGCGCTCTACCTACCCCCAGGGCACCTATAAATCACAACTGCTCTCCCAGAATGTGTGCATCTGTAATTTTACAGATTCAAAAGGTCAAAACTTTACCTACATTTACTTTAATGCTATTCATACATTATTAAAACCTTTTAGGAATCACCCGCTTGCTCCAGGCCCTCCCCCACAGGGCTGGGCAGCAAGGGCACACTAGTTTGGGAATAATTACATACTCCACGTCAAGGACAACTATTTAAAGTCAAGCAGAGAAAAGAAAGATGCTAATTAAGGTAATGACTTAACATTTCTAATTTAGCTCTAAAATAACCATGTTTGTTTAATTTTGTGAGCATTGCATTACATAACAAACACTGGAATCTCTCATTTGAGCACATAGAGCCCTTTATCCAAAAGCAGTAAGGTGCTCGAGAAAGCTTTCCACGTGAATCTTAAGGACCAAGCATCTGAACCTCTGGGAAAAGATGGATCCAAACAGTCAGTTCTCATTCTTTCTGCCGTTGTATGCATTGGAGAACCAACACCTGCCACAGCTTTACATCCTCTTACCAGTAGGAAGGAATATTGATTTTTGCCCAGGGAAATGGATGAGGAAGAACAGACAACAATGCTTAACAGCATTTCCCAAAGCTGCTTGTTGTTGTTGTTTTGAAGACTCCCTTTGAAGATTAGTAACTAGTTCATTTCTGATTAATTTGAAAGATTTAATTCAAAACACGGCAGAAGGCAGCGTGCCAAATCAGATGTTGAGTTTAACCAAACAAAAAAGATGCCAATTATTCAGGCAACACCTTATCCAAACAGCAATATACAGCTGCTAACAGGTATAGGATGCTGCAAAGTTTAGCTTCGAGGGTGGTCGCTGTTTTGTGTGACTGCACTGTCTACACCTTAAAGGGGGAACAACCCATGAGCAGAAGACATAATACATCCTGAAGAGTTTAACCTTCTTGCTGGAAATCAGCGTTCCAGCATGCACGTGCTTGCACACACACATCATCATACACATACATAGTTGTTACGACCTCAACTATCCATCCTCAGTTATTTGGAAAATACCCAACTCTTCAACTGCTACGACTACCTATCTAGCAGAAATATACCTTTCCAAGCAGCCTGAAACTCTGAAATTTTACTTAGGTGGTTTTATCTTTTCGTTTTCCAGGAGATATGATTTACTTACAAGCCAATAAACACATATGTGGTCACTATTTATAATGCTCAAATGCCTGTTACTGCTTATTGATTCAAAGATTGAGTGTATAAGAAGTCCAACCTTATGATCAAAGGATGCACATACGACATGCAGAGAACCTCCCTGCAACTCCATGGCTCCCGTACCTCAGAAGACCCTCATAGCCACTTCTGCAATGTCATTCTCTGAACAATGGAAACCTGTGCTCTACTTGGAATTTCAAAACTCACTCAAAGCAGTGGCACACAAAACAACTCAGGACTGAGCACGTAAGAATAGTCAGGCTTCAGGACACCCAAGTAGAAACGTCACTGGGATTTTAGAAGCCATGTTAGCAAGTCATCCTCTGGCAGCACCAAAGGCAGCGAATGGCCTGGTTTTTAACAATACAAATGAACCCAAGCGACACAATACATTTAAAAAACTTTTTAAAAGAGCTGCCAGAAGCCACAGCCTACTGCTAAAGGCAGGAGGTATGTGAACACCAAAGAAATCGGATTTCACTGGAATTCTGAGGAACTTGGGGAGACCTGAGGTTAGTGCTTCCTCTTCCTTTGCGCCTGTCAATGGGCGTACGCTGGTACAGTACCCAGCGCGAGGGCCTGCCGAGCCCAGCCGTAGCTGTAGGCAAAGCTTTATGAAAACAAGTAACAGCTGGAGATCACGGGCTACATTTTGACCACCCTCTCATCCATTTGAAATTGCACATGGGAATCCTGCCCCTTAGTAAGAAAAAAAAGTCTTTCTGACAACAATGAGCAACTGGGAAGCATCTGGCTGCCTTCCCCTATCCTAATCTCATGGGAACAGTAGCAACTACCCAATAACCTGACCTTTTGACTGGGCTGTGCTTGAATTATTCTGGTAGGCTCACCTTTTCAACCCATCTCCTTCTTTCAGTTCATCTTAATTTATGGTCCATTTCCCTGATGTGCTCCTTTAGTGACCTGTGTATAAACAACAGTTGCTTATACAAATCAACATTATTTTCGTTTGGTTCAAATGCTTTCATATTTACCTAACAACTGCATAGTATTTTAGACAAAAAAAAAATTTAAAAAATCTCACTTCAGATACCCCAGGTCTTATCCTAATTGTATGCTTCCTTTGTATTCGCCTTGCAACATTTGCAAGAATGAATCATGAGATAAAACTGTTAAGTTACAATACTGCTTATGCTACTTGTATGTTATGCTTATGTTATGTGCCTGGAATAAACAGACCTTATCGTCACAGTATGCTGAGCCACCCTAACAGCTGTCAGGACACCATAACCTCACTGCAATATCACACATCCACTCCTAAGGTTACAGTTGAGGTTTCTCCAAAGCCTGAAAACTCCAAACACACTTTATTTCTTAATATCACATGAGAGGTCATTGTCCTGGAAATACTCTCTATGAACAGTCAATACCAATGGCAAAGTCAAAGAGGTTTAATTCCACTCCACACTTACTTTTAAGACATTCATTGAAAACATTTATTGAACAGCTCCCTCTAAGACCAGAACATTCTAAGCAACACTTTGATGAACACGTTGCCAGCAGTGGCTGCTTCTAGCAGAAACGAGTGATGTTTTGGCTTTCATGTTCTACTAAGTACTACCATCAGTTCCAGGTTCTTGTATGCTTACAACACACGTTCACTGATCCATACTTGCAAATCAGGAAATTGATCATTAATGTAGCACCAAGGCCACATTCATATTTTTCCTGTAGAGAAGGACAGCACAGCATCTCCTATCAAAGAAATAAAAATCATTCCCCAATGAAATCAAGCAAATAAAAAAGGCTTCACAGAAAAAAGAGACTCCTCCATGATCCAGCCTTATTGATACACGCTAGCTCTACTTTGGAACCACTCCCTTCTCTCTCCTAACCCCTTGCCACACAGCATGTGTAGTACACACTTGTGCATGGGCAGTTAGAGCTTTATGATACTGTGCATGGCAATGAGTAGCTCAGTTTAAAAAAAATACAACTGCAAGAACCTATAATAAACAAACCACAATGAAACTCTGGGTCTGTCAGGGTGAGTGTGTAGATTATCTTGGGTTGTAGCGTAAATTACACAGGAAGCTTTGTGTTTTACCTTCTTTCTAATAGGTAGAAAGCTTCTTGTCTTCATTTTATTATCTATCCTTGAATAATTAAGGCAACAATGCAGCACCTCAGCACATGAATAAGTCTAAACAAATGCATTCCTAATGAATCTCCACTGACTTCGCTAAGTTTTATAACCTCTAGATGTCTGACTGGCAGACGTGATAATGTTTAGTAGACAGATGGACTTGATGATCTTGATGGTCATTTCCAACGTTAATGATTCTATGATTCTAAGTGTGAATAAGCACAAATCTTGTGTTCTAGATCCAGGCAGCCCAGATAATCTGCACTCAGCTGGCTCTGATCCCACCAACTTTATCTGAACCACTTAACCTCTCTTTCTTGGTTTCCCACCTTTCATCTGGAACATTAATACATACTTCACAGCCCTGATTTAAGAAAAAAAAAATAAATCCATTATTTAAAGTTTATACAGTGCTTTGAAGATGAAAAGGGCTATGTTTTGTCACTAGCACAGCTTCAACAGAAAGATATGGTTTGTTCTCACTCAGGAAATTTCTGTCATTGAGTTCTGTTTGAAGAATATACTTATCTGAAGAAAAATCTACTTTATAGGAATAAAAAGCATTGTATTTAATAACTTGTCTGAAAAAAAAAAAAGGAAAGAGGAAGCATGGCACAACGGGGAAAGATCCTGGACATTAAAAGCTGGCAGGATTAGAAAGCTGCATTGTCTCTCTCAAGAACCCTGGAGATTTTAGGGGATCCCTGGAGTGATCCTACGTGTCCATGACAAGCCAGAGCAGGCAACTACATTGCATCAAAACTGAGGGTTCTAAGCTCCAAGAAAAGGTTCCCTTTTGCTTAGTTCCCTTCGATTCACATTTAAGATAACAATGTAGTACAGATCCTCCCTGTGAAATCAGAACCTTACCTACTGGTGTCAATAGAGATTTTCTGTCTGGATGAGCAGTTCTTGCTCCACTTCCAAGCTGCATCGGCACGTACCGCCATAATAAAGCACATGGGGCAGAACATGACCAAAAGGAACATCTTATATGGCTCCTTGAATTCTTGCTGGTGAGAGGGGTATGACGGCTGGGGCCTGAAGCTAGGAGGCTACATGGATCTAGACTTGCCTCTTATTTCCACACACTGACCCAGTCCTGCCAGACAAACTGCCAAGTTTATGCTACGTTGACAAAATATGACATCACGGCTATTTTCTTTCCTTTCTTTCTTTCAAAGAGGGGGGGTGTTTTTGTTTTGTTTAATTTGTTGTAGCTGCTGGCACGTGTGAGGAGAGCAGCATCCCAGCTACAATAGTTTTGGAAGCTGGATTCATTGTGTTGTGACGGGTTGCTCAGGGCTCTCTCTACAGTTTCCATTTCCTTGGCAGAGCTGCAAGCAGTACAATGTCAGAAGACAAATTACAGAGGCATTTACCCAGTTCCGGGGCCTGTCATTTGCTGTTCAGCCTTGACCAAACTGGCATGATGTACTGAGTGCGCTCCGCTGCTTGTGGGACAATTTTCTTGGCACTGCAAAGAGACCTGTCATCATATTTTTGGACAAATGCACTGTGTTAAACACACCTAAGTATTTTAGGCCACAGTGTAAACCAGTGTAGCTTTACAGAAACCAACACAGCTATTTACATTCACTGCTGCTAACGATTCGGTCCTTTAACGTCAGATCAGCTTGAGAACAGGGACTTTAAAACACAGAGCGCTGCAGGATTTGTGTTTGTTTACTGCTGTACAATCTTTAAAATAGTCATCATAAAAGCGTCCAATGCAATCATCTACCAACACTCTTCATGCAAAAGCAGTATGTGAACTTTGCCAACTTATAAATAATGAACATGTGTATTATATGCATTGTTAGCAGATATATTTGTAAAGCCTTCCACAGTTCAGCAATGGTAAAAGTCACACCAGGGCAAGTTCACCAGAGAAACTCACTCCATACCCAGTAATGTGACTTGCTCTCACAGCTCAGAGGGTATTAATTCTCCTTCAGTAGTCTTCTTGCCTCTAATGCTCTTTCCTTCTTACCCCCTAAAGCATATTTCCTCTATCACAACAGCCCTTTCAGCCTCTGAATTGAACTCTCTTACTTTGAGAGCTTCTTTCAAGGCACCAGTTCCTGGCTCCCTGAGGTACTGGAAAGTACCTGCGTATTTCATGCATAACCAGTCGGGTCACCCCCCTCCGCCAGTTCTCAGGTCTCATGTTCTGTCAGAGAAATTCACTGAAATATTAGTCAAAATGCTTGAGCTTGTTCCTGGACACATAGGAAGACCTTTTGCTTTAAAGGAACCTACTTTTCCTGTTTAAATAAAATATGTGAGAAATTACACAGTAGAAACAAAGGCTCAAATTCTTCCCCCTTCTACATACCTCCTTCCAGTTTAACCTTTCGTGCACAATCAAGGCAGTGCTGCATCTAAGGCAGGGAAGAGATACCAAGCACCAGAACAAGGATTTAACTCAAAGTGCAGTGGAGCTATGGAACATCGCTAGGCAGATGCTAGATCCAGCTCTTTTGTCCCTAAACCCATTCAGAAGCAAGGAGAACGTAAGTCTCTCAGGGAAGAGGGAACTTCTTCTACTGATGTGGACTCTTCCCTAACCCAGAAAGAGCTGTCTGGGTAGGCTGAGGAAAGAAAACTGCATGCAAAATCCCTTCCTCTTGAGAAAAGAAGAGCAAGGAAATATAAGTGAACTTCAGTCTAGATGCCAGGGTCCCTTCCAGTAATACAAAAATGCTTTGAGAACTAAACAAACTTCTAGGACACTAACAAGGTACCTGGTGGAGCCCTGAATGCCACTCACAAGAAGGGTTTGGGTGAGAAACAAAACAAAAAGCACATTTCTGGAGATGTTGTGGATTAAAGCCACTGTGGCAAGTGCACTTCTGCAAACCTGAGTTATGCTCCCTTATAGCAGTCCTGTGTTCACACCCACATCAAGAAATCTCACCAAGCATGCAACCCTGATGCAAGGAAAATACTTTTTCTCAAATGTGCAGCATTACCTATTATTCACTTCAAAGCCCTTCCTGATATCCTCTAAGGTTCTGGAAATCATATCTTGAACAGGTTAATTTATTAAATGGAATATTTTCCATTATTTGCTTACACAAAGAGTTTATCCTGTGCTTTTGCTTTAATGATTATTTGTATAAGGTATTAAGCTGACTAGTGACAGAGAATTTAAAGAAAAAAATCTGTAAGTTAAACTAAGTTTCTGCATCAAACATGGAAATATAATGCAATTTTGCTTCCACTTTGATGGATGGCGATATTATGTAATAGGGGTACTATGGAGGAGGAGAAACCTTGCATTAGCACAATCCAGCAGTGCAGAAAGGCTTCAAAAAAACAGCCACACTGCTGAAGCTGGAAGTGAAAAGGAAGAGCTGATCTTAAAAGAAAAAGCCATTACAGCTTGGAAGAAGGAACAATCTCTCCAGGGATTCAAAGCAAGGATAATGGCCACTGGTTTCATCTTCCAGGCTGCCTCCTTTACATGGAAAAGCTTAAAATTAGCAATGTCTGCATTATCTTTAATTCCCACCATAATACCAATGTAGAAACACAAGCATTTAGAAGGAACTCAGTTTTAACGTGAGCCCCTCCCCTTCTGTTCTGAGAAACACTCAGAAAAATATTTCCTGATTTTGTTCTTTGGTGAAACAGCCACTGGAGACATTTCTGTTTGTCTGGGCAGCACCAAAAGATCGAGTAATAAAAAACATGCAAACTCTTTGTAGTTTTAATCTTTTTCCCAACTCTTTGTTCAAATATATAGTGTCAACTCTGCACCCGAGTGAATCCCAGCAATGTCATGGAGTCTTTCTCGCAAAAACAACTTTTAAAATAAAGTGTCAATCAGATTTTAGGAACTAAAAGTGCTAAAGATCAAACAATAGAGAACGGCACTACTGACTCAGAGCCCAGAAATGGTTCCTGAGACTTCAGCAAGCCTGAGGGAACCTTGACACAGTAACACTAACAGGGGTGCTTTCTGAATTATCTGAATGAGAACAATTAGAAACCATAAGCATGGAGGCATTGAGTCTTTATCTGAAGAAGTCTGCTATCTAGGGAATCTTATCCCATGAAGGAAGCAGGAAGAAAAAACTACCATTTACTTTCTAGGAAATGACAGCTGGAAACTGCAATGGGAATCATGCTGCTTCCTGCCTCAAACACTTCATTTTCACACAGAAGAGCCTGCTTCTACACAAACTCTTTCTATGCCAGGGATCTCCCAGTCTTTCAGGGACCATCTACATTGTCACTGCTGTAAGACAGGGACCATCACTTCTGTGTCGTGCAGACCCACAGTGAATAACAACTTGAGCCAGCCTCCCCCCCCCTCAGACTGTGTGCACATATCCCAGGTTGAAAGTCTCATTTTCTTATCACAGTCTATTTTCCTTCAGGCTAAATCCTTCACCATCTTTTCTCTGACTCCTGCCATATGCAAAGGTCAAAAGGTCATACACAAAACAGTGAGATGGAAAGGAATGAGGACAGAAGCATCTAACCAGGGTGGTGCTGCCTGCAGACTCTCAGTCCTGGAGCACGGGGACTGTCCTCCTTGCTGTATTTCAGCATCAAGGAATAAGCACTGTGCAAATAAACAATGATAAAAGGAGATCCTGAGATGCAGAAGGATTTTAATGACTGGCTTTCACTGGGATCCTGAATATGCTTTGCTTGCAGTGCTCGTCTTGTTTGAAATAATATTGCATCATTTCCCTAATAAAGAGAAGGAAGACTATCAATCTTCTGGATTCGCTCTATCTCAGAAATTGCAGATTGTACTCTTCCAATTCAAAGAAGTGGCAGTGACAAATTTTCTAGCAGCTACTCAGGCACTTAAAAGAGCAGTTAAGCTTCCACACTTAAATATATCCTTTTCCTTAAAAAGATTTTGCAGGCCTCCATACCATTTGTGTATTTGGAATGGATTTCCATACTTTTGAACTGAAACAGATGGAGATTAAGTGACATTCATAAAGGGCCCAGAACATTTTCATTTAGCAATCAGATTGAAGAATTTTGATAAAGAAGCCATGACAAGGCCAACACTGTTGCTACTGGTGCTGGGTCACGACAGAGCTCAGTGCTGAAAGTCAAGACATCCTCCATGAGGCTGAACTTCCCAATGTCAAAACTTCAAATTGTTTTTCCTCCTGGACTTACCCCTTTCATTTCTGCTCCAGACACATATATGTTTACCCATCAAACACAAGCAAACAAGAGAGTGCACCTATAAATTAACAGTCACACCTTCCAGGGGTTTGAAAGGACAGAAATAAAGAACAGTAATTTTGATACCTGCTCCATCATTGTGGTCTCATGGGCTGAAACACAGGCTCTTTTCATTGTATTTTACACCAGAGCACTTCTCTACCTATCTGGATGGGCCAGATTAGCACAGAGATGCCACGCCTGCTCATCAGACGAGCACCAGCCTGTTTTGCCAGTGTAACTTCAGCTTGTTTCACTGTGATCCTCCAAGAGCTTCATTAGCTCTCCACAATCTCCACGAGCACCACTTCCTGAGACCAAATCACTCCCTGGCTTCCTACTTCAGTGCCTTTTCTGTCAACCTTCGCACTTTAGAAGGGCAGGCTTTATACCAGCAGGAACCACCCACAGCCTGGGAGCCTCTGCACTCACTGCTCCCTCCTCTCTGCAGCAGCAGCAGCTGATATGAGAAGACCTCAGGACGAAAATGTAAAGGCCCAGTGGAAGATGCTACACTGCAATAGGGCAGGAGTCTCCCCTCTGTGCTGGCTGCCATCACCATAAAAAGGAGTCACCCTCTTGTTTGAAACAAAGCTGGGTGAGGAAACACAACTTCAGGAGAAGCTTAAATTGCACTTTGAAGGCCTTTGAAAACCATTCTAAGATCCTTATGAAAATTACCCACCATCTACACAGCTCCAGCTAACAGATACAGCAGCTGTCCTCACATATGGAAACCCACTGTGGGTGCTCATGGCTCCTTCTGACATTTAAGCCGATGTTTTATCAAACATTTGTTGCAGAGTAGGCGCGCACACGCTGGGAGTCATCCCACAGCACCGACTTCCAGATTCACAGTATCGGTGACGTGCTTGTATTCTTGGATCCTTGAAATCTCCAAAGAGAGACAAACACGGCCAGGCTCTACTGCTTGCATCCTTATGGATCAACAAGGAAACCTGCACATCCCCCAGACCCTCCAGGAAGTCTCTGGCATGGAAAAGCAGCAGCACTCCCAAGCCCAGGGATACAAAGGTGGCCACCTCTCACAGCTGCCCAGGATGACTGTACCCCCCATGCCAACGGCTTTGAATAACATGACTGGGTCTTTGAAAGATTCTCCACAAGTTTAAGAGCAAATCAGGCTGAAAGCAGCTGTAGAGAAGAATAAGAAAAGGTCTATTTCTCAGGAAGATCAGCCTCCTGTACAGGAAGGACAGGGTGCCCAGTGTGCCAGAGACGCGTTCTTTGCCAAAACGCCAAAAGGAAGCAATAGAAAGCTGTAAGTCAGTCTGCCAGTTCCACAAGAACAAACTGAATCCAAAGCTAACACTGGATCACAAAGAACTACTTTTCCGCTTGTGTTAAGCAATCTTCTCCACCAACATAGAAAAAAAGCTCACTATTTAAGCAGCAAATGTCGAGACCACCCAATAATTATCGGTAGAGACAACAATAGTTAAAGACCAAGTATAATTAAGAAGAGGCAAACACTTTGGTTACAAGTTCTGCATTTTCCCCACAGAAATAGTATGTTTTTTTACATGGAGAAACAAGTGTTCTGGTTATGGCACACATCAAGCAATCAGGAAAAAAACAACATTAAAAAATAATTAGAGCATGGAAATCACAAAGCAAGTTAAACAAAAGCAAAGATTTTTCAACATCCTGACACAAGAGGAAATATTTAGAAATTTAATTAGCACTGACCACCATACATCAGGCTTGCTATTTCCCAAAGGGCTTGACATTTTGGATGCTATGAAAACACTGAGAAATATCAGTTCTTGTGGAAAGAACTGTTGTTAAAAATCTAAAACCCACTTTGAAATACAAAGACTATTTGCACAGCATTAAAATAATAGCTGGAACTGTCAGTCTGGGCTCAGTGAGAGCAGAACTACTCAGAGGAAGCACGTGAACCTGCCAAGTGATGTACTGGAGAGGTTTTTGCAAAACATCGCCTCACATCCTTGCACCTCCGGCTGAGGCCCCCGACAAGAGCAGAACTGCACCTACCCTAGAGCAGCCACTACTAACTGACCTCTGTTTCTCCACCTACCTTCAGAAAGTCACCTCTGCAATGCAATGGGCCACTTCAGACCAATAAAAACTTAGTCTCCCACAAACCCCCTGCACAACTGTTCGTTCAAGTCTTCCTCTGTTAATGTCTCCTACAGTCTTCTCTACAGGGTACAAAAGCCACCCCACAAGCTGCAGCACAGCCACAGCTGATCTACAGGCAGGCAAGGCACACAAAGCAGCTGCTTCCAGATTTGGAGAGGAAATTTCCAAGAGATTTCCTCCGGAGGGCAGCTGAAACTGCCACCATGCTGTGGACCATATAAAAGCTCCTGGTTCCTTGGGAAAGTTTTCTCTTGAATGAACGTACTGGACCACGTTGTATTTCACCCCAAGTGATGCACAGTCTCCTTCTCTCTGACCTCACCTCTGATCCACGCTGAATGTAGGCACCAAGACCTCCACAGGAGTGTTGCTGACCAAGTCATCCTTTCACTACATTTTTGCACCAAGTAAAAGTTTCCTGTCCTTCCTTAATGCTCAGCTGTCAGATTGTTTACTGGAGTCTCCTGATCTTCCCTATCTGCTCCAATCTGCCAACAAGCACAAGGATCTTGGGTACTATTTTCTGTGTTTCCCCATTCCCAGAAAGGCTCCCTTGAGTAGCCACCTGCTATGGTACTCTCATGCAAACCTCTTCAAAAGCCTTGGCTGTATCACAGCACTGAAGAGAAACCTGGTAGAGGCCACTCCAAACTAGAGTTTTTGTGGTGAACAGCAGACTACTAGCACTGAAGCCAAACTCGGCAACAGAGATTTGCTTGAGGCATTCTTGAAAATTAGTCATATCATCTTCTGAAATAAATACAACATCAGTCATGACAAATACTCTTGGTGACTGGTCTCTGTTTTCATGTAAGTAAAAAGGGGGTTTGATCTGCTTGCAGTCAATTCCCACTACATCCGTTTATTTTTGCATTCGTAGAATTCAACGTCTTCACAACAAAGACCTCAACGTCTTGTTTTGCTACAGAAACAAATAATAGCCCCCAATTCTGCTGATGCAAGCACAAAGTCATAGGCACATCTACCCAGGAGAAATTTTCAATGCCATACAGCTCTCCCTCCTCACAGAGGGTCTGGAGGCAGTCATTACTCTTGCTGATCTTTAGCATCCCGAGATCAAGAACCAACTTTATCATTACACTTTTTGATGAGTTTAGGTATCATGGCCCCTGGAAGTAATGATGACCATCTGTGTTTGCCTGTAGTCATTACAGGGTTACACTGCATGAACCACAGCTCACTGGAAAGGCTCACTGACTTCAGAGCCTGTGTCAACATACACCAGGTGAGGATTCGACTCTTCCTTTGCCTAATAGAAAGACAAAAGCACAGAGGTCTGAGACAGATTTGTGCCCCTTGGCTTTCCTGGTATTTCCAGTTGGCTGAACGAGCTGAATTTGTGCTTAAAACCAGCCAACTCCTCCTCAAAAGACAGTATTTGTCACATTTATTGTAGAAAAAACGGGCAGCACCAATGACAGCTGTAGAACCACATGCACTTAATTAACTAAATACATGAAGTGTCAGGCAATTGTACAAAATTCAGATCTGGGCCAAACGCAGACTCAAAATAAGTGAAAAAAAAATCTGCATTTAAGTGATACTTCTTTGAAACTGTAAATGTTTTCTGAAGGGACTACTTGCCAGCCAGTCTCCTTAAGTTAAAACATTTTGAAACCAAAGGAAGTTCTTCTCTCAGTTCCATGCCAGTCTTTCCAGTCAAAAAAAAAATAATTTTGCCCATGGTTCCAAATGAACACTCCCCCACCTCTTTATCTTTAAAATCAAATCAAATCACATCTGCCACAAAGAAATCAAGCAAAATCAAATCTGTTTCAGCTTTTAAATCACTGGGACCCAAACAGAATGCAACTTGCAGTTCATCAACGGGTTAAAACACATGCCTAGCTCTCATCCCTGTAAACTCACAGCGTTGTAACTTTTCTTATTTTTAGAGTGCATGTGTTTTTTTGTCATTTATAAAAACAACTTAAACCAAACTTAATGGTTTTTAGGTTTTTATTACTGACACTGTAGTAAAAAATAGAAAAATCTAATTTTTTACCATCTTAGCCTTATAATGATCCAGTACATTACATTAAGACCAAGAGAATTAAAATGAAATAGCACACTTGTATCAAAAGCTAATATAGACATCTGCGTGTACTAAGTGCTGTTGGTCTCAAGAAGAGCCAAATCTTCTGCATTCCCAGTATAAGCTTTGTTTACATGTCTGTTCAGAGCAGCGTGGTTAACTTGACTGGCCTTGGTAAGAGCGCAGCACTCTTTAGCCTGAAGAGTGAGATACGATATAATTATTCTCTCAGGAGAAGGCTAAAGGCGAGCCTCAGAGCTGACCTTCTCAGACACTCACATACAATTGTGTCTTAGTATTTAACTAGTCTGATCTGACCTGAAAACATTTGCTATCGCATCAGCTCTGTGAAAGACCATGTGGCCGAAAGCCAAAGGGGCAGCAATTCGAAACAAACCCAACCTACCCCTGTAAAACAGTCATAATTAAAAATAAGAGATCTACTCAGTGTTTCAACAGATTTTAAAAATCACTAAGCATTGTCAAATACTCATTTCTGACAAGGATCAGAAGAGCAGGAGACACTACCTCTGGGTTCCCCCAACTGCAGAAGAGCTCATTAAAAATTCCTCCAAGAAACTATTTTTCTCATGCTTTAAGTCAAGTTTTATTTAAATAAACCAAAAGCCAGACAACTAAGAAACTACAGGGAACCAGGCAGCACATGCATCTCAATCTCTCAGGCTTTGTGCTGAAGAGCAATCACTCAGCCCTGAAAGCCCAGGCTGGACTCTGCACAAGAATACCAAGAGCTTTCCCCTTCCCTCACAAATCCTTAATTCCTCAATCTGGGAGAATGTTGTTGGGACCTTAAGTGATTGGCATTCGAAGCCAAATATAAGTTATTAAGCACAAGGAAAACAGAGATTTCTAATACTTGGTTTTCTGTCTTGGTTCATACTTTGCTTCCAGATACCAACAGATAAAGCAGAGGATGGGATGACATGAACCTATCGTGTCACAACTCACCCAGGATGCATTATCTCTTGAAGCTCCGCAGCTCCTCAGATCTTCCTCCATCTGCTGACTGCACTCACCTCCTAAGATGTGGTGCTTCAAGGACTCATCCTAAGTGCTCAACAACCCATATTTCAAATCCCCATGTCTTGTTCTTTCACCCCCTAGCACCACAGAGCTTCGTGCAGTTTATTTTGGAGATAATTAGGCAGCTGGGATCCAGTCCCCCTCACACAGCCTGAGAGCTAAACTGGAAACTGGACAGTGAGTGAATATGGTGGGAAACAGAGCAAGGGAGGCACTTGTGTGGGGATGGAGGAATCACAAAACTTCCTATGGGGAAGAATCAGCCAGTTTCCTGGTTCTTCCTTGAAGATAACTCAGGTTTTCACTGCAAAGTCCAAATGTCTAAAACAAAACTCTGATCTTTACTCCCAACTTCCCACAGCCTCTTTCCTCATTCAGCATCCACGCTCATGTTATACTACTCACCTGTAGTCTATGCCTCATTTCTTGGCAGATACTTTTTTCCTCACTTAGCCCATTCAAGTAGCACCTTGTACACCCCAAGCCCTTCTCTGCTTGCGAGTGTGGGTCTCATCTGGAGTCTCATCAGTCCAAGTAACTGAAGAATGTTTTTTGCTGTCCTTGAATAGATGCAGCCATTGCTTCTGGCTACCCACCTCCAGCCAAGGACTGGTACGAACAACAGGAAAAACCGACCAGCACTTTGGTCCATCAACCCTCTCTGTCCATCCCTCCACCAACGAGCTCACAGTCCTCTCCAGGGACTTTCACCTTTTCCCTAGCCTATTTTCAAAGTATTTTTTTTTGCTTTTCCTCACATGGTCACTAATGCTTTTGAAGAGCTGCCATAATCATATGGAGCCACATTACTGCTTTCAAATACTTGCTTCTAAGTGCTACTTGCTACACCACCTATGAAAAACTAAATACAGGGAAGCTTGTAATGTGCTCTTTCTAGCAGTTAGTACCCTGACCTCAGCAGAGCAGCATTTCTTTATGCTTCCCCACGCACGGACTGTAACCTCTCTCTGTCAGAAGTGATCTTTATGTCTGTGGTAACACAACAGTAAATACGGCACAGTCCCAAACACACTAGCAATAAAAACCCAGATGACATAACTGCATTACTATAGTCAAGCTAGTCCTTATGTCTTTCACCCTACTTGCTGGCCCACTTACCTACCCATTTCTAATACTATTCAAAAAATCACAAGCAATGTATTTTTTTCGAGCTAAAACAAACACGCTCGTCAGCCCTACCGTACTTACATCCACCGTAAGTTTGAAGAACTTCCAGAAGCAACAGATAAGGCCAGGACTGGCTGAAGTCCTACACATCAGGGCATGAAACCTCAGGTAAGTTTCATTCTGCTTTTACTTTTGTAACTTCATTTTGGTAGGACAATCCCCAGAGATGTCTATTCATATGCAATGTGAGGTCTCCTTTTCCTTCCCCGTGCCAAAAATAATGCATTACCATCTGTTCACAGCTAACAGACACAAACTGCTTCCACAATGATCCCGGGTAAGGGTTGGAAAGCTCGCACCAATCTCTGCCCAACACGAACACAAACCGAGACAAAACCGACGAAAACAAGATAATGCCATCCCCTAAATCACGCGCGTCCATCCTCCTCCTTGTGCCACTGGCAGAAAGATGAGAATTAATAAGAATGCTGCTTCCCGAGAGCTTTGCTGAACTGAGCAAGGAAGAGATCTGTCTCCTCCTGTTTTATTATTTATAACACCCCAAATCTCTCTCGTAACCAGCCAGCGCAAAGGCAGTGACAAGAAGCGAATATGAATGGAAAGCTTCGTAAACATACAAGGAATACTTCCAAAAACCCACAACATATTTCTTAGAAATGAGAACTCTGAACTTCAAAGTCAAGTCAACCGAAAAGCAACCTGTCAGGGCAGTAACAAAGGAAGTTGATGCCACGTGCACAGCAATTACTCCATCTGCAATTCAGTTGAAGAGCAGAAGCGACTATAAAAAGAACCACATTCAGCAATGAAGGCCCTCCCCGATAGTCAAGGAAGGAAAAGACATCCTTCCAAAGACAATATAAGCAAATGACGGGAGAAAGCTAAGGGAACAGAACAAAAGGAACAACATCCCAAAATACTTCTTACAGCCCACCGCCTGATTTTATGTGTATAATTGAGAGCTACCAGAACTGCAGAGTCACCGTTGTGTGGTCACCATTAGCTCAAAACATTTCTTGAAGTTACTTGGTTCAGAGGGAAGAAAAAGAAGATGAAGGACACACACAGTTGTGTTGCTGGCATCAAAACGCTGAAATAGAAGTAGAGGATAATGAAAATTTCTCCTGTTATATGCAACACTGCTGCAAGTGGAAAAGGAAATAAAAAAAATTCTGCCTAAAGTTTGTATTACATATTGATTTTAAGGCCTATATCAAATAATGGGAAATGTTTAGAATTGACTTGTGCAGAAGCATATGCTCCAGCATAAGCCTAAATCTATATTAATACGAGAAAAAAAATAGTTTTTTTCCCTAAGATCTAGAAGTATACTGCAATTCTCATGCATAATTGCAGGACTATCCAATAAGATTTCTGGTTGAGAGTACTGATGATCTACAACCCCTTCCCTGCCCCCAAATTAAAAGAAGATTGAGCTAAAATGATTTGATACTATCTATCTCGGAAGGAAGAGGATGCTTCTAGTACTTGTAATGGTGCCAGCTGGCCTCGGCAGGTTTCCACTACAGCCAGCCTACGAGTTCAAGGAGTTATCTGTCAGTCACTTGAGAAAAAAGCCTAGACAAAACTGCAGTGGTCTCACCCATCAACCTGCCACACACTCCTTACTGCTCAAGACAGCAGCTGACCAAGAAGGCACCCGAGTCTGTTTTTAGCTCTCAAGCTGGTGCTCCTATTCCAGACTGAACTTCCAAATACACCCTCAAGAAGGAAGAAAGAGCATCACCTCTTCAGCTCTCACTGGTACCTCTGGGTCACATGGAAGACAGGCTGGCAGAAGAGGCAGCCAAGTGCTCCTCAAGAGTAGCTGTGATTTACTACACTGCTGCTCATTCCCCCTTACCTCGATGTTCAAAATAACTCTTACTCCAGGGTCTGCCTTACTTTGGATGCTGGGATTTGAAGTTTTTCCTCATTGTTTTCTATCCTGGAGAATCATTAGCAAATACCAACCAGCTCATGGACAAAGAGATACCTGAAAGCAATTGTCTTCTTTTTAAACCATCTTACAGGTAATTTTTATAAGATCAGCTAACTCGGGGGGAAGACCAACTGCGTGTTTCTCAGCTGCCATTACGTCTAAATGAAACAAAGCTCTTTTTCAGATTAAAGTGACAAATTCACACCCCTGGCGACACAAATCAAACCACTCCTGTTTACTTCAGCCCTCTCAAGGATTTAACCTTAATATATTCACGCTGCCATCACCATTTGAACTTAACGAGTATGACTTTGATTAGGACACTCACATCTTCATGGGAAGGCAAGGGAGGGGAGATTTCCACTTAATCCTGAATATATTGAGGTAGAAAATTAGTTCTTTTTCTCCATTTAAATGAAGCCTCAAAATCCTAAAATTGTGTATTTTTTTTTCCTTAATTATTCCTGCTGTTGCAAAACTACCAGCACATATGTCACTGAAATAGAAAGATCAGCCTCGTAGGTAATAAGTTTTATTGAGTTCTCGGAACCATATCATCCGTCCACCAGACTTTTTAATTTGCCACATGAATGGTTCAGTGTAACACCAGCTCCTGGAGTATTTGGGTAGGACAGAGTTCACACTGAGTGCTTTCCTAAGCCAAATAAAAGTATTCTCTGATGTGCAAACAGATTAGAGAATATTTTTTTTTCCACAGTAGTATTTAGATCAATTTTTACCCCTTTAGGAGCAGATGGCTAACTTGTATATGGCTATTTTCACACAAACTCTACCCTATCTTGTTTGACAACACTAAAACCAAAAGGAAAATGTCCAGGGCTGACATTCCAAGGCATTAGGTGGGAAAAATAAAAAATTCAATCTTCCACGTTGGTAGGTGAGACTAATTACTAGGAAGTTCACATCATAGCCCTGTAAAAAAAACAGACTCCGCTCGAATGGAGAGTACTCAGGGCTGACGGCTATATCTTTTACTTAGTGAACTCAAAGCAAAAAGGTAACCTATCAAGGAGTTAAACTCCATCAAACTGAAAACAGAATGAATCCCAGAACCCCACAGAGCTTGACAGACGTGAGTCCTTGCAAAACCCTTCAGCGTTTTCTTTTCTACCTGCCTGTGTGAATCAATACTGCAGAAACAGGACAAATTCCTGCTTAGCCCTCTGTGCATCTCTGAGGGCCAGAAGAGGTCCTGGGCTGAGACAGCACAGCAGGCAAGCGTACAAGGGGACAACAATTAGTGACAATTCTGATAAACTATGGTACCTTTGACAGTGATATATCCACCCTGGGACTTGCATGCATTATACATATATATATATATAAAAGCACACACACACACACATAAAACACACACAGATTGTATTATGAAGAAAACCCAGGCATCCTCAGACTCAAGTGACATTTGAAATCGTGTCTCATTTTAATGGCCATTGCTTAGATTTACTTTCTTATCACTCAATTCCTCCCAAACTTCTACCCTAAAATATATATATAAAAAAAAA
>VWZK01018824.1:218-150394 GCA_013396935.1 Baryphthengus martii | reverse complement strand
GGGGGGGGTGAGGGGGAAAGAAAAGCACATAGTTAATCTGTCCTTCTAATCATTAGTAACATCAGACCACTCAAAATACCCAAAATATTCAAATAGTAACTGGTATTCTAAAACCTACATAGGAGCATCTTTCTTTGCTTGAGTAGATTCCTGACTCCACTTCCCCTCATCCCCATCATCTTCAGTTTCAAAGGTTCTCACTTCTTTTGCTGTCTTAACATATTTAAAATGTTTAAATAAATCTAGTATCAGTATCTCGGTACAAAACTCAGGGGAGGAAACTCCCACATGACTGGATATTAATAATCTTGATTCTGTAGTATTTTGATTATGTTCAGTGAGGAAATTATTTAAACTGCATCAACATAAGCCACATTTAACTCAATTAAGGACATGAACACAAAATTCTGTAATGATTGGCTAGAGGAATTTAATTGAAATGGATGCAACATCTGCCTACGCGTAAGTCCAGGGTAAGCAGAATACCTGTGTACTAGTGGAATATTTATCTGGGGCAAGTGATACATTTAGCAGCATTAGTTCTAAATACATGACAGAATTGTAATTGGCTTTGTGGAGAAAAGGAAAAGGCAATTAATTTCAACTTACATTGAACATCAGGGTAAAATATTGACAAAGCAGATGATTCCGTTCCCCTATGGAGAATGCCAACTGGCATCTAGATTCAAAATGCCAGTATAAAAAACAAACCAAAATAAGAATAAAGAAATCAACCATTTGAAAGGCTACATTGCACATAACTCGATCACAAGCAGTTTACTTTTCTCTGCAGGAATACAAGAGGTGAAAAATGTTACTGTAGATAATCCCTTCCTAGCAACCACCTAGTTTTTTATAACACACAGGTATAAACATATAAACATCCACATGTCTGTACTTCATGGTCAAGATCTACGTGACCTTAGGGACCGGAAATCTGGACAGTTCACTAATCCCGTGTCCAAAAGACACAGTAGTGCAATACTTGGTGGTGCAACAACTCTTTTTCTTTTTATTCTACAATAACAGAACTCTGTTATTAACGATTTGAAGGGTATCAGCCCTCACTATCCTGCCATAAAAGAGGTGATGGAAACCCTTAAAGGGAGGACAGGGTCACCTTTAAAGAACCCACACAGCTGTAGCTACCACAGACAGAGCCCAGCATACCTGGCACTGCAGAGCCTTAGAAAACAAACAGGCCAGAGGCCTCATTCGCTGGGAGCTCAAGCCAACTACCACCTGTACAGATCCTTTGAGCTCTGCCAGTAGAAGTGCCTTAAATTGCTGCCTTCACGCAAGTAGGGATGAT
The DNA here is from genome assembly GCA_013396935.1 of Baryphthengus martii. Classification (NCBI taxonomy): domain Eukaryota; kingdom Metazoa; phylum Chordata; class Aves; order Coraciiformes; family Momotidae; genus Baryphthengus; species Baryphthengus martii. The sequence continues at coordinate 149,082 of VWZK01018824.1, read as the reverse complement.
CCAGGATGACCTTTCACGCACCCAATTTTTTCAAATGTTCCCCAGATGGAGCAGCAGTAGAAGCAGTGGTGGCCGGTCTCACTAACCACCAAAGGTCTCACAGCAAGTCCCTTTCGCATCCACCCTCTACTCCCAACAGTGCCTACAAAACATAGGGTTGTAAGAACAACTACCTGCCTGAATAAATTCAGTGCTGAGATTTCTCTGCTCAGCAGGAATCAGGTACAATCAAGGAGCACACAACGAGTCTCTCCCAACAGCCAGACACCTACATACATCAATGTTGGCATTGGACATTCTGGCCTCCAGCACAACTCAGACTTCTCTATTAGCAAGATCAGCGTCTTGTGAGAGCAGCCCTCACGTGAGCTGAATGTATCTCAATCCTTGCTTGCAGGTTCCCCCCTGAAGCAAGTACATTATACGCTTCTTTAGAAAACACACAGGAGTTTAGAAACCACTTCTCTAAAAGATCATTAAGTTTATAAAAATCACACAAAAAAAGCAAACTGTCAAGCAAGATTTCCTGAACAACCTTAATTGAGCTCCCTTGCGTATTTACAGTATAATATAGACTTATATATTCCTGGGCTATTTTTTGCCCCTACCAGCTGAACCTCATTTACAAAGATACTCAATATTTCTCTTCACCATTTTAGTTCTATATGTGATTATTCGATCCTCAGCAAACATTATCCAATCTCTCCACTGAACGAAAAGATGGCCATTTCATGCACGGTGCTCTCCCAACAGTCTCTAACTCATTTTAACTAAAAATGTATACGTAGTAAATAAATAATTAAAAGCTTGAAAAACATATCAATTGCCCATGGAAAGGTCAAACGAAAAGGTCACAGTTTGGCAAATGTTAAAGCACAAGGAAAGCTTGTTGTATAAGTCAGAAGTGTCAGACAAGTCCTTGCTATAAAACTTTTATCAGCCATGTGTAATTTAAAAAAAAATAAAAAATGATGACCTATGAGACTTGAGCTATTAACCATTCGAGGCAGGGACAATTTCAGCTTTCATTGCAGATGCCTCCTGGGCACCCCTTGCCTGGCTGGGATGGCTGTGCTCCCCTGCCCACTGGAGATGTTGAGGGACTCTCACTCTACCCTCAAGAGGATCCCAGTGCCACAGAACATCCGAATCCCAAAATGCACCAAACAACATGCTGTTTCCAAGTAATTTGGTGTCAGTGGTTCCCACAGTCACTTGGGATTCATTCTTCCCTCATTGCCTGGGTTGCAAATGAATTTCTTTCTGTGCTCTCTATTTTTTTCTGAAGTCAGCAGTATGGTAATCCTTGGAGAGTTACCAAGCTGTCCTTTAGGGAAGTAGTTTAAAAACCTTGTGTTTGGCAAACAATATTCTTCCTATAGGCCTTAAAAATAAAAAAGTTCAAAAGCAAATTTCTGTAATCCATTTTGAAGCAAAACTATACTGTTGTGGAAATATAGTCACATTACTGTGTATATATGTGTAAACTTTTTCATGCATTCTGCTGTAAGACGAGCTGCAAAAGAAAGAAAATTTATTACTACATCCTTTTTCTCCCTCTTCTTGGTTTTATGAACCACAAAGGAAGATTTCTCACATACAAAAAATCCATTTCTTTCTGCCTTTCTCTTTAATATTAAATATTCAGGTCTCATCTCCCTCTGAACATGCCAAAGGTGGCAAGCTTATGTTATCATGGCTAACAATCTGATTAACTGAAATGGAGGGGATTTTTTTTTTAATAGTATATAAACTTATTAGATAGCAACAGAAAACTTCTCTTTCATTAAAAACACTTGAGAGAAAAGAGCTTGTTGTTAAATATTCAGCAACATTGCTCCATTGGTCACGTCCTGAAAGCTCTTAATCTGTAACCCATGGATGACACTAAAAATCTCTCCCACAAAAAAAAAATAAAATATATATATAAAAAAAGAGATGAACCAGCAACAGCCCTACTAGTTCAGATGATATTGGGAGGAGAAAAGTCACATACAGTCAGACAATGAAAATTAAACACAATGTTCAAAAGGGTAGTGGCTGGGTTTTTTTTCCACCCAATCACTAGCAGAACTAAACGAATTCCTACTCTCTAATGTGCTTTCCTTTACAAAATGTGTTCCACCTTTATCTGTTTTCAACAGAAGTGCTAACAGGCTCACACTTAAAGGCTAGAACATTTTATCTGATGTTCATTCCAAAGTCAATAAAAATGCAGACTAAAATTTTAAAAGAGAAACCCCAACCTATACAGAAAGAAGGAAAACCAAAAAAGCAAATTGATAGCAATAAATGCAAGGCAGGAACTCTTGAAAGCAACATTCAAACATCGTGATAGAAGAAGAAACTCTCCAGGCAGCAAAATTACAGACTAAAGTCATTTTAAGATATATTAAAAGTGACAAAAATAATGTAGAAAGTGCTCAAAAATACTGTCCATTCTACAGCAGAAGACAACAAAATACTTCAGTTTTAACAGGTAAGACAGGATTGTTTAAAATTAGTTATTAGATTTAGATTTTTTTAAGGCAAGTAAACTGCACTTAGGAGTTTAAAAGAGCTGGCTGAGAGGAGGCAATAAAAAAATACTGTTTATTTTCATTAAATCTTAGAATATTCATGCCATGCCAGGAGACTCCAAAAAGCTAATGTTTACGTCAAAATTTAAATGCAATGAATGAGTGCATATCCACCTGTCAACCTAATATCAGTTCTAGCCAACCTCAGGAAGCACGTTACATTTGTTTTTAATTTTAATACAATCAACGTAAGTTTATAAAAATTACATCCTGTCAAATTAACCAGTTGTCTTCTTTAGTGGGCTCTGACCCTTACAGAAATAACAGGTTTTGTAGCTTATCAAAGCAGATGTGAAGAGTAGCTTGATTATTGACTGGGAGCACCTACCTGCGAAACAAAAATGGGGTATTAGAAGGTTTGTTTAGTCTGGCAGGCAAGTCTACTGTGCTCCAGTGACTTTCAGTTGAAGGTAAGTTCAGACTTGAAGTGTAACATCATTTCTAGGTGCTAATAAATCTCAGAACAGTGTTGCAGAGTCCAACGCTGGTTCTGCAGCAAGAAGCTGTTAAATGAAATCGGAATTTTTGAAGCGATGAAAGGAAGAAGGAAAAGAGGAACTGCCTGTCCATGAAGCAAAGAGCAAATCCTGGGCAATCACACAGGTGACAGCTCTGCTCTAACCTCTACCTAAATCCATTTCAAAACATGAGAATAAATGTTCAAGAAAGATTTATACTTGCACATGTGCTTCCTCTGTAGGCTGCTCACGCCCTGAGTCAGGGCAAGAACAGGCCCCCCCAGACAGAAAGACATGCACTTCAATGAGAAACAGATGTTAATGCATCACTAGTGCTGCCAGACTACTGGTATTAACATTCTAAAACAATTATTACATCAATAAAACGAAAATGAATAGTTATCTAGCTACCACAAAATGGTATTATGAAAATGAGTCCTGAAGTTATTACAAAGCTTCACGTGCCTCATAAACCGCTGAACACTGAGATGTTGTTGAGGGAGTCAGGAAACGATCACTGGAAAATAAACTAACCAACTGCTCAGCCCAGGCCCCGAGTAGGCAAAGCAGCGACCGGTTAACCTCGTCAAACAAAAGTCACTGCCTATTGCGTCAAAATGCCCAGGAAACATGAGCTGGAAAATAAACAGGTAAAAACAGATCTCCACGGGCATCGCACACAACCATCATAACTGCGGTATTTTCCGTCAAAGATTATCAAGCAGAGCAGCACTGATACACTCTACGATGTTTGGAAAGGCAGAAGAGACAGAGCTGGAGTTATGCTAGGCCGGGCAGAAGACAAAACCCCCACAGCTGACCATAAACCATAAAAGCAGTGGAGTGAATCAGGCTCAAAAAATAATTGTGTCCTGAGGAAGATGAAGTCTCTGCATTGGCCTGCAAGGCTCTGAAAAGCGAGGAACATGGCAAGAGTGACACGCTGAGGGAGAGTGGACTGAGACCATTTTGGGAAAGCAAATGGGAGATTGTTTTTTTATTAAAGAAAATATTTAATTGTTAACATCTGACAGTAATTGTAGAGTGATGCAACTAGCTTAGGTACACTTTCTGGATTACCCTTAAAGAACACAAGTTTCCCAAGCACTGACACAATTTTTGCTTCCACTGAAGTCAGTTATTTGCCACCGATTTCAACAGGGAAAGGTTTGCCATCATATAGGCGAGCGTTACATGGCTTCTGCCTCCTTACAAAGGTGACAGAGAGGACGGCTCTGGGTAGGACACAAGCAAAAGGTACCATCTCTACACCACCTCTTAACTGCCCCTCTTTCGGCTTCAAACTACTTGAATCCCTCCAGAATATTCGTGTATGCCCAGGCATGCTGCAAAATGTCCTCAGACACCAATCCTAGCAGAACTCGAGGGGTTTTTTTGGCAAAACCAGGCAATATGGCTCCAGAACAAAGACTGGACAGCCTTTGTAAACTACTAACCAGGGAACATTTACATAACATTTATGAATTTCTGGGGAAAGATGAAATCAAACTACCTATAGATATCAGTAGTGCCCAGATACACAGGACCACAACCAAAGGCAAGTTTGAAGCTTTGGTAGTTTTGGGTTACATTTTGCCTCATCTTTCAATGTATTTGGAACATTAAGGCAGTTTCTCTGTAACATATATAAAAACTTGTGAACACAAGTGGATATAACTTACAGTATAGAGCTATTTTTACTCGAACTTGTTTGAAATGGCCTACATAACTTATGGCTAATGTATTAACTATTGCAGCTTTTCCAAAGGCATGTTGACAAAACATTGATGTTTCATCACCTGCAGTATAGGTATTTTGTCTGGACTTTTCATCATTTACATGTTTTCCAAACAAATCATTTCAACTCAAGTGTCCTACATATGGTCCATAGCACAGGCTGCACAATTTATTCCCCCACCTTGAAGTCCAACAACACAAATTTAAGCTGTACCAGTCTGCAAAGTCAGAGGAAGTGTGGTTGTCCCAGTTTATTTTTCTTTTTTTAACGCTAACATTTAATATTAAAATTTAACAACTGTTTTCCAAGAAGAAAATCAGATTTTCTTGCTTCCACTTTTCTCCTTGCAATAGTGAGAAGCAGATTCAGAAGATGTTACATATACACAGTTACAATTAGGGTCACAGATACTTGCAGAATCTAAAAGGGCATAGTTCAGGGTGCAGTAGTCACTTGTTCCATTATTCATAAATGCTCTGGTAGGATTTCCACAAATGCCTAGAAGTTAAAGAGTCCTGAAAGCTTTTAGTTCAAATAATTATTCCTCATGAAAATGTGTACCAAAGCATATTATTTGTTACTCTATTTGCCTCTCCCCATTTAAATTTCAATTGCTGAGCAAGAAGCAGAAACAAAACCTTCACTGTTGGGTGACAGCTGCACTACAACAAATTATGAAGGTGAAGGAGTTGATGAGCATATACCGAATAAAAATAAGTCCTTCAAAGTACATCACCGTGAACATCACACCTTTGTATAAAATAAGGGTCAACTTATGAATTATTTACAAGCCAAAATGGGGATATGACTGATGAAATTTTCAGTTCAAAGCAGCTGCAATTAACTCTGCTTTTGCTATTAACCTGAACAGTTAATCTACAAAGTACTGACACTAGGGAACAACGCAGTGATGCCATAACGCATGGTTATCCAACTGATAACCATGGAAATTGCATTAAGAGAGACACTTTGAACCCTGCCTCCTACACAAAAGGGCTCTTTTCCGGGAAGGCTGCAGCTCAAGGCTGGCAGCAGCCACAGAACCTCACAGCCCTCCCCGCTGCACCAGCCAGCAGCAAAGAAAGATGTTCAGGAACGCGGAAGGCAGATGCTCTCCAGCCTCCTAACTGCTCACAGGGGGAACGAGTTGTGGCTTGATAACAAACACGTTTTATGCACAGAACTCGGATTGAAAGAAGAGTGGAGAGAGGCAAGTCAGTCCAACTGGCTTTGAAGTCCAACCTGCCTGATAAAGCGGTTTCTGCCACGCCGAGTAACGCTCTGCGCTCCCCCAGGAGATAGGCCAATCTTCACGCATCACAAGGGAGACAAATCTGGTCGTTGCGCGTGCAGTCCTCTCCTCGCCACGGGTGAAAGGTGCACCAGGAGATGTTACAATCTGTTTCCATCCGAGTTACTCGAATTGATAAGCATTTTCGAGTGCCTGAGTTTCGCCTCCCAGGGAGGCTGGATCTGGGAGCTGCCCCATTATATCTGCATGCTCTCTCACACACATACATCCTCCCTCTATGGAGGAAACATTTGTTGTAAACATATGGAGAGGCCCTGCTGGAGGCCAGCATTTAATGCTCTAGTTAATAACATTTTCGAAGGAAAAAAAGTGGGGAAGAAAAAGAGAAAAACCTAAATTCAGTAGGATGTGAACACAAACGGGGCTCTCAGGTGTAACGGATTTGCCAAGGTTTGAGTAGGCAAGCTTAAAGACATCCTAGGGCCCTAATAAATAGGGAACATGGCCCCCATACAATACATGCCATAATTGGCTGTCGAAATATATAAATATATAGACACACACACTGAGGAAAGGGGGAATTCAGCTTGTTTGTGGTCATTTTGAGATGCGCTGACAGCAATTTGCACTGGGCTGGGGTTTCTTAACATTCTCAAATACAACGGAACAGTTGTTTTTAAATGTCAGACAACATTTAGCTGACTTGTCTTGCATGGTCCTCCTCTTCTGTACAGGGAGTAGCAGCCGTCTGGCTGATGCTCTGGGTTGTTTTCCTTCTGGCTGGATTTCTCAATTTAGCTGCCAGCATTTTTGTTCTTTGATGACTGGGTTTTTAAGCTGGTACCCACTGCTAATGATAATGGGTGGCCAGGTCTATTACAGCCCAGTGTTAATACTGACAGCCTACATCCCAGAACAGCGAAAAAAAGCCAAGAGGGTTGGATCACAGAGAGGCAGAATGTGTGGGTATGGATTTCGCTCCAGGATCAGCTGTGCCTTCCTTGACTAATTAATCTGAGAGATTTGAACAGTCAGTAGAATGGGAAAAAAAAAAAAAATGGGTCAAGTTGGCAGCATGGGACTTACAATAAATAAAAATGAGGCATTAGCTTAGATTGTGTCTTTGCTTTGTCCAGGTTTGAAAACAATGCAATATAAAATACAGCCTTAGAAAATGAGAGGAACTGATGACAAATTGGATGAGGGCACACTCTGTGAAGCAATTTGTTCTACACACAGGAAAAATGGCATCAGTACCTTCACAAAAGACCAGACCATGACATTGATGGGATGGAAAAGATGGACGATGTGCAGTATGAAAATTAAACAGATTTTTCAGAGAAGGGTAACACTTAAAGGATTAAGACAGATCTTACCTATACAGCTACACAGAATCACAGAATCACACAGAATCACAGAATGTTAGGGATTGGAAGGGACCTCAAAGGATCATCAAGTCCAATCCCCCTGCCAGAGCAGGAACAGTTTTACTTTAAATTAAAATTTATATTGTGTATTTATTTTCCAAAGTCTGGGAAGCTCAAACAGGCAATCTCAAAGAAGGAAGCCCGGCATCACATCCTGTGTGTTACTACCTGTTCTGTTAATTTAGTTTGTAACTTGTGGAAAAGAGCTAAAGGACTGACCACCACTGTGAATCCAGTCAATTCCTTACTGCAAAATGAGCTGGTGTCTGAGTGGAGCAAAGCTGGACTGCTCCCCACTGGGACAGGGATCAGTGCTCAGGAACAAGAACTTTGGTTTCAGTCGTGGAAAGCAAATTATTTTCCTGCACTTCTTAAAGCTCAGTTTGCAGCGGACTTGGTATAGGTGATGTTCAAGAGATTAAGTGTTTTTTGTGACATGACTCCTCTGTGCAGTTTCTGGGTTTTCTTACACAGTTACATAAGAACCTTTCTCCAATCCCTAAAATCCCAAGAAACTCAAGACAGAGGCAGGAGACCTACCTCCTTACAGCTTTGACACCTCAACCTCTCATTCAAATGCCATTAAAATCAGTTAATAAATAAAAGCCAGACACCCATATGCCAAGACTGAGTGCACGCAAGTCTTGTTTTTACAGGAAAATGAGGTTAGGCAGCAGAACACACCTTGTGACAAACTGGACCTAATTCTAACTGCATTCATAGTAGGTGGAGCGCTTCTCTGAAGAAGAAAAGCTGGAAGGCACATTGAGTCAGGCAGAGGATGCCAGTCATGTTCACATTAAGGCACTAAGTTCTAACTCTCTCAAATACAGCACTGATTTAATCTAAGCAGGTTTACAGAAAATAACTTGTTCTCACCTTTCTACACAGAGTACCTCTTTCCCACTTGCCTCTGCCCACTCCCTTCCTACCCTCAGAACACGAGCACTCTCAATCCATTACTAACTCTCATTTGGGAGAAATCTTGTGTTATACAGGGTACCAAAGAGTAAGAGCTGGGGGCTCAAGAACATTTTCAAAGGATGCCTGAGCAGGACAACGTTGCAAAACAAACACTGGCTCCCAGTTGTGCACACAGACGACTGAGCCACCCGCCAGCATTTAAAGTAAATAAGAATAAATTTCTTTGTGAATTTACTGACCAACTTCCCTCCTCCTCTACAAAAGGAACGCTGTGCTCCACCCCTGCCCTCTTTGGGTAGCTCAGACCCATCCTCTGTCCAGGATTTTATTTTGGTCTTATTTGTTGTCTGCTACAGAAGTTACTTACAGCTGCAGAAGACAAATGGCAGGCAAAAGTAACTAAGAACCACTGAATTTGTCCAAAAGCATTACATGGTATATATTTCATTCTGTAACTTAAACAGGCAGTCACAATAAAAGCCTCAGACTTCTCTCCTTGTCCAGAAGCAATTCAGGCCTTCGGGAATGGTCATGAATAGCGGCTAATGTGGGTGATGCCATTGCTAATGCAACAAGGTCAAAATATATAATTAGCATTTTTCTCTCAGGGTTTCTTTCTCTTGCGGTAGTTTTCACTCAGCTTGCTTTCCCTGGCTGGGGGGTGTTCTCACTGCAGGGTAAATGAATATCAAGCTCCAGTGAAGACAATAGCCATAGCCCAGCAAAAGAGAAATCCAGCTCTCTGTTTCTAAGAGTACTCGGCATTCACTAGTGCCAACTCTAATATTGCAATGGAAACTCAGCTCAGCCATCCATGATGTTGGTCTCCCATTCCTGTTGCATATTATCAGGTTAAAGTGTACAGCAAGGAAAAAAAACCCACAACATACAGAACCTTGGATCCATGTTACAGCAAAAGCTAAGAGCAGAGCATGTGAAGGGTGTGAAGGGGACCTCACGAGAGCAGTCAGCACACCAGGAACACAGCGGTGAATTTTCACTGGGACCTTCACAATTTTAGTGCAGCCTTAAAGACATTAAAAGGGTAAAGAGTTGCTATGACAATGAAAGAGAACGATAAATCTGGGAGGCAGGGCTTTACCAGCTCGGGTGGAGGGCACTTGCTGCTGGTTCTATGGGCCAATGACTCTATTCACCTCACTGGTTAAAACCACTGCCCTCCTTTCCGCAACAGCACTGGTAATACCTAGTCATTTATGGATTTCATGGGCATCACCAAAAGATGGATTCCAAAAGGGAGGGTGCTGGGGAAGTAACTAACACTTCGTAGCATGGCCTAGATTTGTTCTTTATATGGAGGCCTGCTATTATCTTTGGTAGGCTCACAGCCTCCTCTCCCAGTATCTCTGTTACAGTGCTGCCCTTCCATCTCACTTGCCTGCAGATCTGCTGTGTCCCTTTCAGTGGGGTCACAGCCTGCTGGGTGCATTCTGCTGTCACTTCCTTGGCAGCTGGGAGGAGGAAGAGGTCACTGCCCGTGGCACAAGAGCCTGTAACGCATTAACACAAATCTTCCACGTTGTCACCCGAAGCAAAGAGCACATCTTTTAATTCTGTCTCACAGTAACCACCACAACCTGTGATGTCTCCTTGATTCATGTATATCTCCCTCCATTTCCTTCTCTGGCAGTTTTCTTCTCTACCTGAAATTCATAGCACACTTGAAATATGTCAACTGGTTTACATCTGTATCCAGGAATCTCAGTATTAATAATACATTTTTACCCTATTATTTCTACTTTCAGTGAAACTTCATAGCAAGCTGACAATTTCTACCTTCTAAACAGTCCCACGACATGATTTCCTGAAGTCTGGATGGCACCTAAAGCAGCAACAGGAACTGCATTTCACCCATGTGAGTCTCAGCTTTGAGGGGGGATGCTCACATCCATCTTTGTGGTTTGTCATCATCATCGAGTCACTTAAGCAGTGTGAGAGGTGCACTTTTCAAATCCCAGCTACTGGGGGAAAGGCAAGTCCAACTGTCCTCTGCTCTGAGAGGCGAGGAAAGGAAAGCAGAAATCACCTGCTTTATTCTCCATATAACAAACAAGGCAAGAAAACAGGATAATACCGCCTTGAGAGCCAAGAAGGAAAACCACTCTCCCTTTCCTTCCAGCCCCTCAAAAGGGAGTGCAAAGCAGTGAAAGCAAGAACCAGCAGATGAACCTGCACAAAGGAGTAAGGGAGACCTGATGTGACAGGAGACCCTCCAAAGCACATGGCTGATGAGGTGACAGATTAGGCTTTACAGCCCAAATAACACTGGGACTCTGCAGTGGGCACAGGAGACAGTTTTCCATCACATGACACAAAACTCTTCTCTGAGGAAGAGAGGATTAATTACATTCAGTCTAAAGCCAAGAGATCATAAAGAGTGAGCCTTGGTCTGGAAGGCTGGTTTCAAATGTGATGTAATGTTCAAAAGATTACCGTTCCTTTTGAAGCTTTTTTTCTTCCTGCTCTTTCACAAAGCCCCTATATCTCCCCAACAATTTCACGTCCCCATGTTTCCTATTGCTCCACCTCAGCTCTCCAGCTCTCTACAATTCTGCTCGATGGGGTTATGGAAAAAATCTCAACCCCTTCCCTCCTTCTCACCTTCCAGAGCATTACATTCGATAATACTAAACTTGGGTTATGCAATCTGGATTCACTCCCGCTTGCATAAACGGTGTGCTCCTTGAGTTCACCCGCGTCCTTCCTATACCACACACTTCCAGGAGCTTAACCACGCACCAGCCCTATGGACATGTGATCCGTGACTCACAATTCAAGTCCGCACTAAGCTGCTTTCCCAAACCCAAATCCAAATCATCTGATCGAGCATGCCACGAAGCACAAACACAATCCACCTTAAGACTCAAGTTCTGTGACCAGGCATTGTTCAGTGAAGGAAATTTCTCCCTCCCTACTTCAGAACACAGCAGAATTTCTAGACAATCACACTGCTACAAAACTGCCTCTACAGTCCGAGTCCATCCTGCTGTTTCAGCTCTCCTGCCGTGACAACGCTTCTCCTAGCAAGATCTATTACTTCTAGTATCCCGTGGGAAAGTTCAATATAGTGCAGAACCAAATAAATACTACTAACAGTAGATAAGATAAACAAATTAACCAGCTACTGACATTAGAATTCAAAAAGACACAGCCAGTTGTTGCTGGCAGCCAGATGTGACATTTCAACTTGCATCACGCACAGCTCCAGTTGCTCTTCTAATACGAGTGCAGATGAGAAATCCTCATCTGCCAGATGTGTTCAGCAGCTCCGGGGGCAGATGGAACAGTGAAGTGGATTTTGGTGCATTCCAGTCTCACAGTACGGCCCCAACAGGGGATGCACAGCACCACGTGCTAAAGCAACGGCAATTCCTAAATAATCAGAATATGGATAACTGTGGGGATACCAGCAGAGCAAAAACCTGTATTCTGGCATCATTATTTCATCAGTAAACACAGGGGGCCTAATTTTGTGCTCAACTACAGTGATATAAAAAGTGACAGTGGAGTGAAAGTAATCACGCTGCCAAAAAACTGCGTTAATAGCAGAATCGGGTTTGTACTACCTGTGAATCGATGGGCAACAACACTGCTGTGCTGCTCCATCTTATTTTGCATCAAGACTTGTGGCAGACCCTACACTTACAATGGGAGGTACAGGAAACAATCACTTCTGTTAGTAGTAAATGATACCCTCTAGCAGGTGCTGCAGAAAATCTTATGAATAGCTGCCTTAGTATTTCTCAACAAAAATAGAGATATTGTACAAAAAAAAAAAAGCTGAGTAACACAATAGCCTTGTTTAGACATACCCTTCACGAACAATTACAGCCAAAATTATATGAAGACTATGTTCAATATGTTCTTTACTTGAAGTTCTAAATAACATCCATTATTAAAAAAGCAAATATATTTACTGAATTGATAAAAGTTTCTTTACAACTTGGACCCACTCACAAGATTTTGGACTCTGAGCTCATCTCACTACCAGGACAGATGCATGAGCTTGTTCCCAACATGTGCTACCACAAGCTAGAGGTATGGTTCCTTTTACAGTGTAGGAATTTAAGCAAATGTCACCAAAAATTTCTATTCCCCCCCCATCATCTGTCATATTTTTTCTATTCTAGCAAAGTACAATTCCTTTTAAGGAGCCAGAAACTGTGGAACCGTCTCCAGGTTCTAATCGCATGTGAGACATTTAATGTGCAGATAAAGAGTTAGATTAAAATACTATTAGAGGTTGCAAAGAAAAAAAAATAGCTCCTATTGTCAACTCTGACAATATCCAATCTTTATGCGCTTGACTATGCCTTCAATGTTCTTTTAATAGAAATCCTTGAAGATTATTCTCAGGTTTTAGAAAGATAAAAAAAAAAAAAAAGGAGAAAAATTACAATTCCAGGATGGAAGCTAAACCTGCATCTACAGAGATCTGCACAAAGTTTCGTGCCCAGATGAATTTTAATGGGACTATTAAAAGCACATCCTCAACACAAAGGCAAAGCCATGGCAGATTTCAAGCCCTTAATGACTCCAAGACCAAAATACAGACACAAAGTAAGACTATTTTCCTTAAGTCTTTCTGATAAATAGCTCATCTTTTGCTTTATCAACAAAACCTGTCTGAAGCAGATGCAGAGCATATTTTGGATCTAGATAGCTAAATTAGGAAAACTGAAAGCAGGGTTTTAAAAAGGGAAGCTTTGAACAGTGTTCATCACAACCAGTGCTTCTGCTAGATCCATTTTACTCCAGTACAGCTCCTGTGGCGGTGATCCACAGTCTCTAAGCCAAACCCTACAAAAGGGAAGGAGAATACAAGTCTGTTAAACCTTCTATGAGAAAACAAAGAATATATTGAAAAGTGAACAGTTCCTATACCTTTTGTGAATTACGGCTGCAAAATGCTACTAATCAAACTAGCATATCCAGCTACTTTCATTCCACTCATTCTCAGCGTTCCTTTCCCGCGAGGGCATGAAGGAGCGTTTTATGCCGACTGCATATAAAACCTCAAACTTCTACAGGCAGCTCTGTGTTTCCTGAGCTTCTGTAAATATCCAGCAGGATAACTAAGTAGACAATCCCTGCATGTGTATCTAGCACACACCTCCGATGAAAAGTCACTACCCCTGGGAAGACAGATTTTTATCAATACAGCAAACACTTGTGCTCCTTTATTCTCAGGCTGCAAACTGTGACTCCTAAATACTACCTCTCCTCTTACCTTAACCTATTAAATCAATATGTTCTTGGCAGCATCGGATGATTACTTAATTTACACAACCTACACTCCACCAAAGACTCAGAGATCTCACGTAAACTCATGCAGCAAAGGGTATGTACAGTCTGCCGTCGCATCATTACATTTTCTCCAATGCTTTATCTTTTTTTCTTTCTAAAGAAACAAACAAACAACAACTCCTCCACAAAATCCCAAAATACAGAGTCATGGTGATGGTCAGTTATAACACTGTCGCAGTGTAACTGCAGCAGTCCATGGGAGGGTTCTGTGGACCAAGGTGTGGGTTTAGTATAGTGTTTGGGAACCCAAGAGGACAGGAACTTCTAAAGGAAAATATGCCATTTAATCTGCCCATAAATTGATTAGCCTTCAGTGTATGTCACACAGAGAAGTCCTGAACAGCATCTCCAACAGCAGGGGAAATGAACCCCCACAACCACATCTAAACCAATCAAATATAAAAAAAAAAAAAATAAAAAATTAGAGTCATGTCTTTCTACCCTCCCCCTTCTAATTTAGTTAGTGTCAAAAGAGTAACAAGTAATCAGGAAAATTCCTGTTAGGTTTATCTCTCAGTCCAGTGGGATCTCTAAATCCTTTATCAGCATTCACAATGAAAAATAAGGTAACACCCACACTTGTTTAGCCCAGATTACAATATACACTGATACCCATTCACTGAGTGACTCGGATTTACATCTTGCAGGAATCCAGCTTCCCAGGAATCTTCCTGCATCCTCACTAAGCTGAATTTTGTGTGTAAGCATCCAAAAGGAGCAACACCATCTCACAGTTTGCAGAGACTTTCACTGACCCTTTTAAGTTATATTTCAACCTCTAGTGTATGACCCTCCTACTTCAAGGTAAATGCGGTTTCAGTCTAGAACTTGAGAAACACAAACTACCAGGTCCATGATAGTATCTACAGTTCTGGAAAAACCCTTGTGCCACTTCAACTCACGTAAGACTGTAGGTTTTGCAGGTGTCACCGATTGCTCTTGGAGAGATACCAGGCACTATTGCAGAAGCAACACTCCCTTGCTGAAAACAGCTGCATCTGTACCAAAGGTTGCTGAGGCTCAGCTGATGAGTCATTCTGACTCTGCACAGCCTTAGACTGAGGCTCCCAGGTGGCCACAGATTCAAATTTGTTATGCAAACTGGTATTCACACGCTCAGCGACCTCTGTGAATGAAATTTTGAGACCTCTTGACTCTCAGTGAGCAAGTTCACCATTATTCCCAACATCAACGTATCTGAATGAGCAAGGCTTCCATAAGGCAGGAGACACACTTGGAGAAAAATAAAAATTCAGTGGGCTGGGATTCTCCACCATCACGTGGCAATAGCTGCATCATCACATTTTCCTCCCTGTACAACAGGAAGGCAGAATAGTCACAATGCTAAAGGAACAGCCACTCTCCCTGGCACACACCATCCACATGGTGGAGCACCCCCTGCACAGATACTGCCACCAGGAATCTCTTCATCCTTTTCATACTCACCAGCTCAGAGGCCACACAGCACATCCCACAACTCATATGAGCCAAACCACAATTTTAATTTACTATTTTATGCATCTCTAGATCAGAACTCTATAATTAGTTGCCAGCAGTCGATGTGTAATTAAGATGTAAAAATAATACTAATTTCAAAAAAAACCAACAAAACATCCAAACACATAACCACCTAAACAAACCTAAAATTTTTAATAAAATAATGCAATATTGAGAAATATTCACAAGAAAAGGTGAAAAGGAGAGTAACAGGAGCATAAATACTCTGGAAGCTCTCCAGTTGATTCACCTATCAGATGGATTTCTACTGGGCACAAGGAAGCACTGAAACATCTGGAGAAATCACAAGCTTCATGAAATATTGCAGTGACCAAGTCTCCTGTTAAAGCTCAGGAAAAAATAAAAGAGCTTGTTCATTTCATATCCCCTTTGCCTGGAAAGCAAAGTCCCTGGGTTAACCTGAAGCACAGCAGAGTGAAAGGGTTCACAGAGGAGGAATTACTCCTCTGGACGTAAATTGGCTTCAACAAAGAGGGGACTTTTTTCTGGAACAGCCTGTGTATATTGCTCCGAGGGCAAAAAGAAATATGTTATGCATTAATATATCCAGCACTGGCTACTGCTGGAGGCAGAATGTCAGCCACAAAGGGCCAGTAGACTGATCCCACATGACAATCCTGTATTTCTGAGTATTTAACCATATAATTAAACCTGCTGCTGCTACTACACATACTAATCAGATGGAAGCATTTATTCCAGCAGTCAGCAGACTTTTGACTGACAGCACGGCAGCACCAGGTGACTGGAGCTGCCAGGCAAACACTGAGCTTTTGGAGATGTCAGCACTGCCTCCGCAGAGGACACCCTGGTAGGGCTGGATGAGGAGTTAACAGACTGCATAAGTATCCTTCAAAATCACCAAAGATTTAATTGCTCCAAGTGTAAGAGGCACTGCCTGTAACCATCTTGCGAAAACCAGTGACAATGCCAGATTCCAGGGAACATCCACTGGGGCCTCAGCAGCAGATGCTCAACAGGGAAGCCTGAGAAGCCATTACTCAGGACTTTAGTTAACTAAAGCTTCACATACCTGTTTCCAGGGACAGAGCAGTGTCCAGATCTGATCCTTTCTCTAGACAGCGCCATTTGCAGTTTGGCAATATATCCTAAGGCAGATTAATCAAATGTACAGAAAAATCTGTACTAAGAGCATGACTTATTTACTCCCTCCACCAATGGCCTCCAACTACACAGATGCAGATTTGCAAACAAACGCAGAAAAAAACCCCTTCAATCTTGCCTCCAGGTGCACCTTATCCAGCACAGCCCCCACCCACTGCACCACCTCAACATCACCTGCAAGAATCTCCTGCAGACCTTCAGCTGGTCTTCAGGCTTTTAAGGGCCACTAGTGTTTATAATTAACCCTCCCTGTTCCCAAGAAAATATGAGAGACACTTCTACATAAAAACCAGTAGCCACAAATAATACAAGAGCAGCATTCTCTGGGTTGCAGACCACCACAAGCATCAAAGGCTCAGAAAAACTTCACCACTCTGGCATGCAGAGAAGCTCACAAGTTAGTGCCCGCCTGAATAAACAGGCTGACCACACACATTCATTCACATGTCATCCAATGATGTTAACCTAATTACTTTGTGCATATATTAACTATTTTGCCTTCGAATTTATCTCAGACCTCAATGATCATAGCAGCACACTTGCCACCATGAATGTGGACTTAGGCTGGAACTGGTCTGGCAGCTCAGGAGGTATGTGGGCTCTATGCTGCAGTACAACCTTTGGTCATTGGATGTAGTACAGTTGCCTCGCTCCGTAAATCCCTGCCACTCAGCTGCCTTAGGGAAATGAATGGCTGTAATCATCAGGCTGCCTTTTAGCTGAAAGGACAGCGTTAGATTTCATCGGTCGTTTCACTGTCACACTGCATTGTCCGCAAAGGATAATGAGCCCAAAGGCTCTGCCACTCCAACTGCTTCAGTTTGATAGGAAACATATTACCTGATGGCACATAGTGACAGGAGCCTGTCTGGAGCTCGGGGAGAGCCTGCAGATGCTCGTAGAGACAAGGCAAACCTGGGTCTCTGCTCCTGGATTTTTTTTCTTGTAGATAGGTGTTGAGGTTTAGGCTTGAGTTTTCCCACTTCTCATACCAGAAAGTTGTTGCCCTCATGGAAACAAAGATACAGCACTATTCTCTATAGGTTTCTCTGGCTAAATAAATAAATAGTGATAAAAACATATTTCTCACGGAAAAAAAATTCTTTGTGTTTAGTAGGAACTTCTGAATATCTGTGAGGGAAGTGACTTCAGGTTGTAACTTACCTGACCACTCATGGTTTTTTTGCTTCTTTTTCGTTCATCCTGGATACTACAGAATTCTATTGTTTATACTCCATGCTCATTTTCACATTCCTAAGACATGCTAATAGCTGGGCTACAAGCACTGCAGTGAAGTGTTAAGTGAATCTTCCACCATCTCTCTTCACCTTCCCACTCTGCACTGACAAAAATGTTTTCCAGCCAAGTTCAGCAAACGTGCGTTTCTGAGCGAAGGCAGCAAGACCCCACACTGAGTCACAGCCAGTTCAGGTACAAATAGTTTCAAAGCAGAACTAAAAAAGAAACAGAGCCAACAACAAAATCTCAAATGCTTATTTAAAGCTACAAACAGTTCATCGAAAAAGTTGGTGCTGACTAGGGAGACAATGAAGTCAAAACATTTTTAATGTGTGAAATATTAGCAAAATTTACTGTTAGTGGACACCAAATCAGGCTATGCACAATCACAAGGCACCATAAACACCAGTAGGAGTGATGCTCAGAGCTCAGTGACACTGGGATAAAGTCAGTCTCAATTTACAGCAGCCATCACTGGGAAAACTCTGTCCTCCCAAATCTATGCAACAGACAGCAGGACGAATTTTAGTTGCAGAGAAGAAGAGTCAAGGAGGATCCATCCATCTGTACCCTGTACCACTCCTGCCTCTTTTGCCTGAGTGTGGTTTAACTGGAGTGAATCATTCGCATCCTGCAATCACTCCCCTTTTTGCACCGCAATATAATATTACAATTATTTAATCCCACATTATGTCAGCCTGAGCTCCCTGCCTACACATGGCTTCCAGAAAGAAACGTGCATGTAAACCACACAGCAACTATTAGTCCATACATTATGTAAGTAATAATCTAGAGNACAACAACAAAGAACAAATCCCTAACATTAGTAGGATGGCTAAGTGCTCCATTTCCAAATAAATGAATGTCAATTTGCTGGTTACCTGAACAGCAGAGGGATTACAGACTTCCCATGCTGGAGGATGGTGTTTTACAGTTTTGATGTGTGACACATTTAAAAATGCATTTGTGAAGCAAGACATGAGAGAAAGAGTGAAGGACCTGAAACAGTCAAAGATGGTCTATATTAAGCATGCAAAGTGCAAGCTCACAAGGTTTCACTCTGCTGTCACACTGGGATCAATCCTATTAATTCCCATGGGGACAGGCCCGATTTACTCAATTGTTAACAATCAAAAATGAGGCCTATGGATCGAGGCCAACAGAGCACTTCATTCTAAGTCCAGCAGGCTCCATGGGCTCTGTGAGGCCATACCCCCTCTTACAGCCAGGCACCCGCTGCGGAGATGTGCTGGAGCGAGCTATGGTGTCCTCAGAGAGGCCACCAGCGCCGCAGCAGACCTCCTGTATCGACCAGGTGAATCCTGCTTTCACTTTATCCAGTTCCTTATCAGAATTATTATAGGACAACTACGGTAACTTTTATGAGGTGGGAGCAATTCAACAGCACTGGGGCTCAAGCTGTTTGTCCAGCTCATTGGTTAAACAAATACAAATCCCATGAGGATCAGCATAAATACAACCCTGCATCTCACCACTCCTGAGGCAGTTAAGTATCATCCTGAGAGTTGTTCCTATCCAGAGCTGAGTGTGCAAGAGCAGACAGAAAATATAGTGACATTAAGGACAAGGTAAAAATAGATGAATTAAAAGCACGTTACTGAACATCGAGTCCTTACATGACAAGGAAAATTCCCAAGATTCCTGTTTGAAATCTAAACAAAAGATACCCTTATTTGCACTTAATTTCACTCTCTTCTTCCTCTATTCTCAACAACTGTACAAAAGTTGCTGGCTAGAAGTTCTCTGCTTTCATGCCCACATTTCATTTACCAGTTTTCACAATAGATTAAAAATGTTGACCATTTTATTAGTTTTATATAAGCCACAGTGATCAACCATGAAGTAAAGGATATGAAGTAAAAATGCAATAAACAGTAGTGCTTGACAGCTGTTTGGTGACCCATGTGAGAGTAGGTGATGGCATTAGCCCACAATCCAAGACAGGCCTCCTAGATCAGGCTCTTTTTGTTAATCCAATATTAGAGATTTTATTTGTCCTTGCTGACAGAAATTGTAAATGCAGCTGTTAAGAAGCTAATAACAACAGTGACTTCTCCTTCCCTGTTTATCTGGGGTTAGGAGGGGAGTTTTGTTTGGTTTCTTCTCTGAAAACTCTGGCAACTTAATCTTCAGGACAGGAGGTAGCACAGTAATATGTGGCCTTGTGCATCAACAGCTGGACATCACATTGGATTTCCCAGGAAGTCAGATCTCATGCAAAAACTTGCCACTCTCCCTGCCCCACACACACAATAGGCTTGTTATTAATACATTAACAAGCTAATAAAAGTTTCAGATTTTTTTTAAGCTCTCAGAATCCAAGCGACAGGAAAACCATCACACAATTTCCCAGCTCCTGAAACATCAGCATTTAAATGCTCATGGCAAGAGCCTGCTTGCTCCTGCTGCTTTCTCCTCTCCCCTTGGCCCCCTCACCATCCCAGAGGCAGTGTCAGATTTGGCACCGTGCCATGGAAGCAAAAGGCCCCTTTTCCTTGGAGCCGGTGCTGTGTTGCTGCTGGGGATGAATAGGAAGAACCGCTAGCGATAGATCCGCTGACTGCCTTCGCAGTTCCCAAATTAAGTTGGAGCTCTGAGTTCAGACATATGACTCGCCCTACCTTAGGCCGGACATTTTTACATAACGTGCATTCCCTGCGAAGGCCGCAGAGGCAGTACAGTCGGCACCTGCTCCCCTCTGTACCTCCTGCAGTCAGCTCCCTACTGACACAGACAACACACAAGTCAAAAAAAAGGAGTGGCAGAAAAATAGAGTGTTGAACCCAGAGCAAGTTTATCGCAAGGCTTGACAGTGATTCACAGGACATTCAGATGGTCCTATGATATTTTCAGTCTGGTAATGGAGGATGGGATATCCTAAAGCGAATCTTGGGCTCAGTGAAGCTGACATGGATCAACTAACTGCTTCTAAGTGTAATAAACGGCCTGGGGGAAGGCCTCAGCAACTCTCTCAAGCTGCATGAGCAACATCATCTCAGACACCACCTCACTATATTCTGGTTTTGTTGGGAACAAAACTCCATTATATGGGAACAAAGCTGCAACACAGGCAACTAAAAGAGCACACAATATGGATATAAGTGTTACAACCAACATAGCAGTGGTATTCATTACCTAAGAAGTCAGGCTAAATACATCAATTCTATCAAAAAAAAAATATAGAGAATGAATCTTGGTCAGCATCTAAGAACTCCTTTGCATGCAAGTGTGTATCAGGATCCAATTCAGTCAGGAGATGGAGTATGACTTGCAAAGAACCCAGTCCCATGGGTAAAGATGCTTGTACCAAGAGATCAGCAGGGGAAGGAAAGGGGTTAGGTAGAGTTGCCAGGCTGCAGTTCAAAGAAAAAGCTTTAATTTAAGACAGAAGTTAAAAAAAAAATAAAAATCCTTTTGCATAGTTTATTTATCAAAGCTAGAACCTACTATGACTGTCCTGATTGCTTTGAAGTTCCCTGGTCAATGCCAATTGTTTATTTATGATTCCATAATTGAGTTATATCAGAAGTGCCAGCCTGGGAATTACAGTGCTTCCTAAGGGACAATGAACATGAGTACGTTTTAACTCCACGGTGCTTCAACATGTGCTGTCAGAATGCACAGGTTTCTGTTCCAAACTGGGCTCCTCTTCCCTAAGGGCTGAAAGATGCCAAGTGCTTCATGACAATGACATTAATAACTTGATGGAGAGAGGAAAAGACGGCGACTGCAAAACTCAGCATCTGTCAGACAGCACAAAGTTAGGAATGCCCGTTTCACCCGTGATAGCAGGAACATATGGAAGCTGATGCTGCTGGTCAAGGGCGTAAACTGAGCTCCACTGGAGCCATGATACTAAGCAGTGGCAGTAAAGATTGAAACATTATTTAAAAAACAAAAAAAAAAAGAAAAAAAAAACCACACAAAACACCAAAACACCCCCACAACACAAACAAAAAAAAAAAGCCAAGCCACAAAACCCAAAAACACCACACAAACAACAAACTACCAACTAGGTGGCTGGACTTTCCCCCCCCACCCCATACTCCAGCCACAGGGACAAACCAACCAACCAACCCATCCACCCCAACTCACAAACCAAAACCAAATCCATAGCAATCCATAGCAAAATCCACACTCAATCCATAGCAAAATTCATCTGAACTGAGCCCACAAAAAGATTTGTTTGTACAGGTGATCTGTTTCCACCAGTGCTTGGCAGCTCCCTGCAATCCTAAGGCTTTTTACACTCCAGCTTCTGGCTGAATATTTTTCAAGTACACTGTTCTGATAGATTTTATTTCCCAACTTGTTCTTTTTCTTCTTGGCAATGTATTTACCAAAGATAACTCAGTCATTAACAGTCCAAAGCTCTTTCCCACTTACAGAGTAGTCTCTCATAGCGCTATATGCACTCCTTCCCTCCTCACAACATACATTAACACAGGCATTTTCTATTCCTCCTAATCCTCTTCTTCCTTCCCCCGGGCTTTCATACCACAATCTGCCTCCAGTGCTTCCTTTTCTTCCACTCTGTTCTTTGACTGAAAATCCAAGTACAGGATACAAATACTCCACTGTGCAAAGCCATCATAACCCCCTCTTTCCGCTCTTCATCATACTCTGGAGATGCTGAATACTACCAATAGGCCCTGATTTTAGTATTTTAATTTATTTTTTTAAATTCCGCTCTCACTCTTCCCTATCCAGAAAATTTTGCAGTTTTCAAACTACAGCATGTTTTCTGTTTTAAGTATGAAACAATTTCCCATTGAGTTTTAGAAGCCTAGTTATTACAGTTAAGAGGTCATTATCAACAAGGTACAAAGGATTTGCAAACACTGTGACTGTGCCCCAGAGCACTCCTGGGATGCAGAGGCAATGCATTCAGTTTGTAAGTGAGGAACTGGGGCTCGGGGAACACAGTACCTGATTGGTATCGTACACACAAGAAGGAGCCCAGTTCTGTAGTCTGAAAAGAATGTTTACAACAAACAAATCCCAAAAACCAAACAACCAAAAAAATGAAAATCACACAAATCTCTCAAGCACTGTGTTCACTAATGAAACACCAGTTAAAAAACTTGAATTCTAACCAAATCCACAACAGCCACTAATTTTATCTAGTTTTCTCCTTCAGTGAGAGGACAGTTTCTGCTCCACCCAAATCCTGTTTCCAAGCTACATCAGGGCAGTCAGAGTCACTGGGTATCATCACACAAGTGAGGGAAGCTGAACATGTTAAAAGGAGCTCTTTTAATTGTGTCTCATTCAGTCTTCAAAGTCCGCATCAGCTGCCAAATGCAATTTCTTCTGGGCTTTGAAGTACTTATACCCTAACTTCAAAAATATCTCTGCCACAATCTCTCATTGTCAAATCACGGCCCACTACCAACAACTGTTATTAACCTGGCCCTCACTTCTCTTCAGATGTCATGGCTTGACACCACACTTAGTTTCAACTGTGCCCACTAAAATCTCATATTGTAGACTTTAAAGTATTTCAAATTCTTATAATTCTTTTTTTTTTCCATATACCTCCCATTACCATACAACCTTTCAGTAAGTACATCGACACTTATCTATTTCATCTTACGTTAAAATATAACTCCATCTTCAGGCTATCTTTCTGTACAGGAGAAAGAAGCTGCCAGAATTTAAAAGCTCTCTCTCCTCTTAGCCAATTTAAGAGTATATTAGATGAGCACTGGCATGTCCAAAGCCAGCATCATGCTTTGAGCTTGAGATGCTCTGCATATTCTAGAGTGTAACCTTGAGTCCCACAACCCTGGGCATCCTAAACCTCACTATTTCTGTGCTAACACCTGGATCTCCAGTACTTGTCACCTCCTTTCTTCATTTATCTTTGGCAACAGAAACTGGTCTGAGAAAACTGCCTTTTTCTTAACCATCTAGATGACATCCCATTGTTTATTTCCACAAGCAATCAAGGGAAGTACCACCCAATCACCTCTCCCTTTCCCAGGCTCCTGAGTGGCTCTGTGCCACATCTGAATGCAGATAGAGCGATCAGTTCTTCTGTTTGTGATACAGAGCACTCAAAAATGGCTCTGCTCTCTGAGGCAGTCTTGCAGAGTAAAAATGGTTTCAATTATGTAATGAGAAATTGCTTTAATTAGTCAGTTAATTGACTTCTCAATTGCAATAAGTAAAATCACTTGTTTTTACAAGGCACAATATTTTTTCCTAAGGGCTCCCAGGAACTGGCTCTGCATCTCACTTCCCCTCTACCATGACTAAAACTAAAAAGAATCCAAGAGTGCTGGTATGCTACTGGAGGATCACACATTCGATTGTTTCAGAACAGCCCAGAAAAAATGCAGGAGTGGTGGACAGAGGCACAGAGAATTGCACTACTGTAACAAACCTATCTTCCTCTGATGAAAAGAAGCCTGAAAGTGAGGCAGGATGAAACGCAAGTGAATTGAGTAAGGCAGCTCATCTGCAATCTTTGCTTTTGTCCAAGTTGTCCCAACTCAGAAGGGTGTGGACTTTTCAACACAAGTGAGAGCCAAGATCCATACGCATCTGAGATCTGCTCAGATGTCAAAGAAGGGGTACAGAATGCCTTGGCAGATCTTCCACAGACACAGTTCACAGCAAGTTAAGCAATGATGTAGTTCCAGATACCTCAAAGATGAGCAGGAGAGACAATCTAGGCCACTTCTGCAGCACACTGAACCCAGGGCCTAGTCTGGGGTTAGGATACTGCAAGTCAATAATCAATATCAATAACAGAATTTAGTCAAAGTTTACTGCAACTTTGGGTTTGGCAACCCATTCAATGGGGATATAAAGTCCTACTCTGAAACACATCAAAAAAGAACATGAGTCGTAAGTGAAGCAGTGCATTAGCACAAGGCAATTCCCTGGTCAGGAGTTAGTGCAATTCACCACCAGGCTTCACGCAGCAACGACAACCAAGAAGAGATACAGGGTCAGACTGAAATGAACCAACAATCTCCTCTTCTCCAGACCCTGCACTCCGGGTATCTCCTACAGAGCTACAAGGGATTAAGAATACTTCTTGTAACACAAAGCCATGACTACACTGGTAGTTCCTCAAATCTTCCACCTTCTTTCTCTTCCCGTCGGGTCCCATAAAGCTTTTGTGACAAAGTTTTCTAGTGTCTCACAACACATTCCTCTGTTTGGATGTCTTACCCATGGGGAATCTTCACAGGACAAGCCTCTGTCCTTGGGGTCAAGTCTGGCCGGAACGATAGTCTTCCCCTTCACCGAGAGAACTGCAGACAAGCCTTCACGCTAGCAGGGTTCTCCAGCAGCTGCCACCAGTAAGACTACCCGGTGCTCTTGCTGTGCTAGTGACCTTCCATCCAGGAGGTGACCTTAGGTCTCACGCAATTCACCAGCTTCCCTTCCTCTCCAGTCTTGTGGCAGGTTATCACCACAAAGCAAATAATCATAAATGAACTGTGCAAAAGGCAGGCTGGTAAGTCCGGTGACATTTTAAACATCTGCTTAATAGCAAGAGATAGAAACCTGGATAAATGCAAAGCAGCAGGGCACGCTGTCTGGATGGAGGGCCAAGTCCGACAGCACTTTAAAAAAAAACCAAACAAAACAAAACCAAAGCAAGCATCTTACCTTGTTGAAGGGGGAGGTAAAGAGAAACAGTGGTGTGGTATCTTCACTGGAGTTCATGCAGGACTTGAAAAATATTATATATAAATAAAGTCCTCTTGTAGGAAACCTTAGATACAATCAACAGGGAACATCTGTGTGTTCGATTAGAGCTGGCATTTTAAACTAAAGCCAAACATTCTGTAACAACTCTAATATCAGCAGCAGTGTAGCAAGTAAGTCCCTGCTTTTGATGCAGATATGCCAGCAATGATTTTGGCCTAGTGTTCGGCACCTAAAGCAAGAATAAGTATCAACAAAAATAATGCCTTTCGGGATCTGAGCAACACCAGCTCATGCTGGAGCCCACATAAAGGGATACACTTTTAGAACTGCCTAGGCAAGTAGTTCCCCAAACAGGAGCAAGAATCCCTGGTGGGATCACATGTCAGATGAAATTCAACTGCAATAGAGGAGTTCGCAACAGAAAATGACACAAGCGAAGAAGATTCAGAGTCACTTTTTTTTACAAACTTTCCACTGAAAAAGCTAACATGCCTCAATTAAAAAAGCAAAATCCATCAGCTTTTGAAACGGCATTCACTGCAAAGAGCCTGGAGAACTGGATTCCCAACAAAGCATTGGATTTTAAAACGAACCAGCCAGTTTAGGGAAGCACACGTTGAAATGGATGACACACCAAATCAGATACTTACAGGACCAGCATATACTGCCAAAACCTTCCCTAGATACAGAAAGGCCCAGAACCTGCCTGATTCCCTCTTACAGCACTGTCTGGGGGTCCCCAACTCACCGGGCTGGCACCAAAGAACAAGAACCCTCTTCATCCTGGGAGACATGGTCACAAAATGCCCCAAATACATTATACAGCATTAAACTGAATAAAACAGTATTGAAAATTACTATTAAAATGTTACAGATCTTAGATATTTTTCCTTTTTGCCAGATGACATTCCTTTGTTTGACAACAAGAACACAGAATTTCCATAACAGAGTAACAGTCGTAACAATTTTCCTTCGGCTGAGAATATACTGTCAGGACCAATTCTGCACTAAGTCAGTCCTTAAGCTTTGTAACACAGATACTCAAGGATGGACTGTGGCAGCCTTTAAAACCAGTACAGACATTGCCATAAAGGAGTTAGAGACTGGAATAAATGTCACGTCTGAGGTGGTTGCGTGGAAACTTAAAATAGGTAAAACTAAATTACCCATGAGAAATCCAGCCTGAAACCCCGACCTGGATTTGGTCAGAAAGTTTGCTTTGTCTAACTTACTCGAATCAGGAGCTAGGCGTTCGGTGAAAGCCTGAAAGGTCTGAAGAGGCCACAAACGACAAAGCACAGGGTAATACCCAGAACGCACGGTGCCAAAAGGCAGAAGGTGCAATGCTGCATAGGCTACAATCTAGCGCAGGATCTCTGCAAGAGAAGCGCATTTCCAAGAACCCCCGCAATGACCTGGGAGACCAAAGCATCCAAAGCACTTGAGATTCACTGGGTGACCAGCAAGGGATTAACAAAACCATTGCAATTTAACAGAAGTAATAAAGAACGGAAAAATGACCTTGAGAATCTCAAATGTGGTCGGATTTCTTCAAAAATAAGCATATGCACGTATCAAACTAGGCCATAAGCTACAATACAACAGAACTGGCAGTTCTGTGAAAGAAAATGTATTAGACGATATGAGCTTGACTTGATTAATAGCTCTATGGTACGGCCAGCACGTGAAGCTGGCCATTTCTCACCACACTACTTTATTAAGTAGAGATCCATCAGTTAAGAGACAAGCCAGAGGGTTTGGATACGCATGGCGAAGACCCCCATCCTCCCTCGGGATAAGCCTACGGGCCATTTTGCAGGGAGCACACACTCTCTTCCCACGTGTACGCTTCCGTGTGCGTGTTTACAGGCAGGTACCGTGCACTGGGGCGGCTCCTCCTGGCAGAGCGCCGGGGCTCACTCACCCATCCTGCCCCGGCACCGGGGCACAAACAAGAGCGGCAGACGAACCGGGCTCCAAGGCAGAGGGACGAGCGCGTGTCCAGTTTCCAACGAGCACTTCTAAAAGGAGCAAAGATGCTGGGTGCGCAGACGGCGCTTTGCACTTGACAGCAAAGCCCCCCTCTGGGAAAGGCGCGCTGACAGACGGCATTGTATGTACTGCGAGGGGCCACATTCACGGAAACAAGGAAAGAGAAGCAAGAGACCCCTCCAGAGCCAGCAGAGCCGGCTGTTCGCTGCCCTGTTTGTTTGCTCTTTCAGACTTAAACGCTTGAGCAGATTTACACAACTAAGTGCACTCAAGAAGTGGGCAAACTGAATATGAACACTAGGCCAACTGGCTGCAGTGGCCAAGGAACAGAGAGTGGTATTAATCCTCTGAATTGGATACCAAAGCGCCGCCTGTGCCCCGTGGAGCTTCCCAGTGGGGTCCCCTCCCCGTCCTTCTGCAGAGCCGCACGGCAGGGAGGCCACGGGGCACAGCAGCTGGGCGGGCTGGCTGCAAGACCTCCCAGGTCTGCGCACTGCCCGTCCCCCCCTGCCTCCAGCTGCCCTTCCATACACAAGGGATAGGAAATTGTAAGCGGGAGTCCAAAGCAATTAGTGGAGAAGGAAAATAAGATAACCAGAAGTAATCTGCACTCGGAAGTTTACCGAAACAGCTCTCCCAAAATAGTTATTTCAGAAGAATTACTACAAGAAATTTTTTTTAAAACACAGCCTGCCCCCTTAGACGGGCAAACTCTGGGTTACCTCGAAAACTTGCCTCTTCTAGAGTCAGCAGTCAACAAATAACGCTGTAGGCATGCTGTTGCTGAAGGTACCCCTACGCCACAGCAAATCTGATATTGTTTGAAATGCCAACAGCACAATTTTAGACTTCGAAGCCATCAAAGTTGGAAACTAGTTTGCAATAGGAACACTGCCTTCACGGGTATTTGTGCATGTGCACACAAAAGAAGACAGAGTCCAGAAATGAAAATGAGATTTCAAAAACGCTGAAATCCTGCAGCTTGCATGTCCTCCCCTGTCTGTCAAACCCAGTTTCTTAGGAATATATTTACAATGCCTAGACAACTGCTCATCAAACCCAGCGCATGTTTTCGCAATTTTTGACAGTTAGAAGAGCATATATTTGTTCAAGTTTATTTTTATACTGTTCAACACTATATACCAAAGACTTGGTAGTATGGAAATCAACATCACTTTCTTCCACCCAGCTGTAACTTTTACCCTCCCTCAAGCCTGTGCAGGAGGATAGAGAAAAAGATACCTATTCACATCTTTACATCCTTCTGCTTTCTTCATGCAGTTCTCATGCCAACAGAGAGAACAGAAGTTCTGTCCAACCAAAGAATACTAGTGAAAGATGAGCTATTCTCCAAAAACGAACCATCTACAGCTTTCTCTTAGACCAATGAAGTTACATGATAGATCCTCATCACTGACAAAAGCAGTTGCTTGATCTTAATAATTAATTCACGTAAAACTGAGCTAGAAGATAAAGCACGTGTACCTGTTACTCACCTCTAACCACAGGCTCTCTCATATTCCACCAGCATCCTCCAGATCCGTCAGGGGCAGTGAAGAGTTTGCCCATTTTGTCAATCCTGGGAAGGATGCTGTAACCCTTCCCTTTTGCACATCTGCTTTCAAGTGCCAGTTTCAAGGGACAGGAGTCCACCCCTGCCTTGTCCCTATCATTTTTAAGCTCTCTGTGCCAGTAGTGATACTTCACCTGAGTGTGATATGACTGTATCTTCTCCCTTTGCATACTACAGTCTGCAAATTCTTATAGCTCTTCCTGCTCTCATTGCTCCACGCATAATCTTGAGAATTTGTTTTGCCATGAATAGTACACACTACATTATCTAGATGGTATGTTTTTAGAAAATAGTGAATGCTGCAGCATCAAGCACATGAAAGAGTTGTACAGTCTTGGTTCCACCCTCTTACGTGTCCAACAGTCACCAGTGAACACAGAAATTTTATGGGGCAGATAAAGATACATCATATAATGGAAGACCATAATCCCAGAACAGGAGAACATATCATTGTAAGCAGTATTCACATATAGGCTTCTATTTCTTTGGCAGTAACACAGGCCAGCGTTTTAGAAACATCCTGCTAGGCTTACAAAACAGCCCGACAAAAGGAAAACACAATTTTTATCTCAACAAAACCTTAAAAGAATTTTGTAGTTGGACTTTCTCGGTCTGCAGCCTTTCTTCCTGTTAGACTTCAAATGCCTGCCAAAACAGAGGAAGAGGGAAAGGTCATTAGCACCCTTCCCACAAACCACAGGAATCCTTTAAATTGAGTTGAAAAGCATTAGGCATTTGGAACAGAGGAATTACTGCTGGGTTTCCCTACAGCACACTTGCAAGATTCTGCAGCTTGTTTGTCCAGCTGCCACAAGTTTCTCCTCCTCTGCTCAGTACCAGACAGCTCTCTGTAGGCCACAGCTTGAGACACACTATACCAAGCAACCCAAAATCATCAGGTATTTCACGCTGTCACTGCTTCTGCTTTCACCTGTCTGGATTTTCCTGGAATAAACTCCTTTCAGAAAATCCTAAGGCTGGGCTGCAATCCGACAGCGAACAGTAAGTCCCAGAAATGTAACAGCAAGCAAGTTCCCTTTGGCCTTTAATAGCTAACCTGATTATTTCCAAGGATTTTTTCAAATTTTGGTGAAGAGTTGTACCAAATGCACATTACCACAAGTGCAATTTTTCTAATTCTCAAGGAACTTCCTAAGGTGGAGTATGAAGCTGCACAACTAAAGCTGCAAACACTATAGCACTCTTACCCACTCCCTCTTCTCCAACAGGAAACACCCTCTACCCTTTCCCCAGCTCCTGTCTTGCTGTGTCTATCTCCTTAGATCTCTTTCTGGTTGCCAAAACAGTCTCTTGACACGGCCAACTTCCATTCAGTCCATCTGTCACCAATGCACTGTGATAGATTCCATGACTCGAAACCAAGGTGTCCTCTTAACTTTTCACCAAGCTGCACATTACATCCTCCCCTGTTGCCATCGTTATCCCATTCCAGCCAACTAGGCTCAGCCAAAACCACCAAACCCCAGGCCGTGTCCCAGGGATGCCCAGGAAGCTGCCGCTATCTCCACAAGCGGAAGCTGGTGAACAAGGACACGAAATTCCCTCAGTATTTCTCATGGCTCTGATTATCATGACAGATGTACGTTTGCCCTCCCAGAAGGCTCAACAGAGTAAGACAGCCAAGGGAAAGAATACCTAAGAGAGACCAGCAATCCTGCAAACAGATTATAAATGTAGCCTGCAACAGACTACAAATGCGGTCTGCACCACGGACTATCAAACTCTGCCCATCCTAAAGCAGCCTTTGAGATTAGTTATGCCAATCTATCCCAGAACTAGCTGAAAACATGGGACTGCCTCATAGCCAGAGAGTTCAAAAGTTGCACACCCATGGTTCTCTGCAGCTGCAAACGTATAATAAAAAATGGAAGAAAATAAAAATTGGACCCCTTTTAATAATTCTTTTGAGGCCAAATTCAGTAGTTACTGGCATGTTTCGAAGCGCTCACTTATAAAAGGCAATGAGATCCCAAAGCAAAGGACACCACCTCTAAATCCATACAGCAAAACGAGAACATGTCCGAGACTGGATGTGTGCGCATGAAGCCTGAAACTGAAAAGTCCTTCTGAATATGCAAAAATATTTGAGAAACAATATAAAATATAGTAGGATTCCAAACTCTTACTAAAAGCTATTAATCTTTTCTAGTAATTTCCCATCTTAAAAGCTTTTTAGAGCAGGAGTGTGTTTTGCAGTGTCCACAGAGAGGAATGCATAATACAGTACGTTCCTGGAACTTTTACTAAAAGCTTTTCTGCCCAAAGGAGAGCCAGAAAACAACCTAGCTGCTAAAAGTTGTCCTTTCAGTTAAAAGAAATAAGCCACACATAGAAGAGACAGACCCCAGGACACACTGTGCACTGGGGTTTAAGAAAGGACTCTCTTCTCAGGATGTCAGGCACTGGAGATTTCACACCAGTTAAAGTTCCAGCTCTGCTAGTTGCCAGATACAGACCAGAAAGCACCTTTGCCTCTCATGATTCAGACTGGGCTTTCCTAAAAATATCAATAAATCTAGTTCACAAAAAAAGAAAAAACAGAAACTGTCTCAGGAATCTCAAGATTCCCTGGGGATCCCTGCAGTGCCCCACTCACCTGGTATTCCTCTGGTAAACTATAAATTCAATCCGATGGCTTAACGAGCAACATCATTACGTGTCTATGTTGTAGGATTTGAATATTTTGCCAGATACAGACACAAACAAACAAAAAAAACCCACCAAAATAACAGCTCAACCTAACAACAAAACCTAACAACAAAACCCAACTTTAAACGTAGCAGTAAGGACTCCTGATAAAAGCAGCCTAGATTAGATACTGTGTCTAACCTGAGAAAGCTGCTGAAAACTATCCCTTAACTTACCTTGCTTTTATTGTTGCTAAAAAAAAACAAAGAAAAAAAGAGCACAATGAACTAACATCATTTAAGATGAACAGATTGATGTCTTTCACACATGATGACCGATCAGAAGAGGCTCATGACTGTTCATACCCCACTCTCTCGCAATAAAGGCATACACCCCCAAGCTCCTTCTCTGGAATTACCAAAACGGTGAGTTTGCCTTTTCAGGACCTGTTTTTATTGTGTATCAATTCTAAAGGCCTCAGTTCCACCTTCAAATAAGAAGTCAATCACAGTTTGATCCCAGAAAGGCACAGAGCATCAGGGGGCTATACAATTTAGAGCCATCTGTTCCCTCTTCCTTTTGCTCATAACCAGGAAAAAGCCACCCCCAAATCATTATTTCCATTTGGCTTTTCCAACTTCTCTCCAGCTTACCTGGCTTCATGACTCCTCAGGCTCCACCATGAGCCTCCTATGCCTGTGGGCTTTTTTTCCTTTCTCTCCACTCCCTCCCACTGATTTGTTTTATTAAATCCACCTGTCTGCCCCTTTATCCAACTGTTTACTCCATTTGGTCTTCATAGAACAATCCAGGCACCCATGCTGCTAGTTAATGCTAACTATATGAAGCCACTACTGGTAGATGCACCTGTGAGAAGCTTATGAGCAGGAAAGAAAAGACCACCAGCTAGCTGGGATAAGACTAGCTAGCTAAGGGCTTTGAAAGCAGGGCAGCAATACTGCATTCACAAAGACACCCCTGGGAATCTGGGTCATCCCGTCACTGCACACAGAAAGCGGAGCCTCAAATGAGACAAGAGGAGCAAAATGGGATTCAGCTCCTCACCACCACCAGAGCTGAAGGCAGCTTGAAATGAAGCAAGAGACAGGCATAAATTATAAAGGCAACTGCATAGTGATGCACCTACAGAAGTTTTTCTTTCCTAGATATTTTCAAATGAAGATAGGTTCTCTTCGCATGCTGCATTGACAGCTTATGCCCTAAGCTAAAGAAATCTGAGCATGACACAGAACCCGGCGAGACACTTGTTCAGAGATTTTGCAGACCCTCCAATCTTCTCTTTACTGCAAAGTGCATAATAAAATCCTATCTAAAGAGTAGATTTCTCTCCAACGTATAATAGCCTTTGCTTCCTGTTATTTTAAAACACACTCCCCATCACGGTCTTAACCAAAACTGGGAAAATTGTGCAGTGTTTTCTTTGCTGTCAACAACTGTTCAAAATTCCCTGTTAGTAATGTTGAGAGCCTTAGTGTACCAAACCCCTATTAATATTTTAAGCATTATGCAACAAGAGCGAGTAAGTAGTATAATAAAAACAATGTGTACATCAAACTTCCCAGTTCCAGGAGAAACTTATGGAGCTGAAGCGGTCTTTAAAAGCTGGAAAAAAATCTGCAAAACTCACTTAATGAGTAAATATTAATTTGTCTTTTTTTTCCCCGGACATCTTCTTTTTAAAAAGAATTCAGTGATCAGCGTGCTGTTGCCATTCTCTTTATAACTGCTCTTACCAACATCAAAATAATGAAAATGACAGTAAAGATGAATATCCAGAAGAAAACCCAAATTAAATGAAAGCAAAACAAGGAAAAGCGCAAGTTCAAAATCAGTCTGAAAATTGACTGATCAGGTAATTAGCATATGTGCACATGTGTGTGTATCTATACATATATAAATGGACAGTCTTCTCCCTTACAAAGGGCAAATGGACAGTTTGATACCAGTATTTGAAGCATGTGACAGAACCTTTTCATTTTAGTAAAACAGTGGAACACAGAAAGTCAAGTTTAAGTGGGAATTTAATCCACACCATAAATACAACAAAAAGTCTGAATTAAAGGTGAGATGGGTGGAATACTTTTCCCTCGCAAGGCACCATAGTTAATAGATTATATGTTTCATTGTAGAATTTGAAAGGCCCTCATTTTCCTGTGAACTACGTTAATTAAGCGCATACAGAAAGCTTGCCTCCCTGAAAAAAAATGAATCGTGCTTTGTTGCATTAAAAAACAAACAAAAAAAAAGACAACACAAAACACAACAAACCGAGAAGACTACAAAAATCACACTTTTCTGCAGCTAAAAGACAGTACAAAGTTGTGATCTGCCTGAAAGGAAAATCAAGGAGGCCTGCTGGGGCAGGTTCCTTACAAGAAGCGAGCTAACAGCCAGCCTTAGTTCATCCACCAAAGCAGCAGCACATTGCTTAAAACAGGGAATGCTAGAAGCATATAAAACTCTGCCTATACCACATCCTTTAAATGTGCATAAAGACTGGAAATTAAATTATACATAGGGTCTTGGAGTAACATTGTTGAGTTCCCTCAAATTTGCTTTTTGTTATATTCAGAGTTTTCAGATTTATTTTGTTAAATACTTTCTTTTTTCAAACTTCTTTAGCTTTAAATTAATTTTTTACTTTAAAATATTTTCCTGAAATGTACTGAAGTACATTTACAACTTAAGCATCAATTTTATACAATTTTCCCAAAGACATTTCTAGACATCTTTAACATTTATTTGATGCTTAATGGTTCAAATACAAATTACTGGTTTGAATGATTAAGAGTGTTTATTCCCATGACAGTTTTTTAATGGTTTCATCCAGTGCAGAACCCATGAAGGATTTCAGAACTCCACTTTGAAGAATGTGCAGTCTGTAGCAGCCTTGCAGTGCTGAAAAGCACTGCCCTGGTGCGAGGCCTGAGAGACACGGCGTGGTCACCGGCTGCCCTCTGCGCACAGAACAGCCCGTTATTCTGAATCCACGTCTCTCTGATCTCAAAAGTGTCTCGAAATCCTTGGTTAAATTACATTAACTGCGTGTAGCACTACCAGGTAACCATCCCTTGGTCTGCTCTACCTCCATTCAAATTACTTACTTTTTCGTTAATACTTAATCCTTATTAAACTTCTATAACAAAAGAGGTTTTAAAAACTTTCCATTTATTGTCAGTAGGCTCTAAATTTGATACATTGCTTATGATAAAAATGCCATCATACCTGGAATTTATTCTACATAGAATAATCTTCTGGCATATTTTGTTCATTCCTTTCCACTACCAGCAGCAAAAGACATTTGCACATTTCTGAATGTACAAGAGCTCTTGTCTGTATGCATCTCTTTTGTCCCCAAACTCCCATGTTATGTTACAAGTGTGAATACAGCTGAGGGACACTTGCCAGTCAAAACAGATGCTCAATTCCTACAGCAGGGAATGGAGCACAAATACAGGATTTGCTTTAATGTATTCACAGCGCATCCAGCCCCAACTACTTCTGAGACTTTTCAGTATAAATCGCAGCAGAAACTGCCTTAGAAATCAAGTTCCCATTTGGAAGCTAGCAGAAAGGAAGGTACTTTTGGAGGCAAAAATCTGTCCGCTTCAACACAAACCATGTTCTGCACTGAAAGAAATATCCAAGTAGGTAA
The DNA here is from genome assembly GCA_013396935.1 of Baryphthengus martii. Lineage (NCBI taxonomy): Eukaryota > Metazoa > Chordata > Aves > Coraciiformes > Momotidae > Baryphthengus > Baryphthengus martii. The sequence goes on along the minus strand of VWZK01018824.1, from coordinate 113,915 downwards.
GCTATTTTTCACACTGACAGTTTTCCCTGCCAAACTTTACAGATCAAAAAAGAATAGGTCACAGAAAATAAGTACTACATCTCAAAACCGGTCATATCTGGGCAAAGCTCAATAATTTTGGGGCTGGTGCATGCTATGGCAATGGCTGTGGAGTCCCATCAGGAGCAGGGGATCAGCTGGGGAAGGAAAGAAGACCAAGTTCACCACAGATGTGCACAGATGACTTCAGATAGCACTGCAGTTATTTCTGGCCAGCAGACTGACTTTTCTAGATGGCACAGAGCAGAGCAGCTCTCACCTAAAGGGATGCCAGGAGCCAGGCAGGCTCTGGTGCCAGCTGGGGATCAGTGTGATGTAAAGGCTAAACCCTCCCTGCTGAGAGCCGGACTCAAAGCGCTGTCAGTCAAACCCAACTTCTGCTCCCAGTGCTGGGGCACTCAGTGGAATACACTGGGAAATTCAGAGTTTAAAAACAAATCTCATGACCATTTCTCCTAAATATCTTTTGGTCCTCAACAAGCTATGTCAGCCTGAGCCCAACTATTTCAAAACTGGCCTTTTTAGAATAAAGGATTGCTATCGTTTCCAGATATTTTCCCCAGAATTTATGGCACACTCCCTAGACTATAACTAAGGTTAACAAGTGCTGTGTTTACCATTCTAGGCTTGTCCTCACATTGGTGACTGTGGTACAAAACATAGTACTGTACCAGTACTTTGAGGGGCTGGGGGCAAGTGGAGGGGTTGTTCTTTTTGACAGCACTAACCAGCAGGAAGGATTATCCCTTTTCCAGTTCCAGGATGTGAACTTTTTTTTTGTCTCCGAGCACAACTTTACAAGCTTTATCTTACAAAGCACAGCAGCCAGTGCCTAGATGATGTTTCACGTAAAACTGTTTAGCCTTAACATTTGAGAACTGTACTAACAATGCGAGCTAAGTCATAAGGAAAAAAAAAGAGAATCTCTTGATTCTAGAAAAAAAACTTTGCAATGGAAAACAAACAAGATTCACAAGTGCTATAGCTGGAGAGGGAGAGAGTCAAGAACTAATCTACCATAGTAATTGGATTGAAAGATTCTGAGTTGGTGGAATTTAGTGGCTGTATTAAAAAGCCATCTCCTCTTCAAGGCAAGGAGCCAACATAATGGGGAAAACACAGGAAACCAGTACGGGAGTGCCATCCAAGGTTAAAAGAAGACCCTGTTATCTTTAAAATGGAAGGGCAGCCTATTTCCATGAAGCTGAGTTTGTCTGGCTTTTGCAATCTAAGGCTGCTTTTTATTACCAAAATCAGCAACTGGAAAATACATTTGCCAGAGCATTATTCCCATCATTATAATAATAAAAATGTCAATTACAACTCAGTTAAGTGGTAAATCTGTTGTGTAGTGGTCTGACTTTAAAAGAGAATTTCTGTTACTTCAATAAAAAAATAGTAATACTGCGCAAAGCACTTTCCAAATTTTGAATCTGCACTGCTTAAGAAAGTCAAATTATTTTTCAAATCCTTGTTCCTCCCCACAAAATGACCACACAGTCCTGAACCATTTCTCAGTTCAGCAGTGGTGTAAGTCTCCAGGAAGAACTGGTTTTCCAGAATAATTAAATAAAACTGAAAAATGTAATTTCATGTTTACAGCAGGAGATAACAAAAAAACGGAAGAAATAAGATCGATTTACTGAACTGGTGTTCACCTTATGTCTATTAAATGGCAATCAACAGTTCTAAGAATCTATTGCATAGCAAAAATAGCAGTGAGGGCCCAACTTTTGCACAAATAGATTACGATATACTGTGCTGTTATTGCTGCAATATGCAAGAGAGTCCTGAATTCACACTAGATAGAGATACTTGGAGTTCAGCTTTGTAGACTCAACTTTGTACTCCAACAAGCTTTGTACACTCAACTATCTAAATGAAATAAAAAGGAAATTGTGTGCATTACTTAGAAGGACTCATCCCTTCAGCTGCTCCCAACACAACACAATTTTCATAGCCAGGGTCTATGTACAGATTTCTCAGGATATTTTTTACTTTCCTTTTTTATTAAAAAAGGATGAGAGAATAAGCTTTGCAGGGTTAGGGAAGGCTAGATCACACCTCACCTCCTTATAAGACAGGCTAATGACAGAGCAAGCATTAAGAACAGTGACAGAAAAAACTTCTCTTCATCACTTAGACTAAAAGGTTAATAATCATGTATTTCACATCTTACCACCAAGGAGCTGCTTTAGAATTCTTACCAGGAAGAGTCTGCAATACCATTGACACTCTGGACTTCCCTAGTAGGAAGTAAAATTTCCTTTAAGTTTCATTTCACCACTTCTCTTTCTTCTTTATTTCAGCACTAGAACTGCTCATTGGCCAAAACCCAAGAGCCCAATACTGCCAGTTTCAGGAGGATTTAAAACACACACAGAAAACACCCTCTGAACCCAAGCCTGCATTCTGCAGCGTGGGTCCACTTTTAATTAAAAGCAGCAGCTCAGATTATCCCACCCAACCATTAAGCAGTGTAACAAGTTTTCTTAGTTCCACTTTAATAGCCTGCTTTTTTTCAGAAGCTTTTAATTCTGCATTCAGCTTCAAGACACCAAATGCTGCCAGCACTGTCTGATCTCAGCATGACAGAAAAATACCACTAGGTCTCTGCTTCAGTGTTTCTAACAAACATGGCTTAAGAACATTATTTGCCTGGATTATGAGGCTAACAACTATTCCCCAAATCAATGACGAACTGCATTTGTTTTATTTTTCACTCTTGCTCGTGTTGGTAAGAAACCTCCACAGCTTTCCTCTAAAAACTCCCCTTCAACCACAGCAGGGATGACTAATTAAAGCACCCTGTCTGGGGTGGAAAGAAAAAGAAAGAAATAGTTTGTCTAAGCTTATGGAGATGTAGCTGCTGCTTCACTTTCTGCCTTTTCTTCTTGTCAAGCGAACAAAGCGGAAGGGTAGGAGGGGGAATGGCAGCACAAGTAATGAACAGCCTCGGAAATTCAAAGCTGGAAAGATGTTTCCAACTGATGAAAGGCAACAAGAGGAGGCTGCTCAGTTCTTACTCCGCTGTACCAGACGGGAGAACTCAGGACAGGCAAAATCTGTTCCCTAAGCATGGTTCAGCAGGGCATATCAAGTCTTCAGAAACATTACTGCATTTTTAATAATTCAGGAATCTGCCTGTGTCCCTCTTGATTAACGTCTATGTAGCAATTGCCTAAGCTTCACTGACGTTGTCATTTTGCTGTCTGGTAATATCTGTAATTGCTTATACCAGCTGAAATAGCTATTTCAGCTTTTCAGTGTCTTTTAAAGTTGGCATCTTAATGAAGGGGCAAATTTTTTGACAGCAGATGCCAAAAATGTGCCTAAAAAAAAAAATAATTCAGGAGAAGAGAAAGAGCAAGGAGAAAACAGAAAAATTCATCTGGCCCACATGGAAATGCACATTGTACAGAAGCCTCTCAGAGTATATACTTGCCTCTATAGACCTGTAAATCACCTGTTTGCAAGAGTCTATGCATGAGCAAGAATTTTGCACAACTCTTTTGGCCAGTTCAGTTCTAACCAACACATGTCTCTGCAGCTTCCACTGAAACCACAGGAGAGGGAATGAATGCCTAGAACCAGGACTTGTTTCAGATTTTTTTTAATGGCTACAAAAAAGTGGTAAAGATTACTACATACCAAAATTAGCAGGGGAAAGGAATCGATTCATTTTTCTAATAAAATCTGCTGGTCTAAGCCATACATATGTTCCAGTCTTCAGATCTGTTTCAGAAGTTTACATTTCTACACGTGGCAAAAAAGTGTCCTGGCACATCGTAGTTCAATGCTGAACTATTCAGCTTTGAAGCAAATTCTTCTGCTAACTAAGGGCTGCTAAATGAGCTGAAGAGGAGCCCAGATCCAGAACAATTGACTTTAGTCCATTTCTGACACTCCCCAGGGGAAGATCCCTCTCCTTAATAGATCTTACATTCATTCAGAGTAGATGGTTATGTTGTTCTGCTCACCACATCAAAACCGTTTGGTTTATGCTTATATGAGACTATAGAGCAACTTTTTTACTTTAAGTAGTATCAGCACTTCTTTCCATGTCAGCCTAAACAAAGCCAAGACTTGGAGCCATGAAGACAACACAACACAGAGATGGTTGGTAAGACTGGCTCCAGACCAGGAAGGAGGATAGACACCATTTATCTTCAGCAGTCTGGAAAAAAAAATATATATTCTTTTGTACTGGTTACAGCAGTCTAGTCTACCCTGCACCACGAGGGATGTGACAAGGTCCCTGCATTCTTACAGAGAGGCCTAGGAGATCTTGGTGTCTCGCAGGAAAAGAAGATTCATGTTCAGCTGAAAACTGCACAATGAGAACAATGGAAGTAAGACGTGTGGTAAGCAAGTTCCCCTCGATACTAGTCCTTTGCATTCTCATGAATCCTTGCGATTACTAAGGGGGAGACCATGACAACAGCAGCAAAGCCATTCACTGCTGACATCGGAGACACAATGGCCAACTAGTACTTTGGGTGAAATAAATCACCCACTAGCTGTTTTATTAATGACCCAGCCAGAAGGCTCATACTTCACGGCAGAAGATAAAAGAGACAAGTAAACCAAGCTGCTAGTCGACAGGAATGCATTAATATTCATTTAGCTTCTTATATACTGCCGGTCGGACCAGGAGAAGAGCTGGGCATTGCTGCTATGTCAGTGCTTAGCAGGTTTTAGGTCTTGATTACATATTGAATTCCCATTTAAATTCAAGATAAGCAAGTGAACCCAGAAAGCCCGACACTGAAAAGCACATAGACACCAGAGTGACCACTCTCTTCTAATTAACACAAGAGGAAGAGTTAACACAGAAGCAGCCTGAAACTCTACTGTCTGCTCTTGAATGTCAGCAGGAATGGGAAGCTGATACCTCCAAAAGGAAGCTCTACCATCAGTGAGTATGTAGTACTTCAACGAGCTTTTCTCTAGGAAGCAAACCTTTGGAGATAGCCCCAGTCAATATCCTCATCTGTATTTGTACACACGGGAAGATTTTGCCCTCGCTGAGAATGTATTTCTGCAGTTGTTCACCCATAACCAAATCCTGCAAAACACAGGATGGGGAAGAAAAATGGAGAAAAACACATCACCAAGACATTATGATTTCCTTAGTTTTTCCCTCTTTCAGGCTTTCCTAGCAATGCTTTCACAGGTATCCTACAAATACTCTTCAGACCACATACATTAACTGTTGACTTATATTTTGGGGGGGTGGGGGGAAAGTCAGTACTAGACACTCACCAGAGGTAAAATGAAAACACTATCAAGATGACTTAAGATAGCATCAAACTCATCGTGCTACCCACCTATAACTCCAGGACTCACAATATTCCATTTCTATTAGGAGGCTATTCTTGTTCAAAAACAAAACCCGAAACCAAAACCCAACAAACCATTAATGCAATTTACTGCATGCTCAGAAGAGCCTCGCTTGACCTTTTTTTTTTTTTAAAAAGATACTGAAACCCACATGAGATTTCTGTTTTTCTGAGAAATAACATATAAGAATCAGTATGCTCCAAAAAATTGTGTGTAAAGAGATGAAATATTTTTCCTTTACATCTCCACACCCTTACTTGAGGGAATGCATTGCTCAGGAGATGTACCAGAACAAAAGCTTTGAAAATGGAAGTTCACAAGCTAAGTACACCACAGACAAGAGCAATTGCGTGTACCTTCCCATTTCCTCTAGCGAGCCTGAACTGTTTAATATAGAGAGGAGATGAAGAAGAGAAAGCATAAGAACATATTTTCACAACGTAAATGGCATAGAAAAAAAAACCAAACAGGAACTCTGCAGGTTCTTACAATGGATGGACCACGGCAGAGTAGGAAGCTGAAAAGCCACAAAAAAATCAGTGAAAGATTTTAAACATTATATGGATTTCCAGTAGAAAATATGACCACATATCTCTGGGATTTGAGGTGAGAGGAAAGAGAAGGTTTCTGTGGAAAGGGAAAAAAGAAATTAGACCACTATTTTGACCATAAGTACATTCATAGTTCTGGGGGTTTTTTTTAATGGGAATTCTGGTTTTAATGGGATATAATGTCTTCAATTTCAGAGCCTAAGATAATCACTGAAGGAGATTAGGTAGCAACTTTCACTGATGGTTTTCTAACTGGCTTCTGGCACCACCCCTTTAAGCCCACCATACTGGGTCCTTCACGGGACAGACTAATTAGGAATAGCCCCTGCAGCAGCCTTGCTCCTACAGGTCCTGCATTGCTCCTAGAATCACCCACTGATGGCTCAAGCCTGCAAAAGTCGTCCTCACAGAAGTTGGAAATAACAATAATAATAATAATAATAACAACAACAATCACAACAACAGCAACAACAAGGATTCATCGAGTTTCAAATATTGGTATGTTCTGTTTTCAGTTTAAAAGTCACTTCTAGAATTTTGAAAGTGAAAAAAGATTGCTGTGAAAGAGGCCTGTTTGATCTGTCTTCCATGCAGATCTCACCACTCTATTTAAAACCACTCATCCAAACACAAGGTATTCCCAGAGGCACTATTGATAAAGGGCTGCACAGAGGCCAAGCGCCACAAGCAGCTATTTTTAATTATCCAAACGGTGCACTGAAAACATGCACAGCTTTATAAGCAAATTTAAGGTCAAAGAGTGAATCTGGGGTTAACAAAAAATTTAAATAAATAAAAATCACAGCAACAAACTACATGCTAAGAAAAATCTCCCTATGGAATCTCCCTGTCTGGCCTAGGACCGTATATCAGTCCAGGTGAAACATTTTGGGACTATTGTAAATGAAGATAAAACATGTTGGCATCTGTGTGACAGACATGGCCACAAATAAATCAAGCAATAAACAGCACAGCATGCTCTTTCTGGCTTTGTGCCTCCTTTTTGTCACATTAGGGTAAAAAGTTGCATTCAAAGACCACAACTGCCTCTGAAACAAGAAGTCTCCCAACACCCCCCACCATCTAGGCAGAAAAGCAGACAAATTCCAAGTGTCTGAAGGGATTATGGGCTACCAAGGAAGCCTGCTAACAAAAGCAGACAGCCGTTGTGACTTCAGGAATCAAAATGAACACCCCAACATCTCCCTCCTAGCTTAGTGCAAGGGTTTTGCGATGACAGTGCTTGGCCCAAGACAACAGTGCTGGCTACAAATTCATTCCTGCCCCGACCCTTTCCTGTTGCTCTTCTCCAAGTCCTGGGCAAAGCTCAGCAAGCTTCAGAGGGACAATCTCAGATAGTTGCTATTGTCAATCCCAGCTTGAGTCACACACACCACATTTGCCACAGTTTTTCCAGCAGTGAGAAAACATGGTTCTATCTCAGTACATCCAAGAGGCTTGAAGGAGGAATAGCAAAGGAGGAACAGCAAAGCGTCACACGGACAAGGAGATGGCCTGAAAACTCAGACATCTGCTCTGCCCTTATTGTAGCCTACTCCTACAAGACACTGTCTTTGTGTTTCTTACTTCTCAGCTGTCAGCATCTAGCAGAGAATAAAAAAGCTCAGAGCCGGGTCTTTGCTATGTGTTTGTAGGGTGCCCTGGACCAGTGCAGACCTGCCAAGGCGTAGCACACGAGCCAGATTCCTCAGATGTGTTGCCCCGACTCATGCTCACTACTCTCCCCCACTGGCCTCTTATTTCCATGTGTTGTTTTGGCTGAGAATCACAGGTCGTGCATTTTTCCAGTATAACTGTGCCCAAGAACAATGCTGCAAGATCTTCATGTCACTCTGAATTAGTGACTGTCTGATGTGGGAGGATGTGTCTGAACAGCACAGCAAGCAACCATCTCAGCGCAAATCCTGTAAATATGAAACAACCTGGTAGCAAAACCGACTGCTTCCAAGAACTATCCAAGGGCTGGATCTCAGCTCCGGGATGGAACTGGTGCAGCCATAAGCAGCAGGATGGGGGGATGATTCCATAACAGCAATGCCAGAGGACAGAATTACAAGCCAGAAGTCCAATGGACAAGGTTCGGTGGGGGCTGCTAATTCTAAGCACACGTGTGCATAAAGAAAGATGTCATCTTGAATGGAATCCAAGATTACTTTTTCTCCCCATTCTCAAAGATCTAAATCTATACATTATCTTAAATTTGCATGTTGCACAAGGGGGAAAGAAACACCTTATCACAGGGAAATGCCCGCCCCTCAACTGATCATCAGTACCTGTCCATGTGTGTGCTGCTCCTCCTGTGTGAAGTAGTCTGATTTACCTTCCTTTTAAAATACTTTTCTTTCTCTGTGGCAATTTGTTGCTTTTCATATTAAGGCTCTTTTTCTCAGTAAAAGCAGCTAAGAAGTAGTTAGATATTATACTTACTGTAATTTTAAATACTATAATTACAATGAAAATGCAAAGAGTTTGTTTAAAAACAGAAGGCTAAAGACAATGATCCGAGAAATTAAATAAAGCAGAAGATGGGTTATTTGGAAGTATGACAATATATTTTTTCTTCCCTTGCCTTCCCAGGTTTGCTCACGACAGGTATGCTTGTCGGTGTCTATGCCGTCATCTTCCTAAACAACTTTTGAAAGTGTAGAGCTCAGTCCATTAGAAAAAGCAAAGTTCTCCACTACATCAAACTTCAAACATTAAATAAACCCTATTTAAGGTAAGTTTCTGAACCCATCTCAATAATGTAGAGGTGATCTTAGTTTTGGGGCTATCCTGACTCAGGCAAACACAGTAGGTCCTCTCTCACACTTTTGCCAGTTGTGACACTTCAAGGCAGCCCAACCGCTTTGCAAGTAAACAAGATAAACTACATTGTAAATGATGCTTACGCTTCAGACAGCAATTTTTATCCATTAATGCAGTGATTAGCTCACAAAAGTTGGCAAGAATATTGACATTTCCATTTTAAGCAATGATGCCCAGAGAGGTTAAGCCATTTGTCCAATGTCACATAAAAATGCAGCTGAAGCCAAGGACAGAGCAATTTCTGAAGCGCAGCGAAACACAGACACTTTGCTGCAATTCACTGAAAGCTCTGCCATCACACCACAGCCACTCCCGCCCCGTCGGAGTCACACTTCTTCCAAAAGACACAGACATAGCAAAGAGCAAATGATTTACACCTCTCCATCTTACTGTACATAATGCTACTTAGTACCTTACCCTGGCATTCAGACCTGTAACAGGACAGTGAGTTATACAACCATCAATCCTACCCACTTGTGTACACACAGCGAGTCCTGTTGATTTTTCTCACTAATTAGGTGGGGGTTACATGGACACAGCGCAGTTTCATGAACACAGCCCAGCTGAGCAGAGCATCAATTGTTTGACAGCTCAGACCAAGCCATAGGTTTCTATAGGCTGTGTATCCTAAATCCCACTGTGGGATTTACGTGGAGCACCCATATCCAGCACAAGGACCACACCGACCTCCTAAATCCCACCCAAATTTATGCAAGAAGTTGCACTTTGGGCAATTTTGTGAACTAATTGAAGCTTCAGGCTAAGAGAACCTGTAAAAGACTGGACAGAGTCACAGATTGGATTAGCTCACCAGAAGCTCACGAACAGATTTGTTTCCTCTAAGGCCACAGACTGGCTGCAAACTACTCAGAAGGCAGTTGTCTTCGACTATTTTTAGGGCTGAGTGTCCAGATTTTCTTCAGGAAATGCATGCCAATCTTCAGCAAAAAGTCAATAAAAGAACTAATCTTTGCAGAATAACCAGACTGTGACAGCCCTGCATGTGGACGTCTGACACCAGCACCATCTCCTTTAATGAACACATTTCAGCACCGACAGACACCAGAAAATCCCAGCATGGAGTTAACAGCCCCGTGAGGCGGAGCGTGGCAGCAGGCAGGCACAGCCCTGGATCCACCCTACCAAACACCACTACCAAACTGGCCTTCTTTCAAAATTGAATCAGATACAAGGAAGAAATTATTTACTATGAGAGTGGTGAGGCACTCTAACGGGTCGCCCAGAGAAATTGTGGATGCCTTATCCCTGGAAGTGTTCAAGGCCAGGTTGGATGGGACTTTGATCAACCTGATCTAGTGGAAGATGTCCCTCCCCACAGAAGAGGGGTTGGAGTAGATATTGCAAGGTTCCTTCTGAGCCAAACCATTCTATGATCCAAGATTATGTTCACACAGCTGGGTTCTCTGAAGCTTGGAAAGAGAAAAATAGCCCATATTTTAAAATATCCCGTATTACTTTTTTTACAGAAATACAGCAGCAATAAATGTCGGTTGAAAACAATGTGTATTTATGGATATCTAAGATTTGGTGTGTTCTTCTGTGCATGGATCTGACAAATTGCAAAACTCATTAAACCAGACCGAGCAGTTGCAGCATCTGAAGAAGCTGCACTTGGTGTTAAGTAGCCAAGTCACTAGGCAGCTGCTACAGAATAACTTCCAATCTCCAATGAAAAACAGCTCTCATTATTTTAGAAGATAATCTCCACCCCACACTGAGAAGCCCAGTTTTGTGACTCCTTTTTTTATATAAACAGTTGCTCAATCAAGAGCAAAACAATCCCCTGAATTTGGGCATAAAGAGGAAGCAGGAAGAAAATTAGGCAGACATTACTTCCTTCCCAGCAAATGGAAATACATCAAGAACAGCAGAAGAGTTTTTGAAATGTCCTCCACCTCAAACTCTTCTCCCAAGGGAGAATTAAATGCCCTGGGCCACTCCTGTGAGAAGTTAGCTTGTTCTTAAAAAGTTCCAGGGACAGAAATACCTCCTAAATAGTTCACACCACAGCTTCACTGTTGCCACCTTTTAGACACCTAATCTAAATCTCCTTTACCAAAAAAAACCTTGAATTTTCAGTCTCAAAGCACTTCCTTGGAAATAAGCTCCACTAGTGGAAAGGTCACCTCGCATGTCTCTCCTATGGCACCATTATTCACACACTGAAGTGTGTTTTTCATCATTGCAATCACGCTACAGCCTTCTGGCATTTTCTTTCGTAATTGCTGACTACCTTATCTACTTAAATTAACAACAACAACAAAAAGCACATAAATAAACACTTCTTGCTTAGCCCTAATACCACCAATATTTCATGACCCGTAGATGGGATCTGCAGGTCAGTAACAAAAACCTCCAAGAATACACTTGACTCTTCTGTCATATCCTTGGAATTACCTACCATCTGCACCTTTAATTACTGCCACAAGAAATCACACAGGTTTTCCAGACCAAACTAAGCAGCTAAAATGGATTAAAATGCAAGGGCTTGAGCTTAGTCATTTTACATTAAGAGCTCCATCAGCCCAACGTGAGAGGAGCAAGTGTTCAGCAATTAAAAATAGTTTAAAAAAAACGAAACAAAACATGGTGTCCTGTCTCCCTAGAGCTCATACATCCCAGCCAACACTGTGGCCCTGTTATCAAAGGCTGCACTTCTGATGGCCTCCAGGGCTGTGAAAGCAAATCTCCACAGTCAAGGTGGACTAGTGAAGCCTTTAGCAAGCACATACCAAACTGAGTACAGGGGAGATCAGAGGCTGACATTTTTTTTCACATTAAAGAGAAGGAAAAACAGCTTGAAGAAATCAGATCGCCATGACAAAAAATCGCCATGACAATAGAATCAAAGAAAAAAAAAATATCCATGTTTGGAGTGGAATAAGGTATTTCAAGGAAGCAGTCACAAGCCTGAGATTTGGTACCAATGAAATGGTACCAATTTCATAGCCAGGGCAAAGGCTCTGCTGCCAGAGGGACATCACGGCCACCAAGTCTGATCTTCAAGGCCAATGTTCGAGGGTAAGGCCAGAATCTGCCTAAAAGCTGCTGTACCAAAGTTGAACAAAGTCAAGTCTGGATGACCTCACAGCAGTCAGATAAGTGTCTCTTCAGCCAAATATGGGACACTTGCACTTCAGGGATAAGTAAAATTTCATCCAAATGTACATTACAAATATCTAGCATGAAGATAAAATATAAAATATAATGCAAACTTAAATCAGTGGATGAAAAATGTCTGTGGTTTACAGAGAGATGAACAATAAAAAGGTATCAGCAACACTATGTAAATCAATTAACGCCCCATGACAAAAGCTCATCGCCTTCCTCCGATTCTGAACTGCATTTCTTATAACAACCTTAAGCCCTGAACTTACCCTTCTACTGCTCTCTAACAATCAGAGCAGTAAATCTGCTCCCATTAGCAACCTACCAGCTTCATGGGTCTTACAGGGGATTTCTGCACTGATTCCCTCTCTGTGGAGCGCAACCACCTGCCCCTACGAAGCAGATCCAATCTGTCATTATTCTGGAGCTGTGAGCATTGATAGCTCTCATATTTTGGAAGTATCTTTCCCACATGGCATCCACCCGGAGCGTGGCTCCACCAGTGGCATCTCTACTCGCAGTATGGTATTCAGCCACTAGATGTCTGTGTTCTGTATCTGTAACTTACCCCGGGCACTGGCTGAGACAAAGCTGCAACTCCACTTAAGTAGAAGCCTAGTTTGTAGACCAGTGTCTTAAAGACACGAGGATTATGTGATGGTTTGCTGTCTGTTACACCTCTTGTTAAGAGCCACTCATCAAACCAGATGATTAATTTCAATCAAGTCTGAAAACAAAGCCTAGGTCTCAAAGATGATTATCTTTGCAGTAACTCATATTAAGATTCAAAAAATGTCAGCCTGTGTGCGAGAGCTCTAAATTAGCGTCCTCACTGAAGAAATCTCATCCTCTGCACATGTCCTGCTTGGTGGCAGTCAGGGGTGCACTCACAAGGCAATCAGAGGATCCGTAACTTCACACAGAGCACATGGCTTTTTCTGCTCTCTTGAGAGCAGGTCACAGAAATTGGGCAAATTGCTGGGGAGCTAGGAGGGTGAAAATGCAGGTAAGATACAGAGGACAAAAATATGTGGCTTAGATTTTGGTGAGCGGAGTGCTTATGGAAGGTCTTGGTCTGTATCTCAGACTACAATTTTCTTTAATAGATGCCTCCTGATTAAGAAAAGCTCTGATCTTGACAAGATTGACAACTATAAGCAAACAGAATAAATGACCAAACCAAACAAATCAAGCAAAAATAGCAGCAGACTTATAAACCGAGTATGGAAGATATGACTCAATTTCAAACCTATAATGAGAACAGAAACTCAAACAGACAATTTCTTTTATAATTTTGTGAAATGGAAAAGATTCACTTTGTGTTGATATGTGTGTGACATAAAGGCTTCATGATTCCAGCCACGGCCAGGATGCTCAAAGACTTAAAAGAAAAGACAACAATTGTTTAAGGCCAAACTTTGAAACATTCCATTTTAAAAATTAATAAAAATACAAAAAGAAATAATAATCAAGCAGTAGACTGAAACATTGCTAGGTTGGGTTTATATTTGCTTGTGAGAATGCTTTAAAAAAACCACTCAGCTGTCATTAGTGGCATTAGTGCCAAGGATCGGTTGTGCTTTTCAGTTACACATCCCAGAAAAATACTGAAGAGGAGGTAATCAGACAAGGTACCAGACCAAAGGTTTGTATAATTTATTGCAAAACACAAAAGTCAGAAGGAAGAGAAAGCCGTTAGAAATCCTAAAAACAGCCTTGCTGTGAGTAATACGACTTGGTCTGGAAAGATGAGGAGCATATCGCCAACTTCAGAAAACACCCAAAAGAGATAGCTGGACAGCTCGGGTTCAGTAACTGCCTGTGAAATATTTCACACTTAAAACTCTGCTTCATCTCAAGTCAATGTAAGCAGTGACCAGAAAACATCATTCCTACTTGGGAGGGAAGCAGTCAGAGTCTGAATTCACCCAGGAGCTGTTTATTTCCTAAGTTCTGCCCCATGCTTGAACCCTTTCTGCAGGAGGATTTTAAAGGCAAAGAAAACAAAACTACACATTACCTCTGGTTTTGGTGCTGCCAAAACGGTTTGTAGAGAAGATTTTGTCACCGCTCTGTTTGTAGACATAAAGGCAACCTTATCTTTTCTGGTCTGTCTACACCTGGGACTACCAGCACAAATCACACTGGGCTACCTGACCTGACTCGCTGGCAGGTGTGTCAACCTGCTAGTGCCCGGTCATCACTACACCAGGGGGTAACAGGCAAATCCTCCATTTGTCCTTTCTACAAAATATGAAAAGTATTTAAAGAAAATTCCTATCAGACATTCAACAGTACCACCAAGTAGTACCCATCATGATGAAATGGAAAAGCTAAATTAAAAATATCCCATGAGTATAGCAAAGTCACGAGCCTAAGAGCAATGACTTGACAGGAATGCAGTACTGTGCCCAAAACCTTGCAGAGAGAAGATCACGAGCACTTGCCACGTGTTAATGGAAAGACTAATGTCCTAAGCTCCTGCACAAACCCACACCAGATGATCCCACAGGAGTAGCAGCGCTGACTTCAAAATGTGAAAGCCACAGAAGTTCAAATTCTGACTGAGGATTAAATTAGACTTTTTATACTAACCAGCAACACATCAACACAACAACAGACCCTGTAGAGGGCCCAGAGATTAAACCCAGGTCTCATATACTCTGATTAACAACTTTGTATCTGGAAACATCCCAATGTCTTCAAAACAACCGTGTTAGCCTCAGACCAACCTTTGCATTGGATTTAAAGTTCAGCTCTTGGTGCTAATGATCAGCAGCTGAGAATCCAAACTCTAAGTGCCTTACAGCTTGGGGAGATTTTTCTGCCTCAGACATAGAAAGAAAATAAACTGTCCCAGCAGGTACAAAAATATTACAGTGCCCCTTACAAGATCTTCCTGCTGTTGCCAGCAGAAGGGAACAGTGCACTGTTCCCTCTCCTCCTTCCAGCAGCTGCCGTTGCATACGGGAAGCACTGTAGCACTCTAGGCTTTGACAGTCCAGCCAGTATCCTTGGAGCACAGCCCTGACAAGATATTAGAACATTTTTGAGGGATTCTTTGGAAAGAATCAAGGGAAAATTGAAACAGACTTTGAACTTTGCCAGCAATAGAACTTGTATATGCAGAGCAACCCTCTGCTGCATTTATTGCTGCTTCTCTCTCTCGCAGCAGCTGACAGATCACGGCATAAACTCCTGGAAGTAATTGAGAGGAAGGAATTGAACCTCCCTGTGCATCAGGCATAAGGAGGATTCATCCTGTATTGAGGATGAGAGGAAAGTCAGTCAGATGACTCAGCTGTCAGAATGTCTTCCTAATTATTGTGGTATTTTAAGACGAGAAGCGTGCGGCTCTCAAACATGATTCTGCTAAAAGTGATATGAAAATTAAAATCCTCAGCACAGAAGGGTGCCATGACAATGTGACCTCTGGAGAGAAAAAAAAAAAATTTCTGACCAGGGTTTTGCAGACTTAGATTTCAGGTGATTCTTAAAATTGCGACTGCTGTTGCAAGATCAGCATTGATTGTGAAAATTAACAAGCTCTTTGAATGTATTCTGTACGTGCAGAGGAAAGAACAAAATATTGATTGAGTGAGCTGCAAGTTTTATTTACATAAGGATCTGATTGCCAGGTTCATTCTTATGCAAAGCAGAAAGAAAGCTCTTTCAGCAGGCATTTTAAAAAATCAGATCTAAAAATAACATTATGCTTTGGCTTTACTTGTAAAATGCCTGAGAGTGCACCCCCATGTTTTCTCCTTCAGTAGTCTCTATGAAATGCAAGAACCAGATCGAGGGAATCCCTGCAGTTTCCATCGACTTCAACCTGGAGATGAGTTTGCTCAGAATTGCAATGTAACCGACTCCAACTCAGCAGCAGTAAGATGGAAATAAGAAACTCGCGTCCATTTCTGATTCTCAGTTGAAAGCAAACCCCCCAAAACACCTCCCCCTCTGTGGCTCAATGTGTAGTCTTCCTTCCCCATACATGCACTCCTGTGAAGCTTTGAAAGCTTTTATTTTTGTAATGGTGTCTCCAGGTCCTTCCTTGAAGCTATTGTTGGTTTCTCATATCACCTCTTTTTGAAGCTGTAAAAACAAATGTGTGCTGTATTGGATTAATGCCAGAAGGAATGAGCTAGCAAAGTCATCTGAAAGAGACCTGTGCCCTCTGAAAGAAAAGAAAATTGGTGGCATCTGATAAGCAGAAGATAGCTGCATAAGGCCTTGTCTATGAAAAACAGGCATACCTGACCAAATGAAGAGGGAAAGCACATCTGCACGTTAATATTATCTGCTCAGTAAAAAGTCAGGTGAAACTTTTTTGATAAATCAGGCTATCTCCGTTTAATAGCTTTTTGTTTTGAACGCTTTTCAAAGCAAAACACCGCCTTTTTCGTAACAGCTACGCTGGGAGAAGCGTGCAACCTTGTGTGATGTGATAGAACTGAGCAAAACTACATCTCCAGACCAAGAAGCGCCGTGAAGAACATTTTGCATTTATAAAGCTAGTCCTAGGTCACTCTTAGCATACATCCATAGTCACAATTCATACCCTTGCTCCTGTTTGGCTCTTTAAAAAATCCCATTTCTTCCTCCAACAGGCAGTACTGCAGGAGATAGTACACAACAGAATGCAGTTCTGGGATAATGGCAGAATTATACTTTCCCTGGGGGCTTTTTTTTTTTTTTCCTCTTCTTAAAATTGTTAAGTCTGAGGAGAACGGAGCGAAAAATCTCACCATCATTATTTCTTTGCAAACACTTCTGCTCATTTTGAAAAGCCACAACACATTTCAGTGAAGAGTAAAAACTCAGCACTAAGCAGTTGAAATAAATTTTTGGGAGCAAAATCGTTCCTTTCTAATGCTCTCAGCGATTAAATCTGGTATGAGATCTTGAAGTCCTTACTGGATACAAAAGACTGCTTGGGAATTTGCCATTCTCCTTCACAAAAAGAAAACATGTACACCCAGGAGTAAATCTCTGTAGCCAGAAAGAGCCAGGCATACTGCAGTGCAGGCTTCCAGAACACCTGCTCTACAAACCTAATTATCCCTCATTGCACAGATGCAAAAGCCATCTGAAATGTTAGCACCTGAGACATGGAGAGGATTTCAAATACCTTTAAAAAAAAAAAAAAAAAAAAAGCCATGCAGAAATATTTCTGTAAGCTGATATATGTTCTCTAAGTCAATAAAAACTGATCTGAGTTCATTCTAGTATCTGTTAAGTCACATTCCCACAGCTGTCCCATAATGGATGTTTACTCTGATTGCTCTTTAGACTCATTTCCCAGTAGGATGACAGGAAACTGTGGTACTACAATCCACTACCACGCAGCCAGTTTTTCAGGGATTTAGCAGCGTCTTTTGAGTCCAGAGTGCAACAACTTCATTTAGTCATAAACTGCAGTAGAAATAACCAAGTCCTAAAATCTAGATAAGAACGTGATTTCCAGAAGGAAATGCTAAATTGAGCTCACCTTCTAACAGCTGTAAGGGCACTGGTCCAGCTATTGATGGCCCTTTTATTTTCAGATTCCTTCCTGAGAACAAGTTACATGTGAAATTTGAGAGGAATTTTAAATGGGTTTATTTATGCAAGTGTGGCAAAGAAATGTACATAAATAAGACTGAGATATGTGGCTGTACAAGAGCAGACAGCTTAAATCATTTAAGAAACAGTATCCACAAATCCCTTTTCTCAAGTGAAGACATCTTTCTCTTTGTCTCTCAGGAACTCCTTTTCATCTCATTGCTCTTGAATTTTCACTAACAGTCAAGTGGCAAGCTGCCAAATAACTCACAGTTGGCTAGAAGCATGGTCACCTACAAGCTAATTGATGCCACAAAACTTCCCTCCAGGATGCCATCTGGGTTGCATTCAATATTCTTACTGGATTCTGAAGTCCGTCTCTCTAAACTTGAAAGCTGCTTCTCTTGACCGAGTGCCAATTTACTGATTTTGTTTGCAAGCACACACATTTAACTCAATAGCAATACCAAGCTCCTACTCCACTCTTTTGACCGTATATTGACTGCACTATTTCACAAAAATAAAGACAAACCATTTCCCCATCTCACAAGTAGGTAAATTGGAAAATGCGAGCTGAAGGAGCTTGCCAATGCAAACTTAGACGGGCACCATATAAAATTAAATAGTTTTTTATACCAAGTCCCTGCCCCTGCCTGAATAGATAGCCCATATTTTAATAGTACCCTGCATCTCTTGATGGCTATAATGAGACTTCTTGCTTCCACTTTAAAAAATAGGGCATTTACTGAATAACCTAAAAATTACTTCTGGGGCCTATCTGCCCCACTAATAGTCAAATGAATAAGGTAGGCATTTCTATTTTTCTGTTGCTACTCATTGCAGCAGAAAAAAATACCTTCCTGACGTGCAGTCACACCCTTCCAATGTCTCTGCATTGACAGCGACAGTTCCATGGGAAATGGCAACAATAAATCGATGCAAAGGTCTCCTGCTTTCCTGTTGTGTATCTGCAGCTGGCAAGTTTTCAGCAGCGGTGCTGTAACCCCATCAGACTCAGTCGTGAGTTGGGGAAAGCCACTCACCTTTACAGCATGACAGCTGGGACCAAACTAGCATCATCTGATGCTGGAAATGAGTTACGCCCTCCCAAAGAACCGGTGAGGCCTATGTGGTGCAGAACACACCATCACAATTACTGTCAGCAACCTGAGGGTAAGGAACAAACAGGCCTGAGCACAAACAGCTCTTCATAACCAGATGAGAACTTCCTCTGATGATGACACTTTGAGGTTAAGTTTACAGTTTCCTTTGGTGAGGAGGGGAGAGCCTGCCTGAGAGCCTGCCACACGGCCTGCTGAAACAGGGACGTGTTCTATCAAGCCTTCAGCCTGCCTTTCACATCACATCCTCTTTCTGCCCTTTATGAGTTCTCCCTATTGGACATATTTTCTCAACAGGTATCACACAAGCTCCCTTTATTAAAACCACAAAGTTCAGGCATGGCTGAGTTTCCAGCCGGCTCACCAGACCTTGCACAGGGGTTTCATTCTCAGCCCTGGTGACATTTTATTTCTCTTTTGGTTTCTGTTGACTTCCGGTGTCTGAGGCCAACCACACAAGCTTAACACCACAAGCTCTCTGCCCAGGGAGGCATCTTTCCAGAGGAGAACTGCACACAGAAGTGTCCAAAACACCCAAATCCCACAGCCAGAGGCTGCTTTGTCACTCTTCAGCAGGCCTGGCTCTCTCTTGCATGTTCCTCCAGAGCACTGTCCCTGACTGCTGTCCCCAGAGGGGCTGCATGAAGCCTTCATGAGCAACACCTTCTGGTACAAGGATCCTTGCGAGAGCAGTACAATTTTACTCTCTAGCCACCTTCTTAGAAAAACTATGTCATAAAATAGATTCAGCAGGACTGAACCATAGTTGCCTGCTCTTCATCTGAAGGAGAGGCAGCATGCTGGGAAATGTAAAGGCAGTTTGACTCACTTATTCAGACATAATGTTGCTTGAACAAAACTGCAACTTGGCAAAAGCTCATCAAAACAAATCTCCATCAAGATCATACACTTGTTAAACAAGTGCACATCAAGGATACAAATGTGGAGTGCCTACTCACATTTAGCAATTCTTCGTGGCCATTTTCTGCAGTCAAACTAAAAATCTAATACTCTGGAAGTGGTTTATTATCTATATATTACAGGAAAATGCTATTAGTATTAGTTGAGGAACAGCTACTGCTAAAGCAGGATGTAAGTTACCAAACAGACGTAACAGAATTAGAGGTCTACAATGACTCACTAAATACTCACACAACAACAATAAACTCCCTTTGAACCCACCAAGACTTCTGCTGTGCAATTTAATAGCTTGCAGCTTAGCAGAGGAACCGCCTCTCCAAATGGTTCAGGGTTTGGTTTGGGAGGGTTTTTTAGTTGCTTTCTTTCTTTTTTTCTTTTTTTTTTTTTTTTTCAGTTGAATATATTGCACAGTATTAAAACAGAACATGAACGTAAAGGTTTTTTCCATAAGTGGATTAAAGCAATAATATTGAGGCTTTGTAAGCCATATTCAGGTGAAGATACAACACTGCCAGCAAGGACAAGGAGCCTTGCCTAGGGGATACTCGACCCAAGCGGTGGTAGCAGCACAGCATGTACACCACTTTGTGGGACTGAGAAACTTTGCTCCATCCTTGCTGTGACAGATATGGCTGCAAACTGTGGGCCAAGCCTGGACAAACCTCTGCTGTTGCTGTTTTCATTGTCTGAGGCAGGGTGAACATCAAGGGCACTGGCAAGTCAGACTGCCTGTTAGGATTTTACTGGCATAGGTGGACTCTGAATATAATTTAAATATTACGTCAACCCTTGTGATTTCCTGTTCTTTTAGCCTTCCTGTGTTGAAGTTCAGACCTACAAGCTACACCTGCAATACACAGAACTCTGAGTCTTTCTGCTCTAAAAAGCAGAGACCCGAGGATTAGGACATGAAGAACCTGCTTTAGCTGCAGGAATAACCCACTATCTGTGGGAGTGAGCTTGGCCCATAACACAAAAGAGCAGAGCTGTAGATGCTGACTAAGCAGCCTACCAGCAGGTGAGGGGGCAATTTTACAGCCTCTAAATTGAAAGCAAGATCATTCTTCAAATAGGAATATTACAAACTAAAATATGTCTGTGATTGATCTTCCCTTCAGCAGGACACTGGACAACACAAGCAAAACCAGTACTGGATACAGACTGAATGAACAGTCAATAAAATATAGACGGTTTCTATTTTCATGGCTTGCCTATGGCAAGACCTCACACAATGAAATGAAACTGTACTTTATTTTCCAAGACAGAATTGCCAAGGAGTTAATATTCACTTGGAACAAAACAGTGGTCCAAGCCCAGAAATTGCTGCCTCCCTCATCAAATCTACTCTGCATGTAACTAGGTGGGAAATGACAACTTGACTGTAATCAAGGAGTAGTCATCAAACATGGTATCTCCTCAGCAAGCCTGCTCTTCTTCCTCCACACCATTAGTCCTATCTGCAGTGCTGCAGAAACCACTTCTGTCTGTACCACTACAAAGCTGGCATCATGGACCAGGACTAGACCTTGATTTTTTTGTAGATCCACAATGATGCTCCATGCATTTCCAGAGGTTAAAAGAAAACAGGGTAATACCCTAGGGCAAATTGCTGCAGCAAACATTTTTGTGAAGAAAACAGGACAGAAACCATTGATTTTTGAGCTTGGAAAGGTTCTTCATTGTCATCTGTGACTGTTTATAACTGTGGAGGACAAAAGATCCCTTGAAACATCACTTAAAAACGTGATGTTTTATCCAGCATAATCCCCTGACAACATTGTTCCCCTCACTGTTATTTCACAAGGCTCACCTCAGGAGATAGAATGTACCCAAGGTGAAACTCGGCCTGGACAGGAGACCAGGGCCCTGCGTACGCTGGAGGAGCCTCTGCCAGCACAGCTATGGGGGTACAGCCCTGCAGCCACAGCGAGGCCAACCAGGACTCTTCTCTCAGCAGAACCTCATGGACCACACAAACTCATCTAATTTCAGCCTTTCTGGGCCCACATTAGCAGTTTTTTTCCAGCTAAGACATGTCCATCTCAACAGAACTGCACCAGAAGGGAGAAGGTCAGGCCTGTGCTGTGAAGTTACAGGGCCAAGTTGTTAGTCTGAAGTAACAGATCAGCTCTTCCTCAGAGACTTCCACAGCAGCAAGATCAGGCTGAGCCATCATGCAGATAAGATGTTCTCTTTCTGCTAATTTCAACATCAGGGAATGGTGCTGTCCATAGATTAAAGTAATAAGGAAAATTCACCAAATATAACAATTAATTAGAGAAGAATGCAGAGCTAATGTCTTCCCCAAATCTCGAGATACTGTAACACTTCAGAATGAAATGAGATCCTCCATCTTTCAATTCATATCCAATGAGAAATATAATTGTCTCACACACAGAGTGCACTAACAGGCAGGTAGGAATCTTCTCCTTCCCATCTATTGATGAGAACGTATCCAGTGTAAGACAGTGAAACCTGCATCATTCTTACATGCCAAACTGCTGTAAAAATCTTTGCTATTATAAAAGCAGAGGAAAAAACCAACACAGTAACAGATAATCCCAACTGATTACTGTAGAAAAATGACATTTACACATGCCCTTTTTCTATGTTAAAGGTCAAGCTGATGCACTAGGAAGCTTCATCTACAACAAATTCACCCCAATCAGCTCAGGGAAGAGATGACACCATTTTTCAGGTGTACCAGAGTCATAAAAGGTGGCTGTAATTTTTAAAGAAAAGCTTTAGGGAATTTCAGTTTGTTGTTCCAGGTCTCAACAGGCTTGTTCTTTCCCACAAGAAACCTAATTCCACAAGACTTCAGTAGAAACATGTAGCGGGGAAAAAAAGGTATTCAAAATGATACAGCAAGATTCTGCCCTAAGCCAGTCACTGAATGTGTTTCTAATGCTACAATCAAACTCACACTCCCCCACAGAAAGAAAAAAAAAATTCTTGTGGGAAGGGGGCAAATTAGGTCCTGTACTTGGCTGCCTTCCTCCCCCTCTGTGGTTTTCACTGCCAAAGAAGCATCTTTTTTGCACTCTAAAATTAACTCTGTGACATGATAATGAAGCCTGCACAACACGGTACAGAAAAGGAACCTGTCAGAAACAAAGATCACTGCTCAACCCTTACTATTGTGGACAACCCACTGACAGCTATCCAGCTTGCACACAGAAGGAAGGAAAGAAACAGTCTCCTAAAAGGATATTTTGGTTTCAAGTTTTCTTGAAACACTCCCACAGTGTTCTGAGCGGCCAGAGATGAGGCTGCCAGGGCAACAACCCTATAAGGTGAAGAGGACCCTGTAAACTCCAGCACAAACCTGACTCCTGCCACAGGAATGCAGAGCTTCCCATGGGGCTGAATTTCTCAGTCTTGACCTTGAAAGCTGGAGGATCAGAAACCGCTCAGTGACAGGTGATGGTTTTTGTTCAGTGAGCACACATCTTCTGGGTTATCATTTGCCAATACGCTTCACAGTCTGCCCAACAATCTGGTCCACAACTGCCTGATACTGAAGACAACAGTAGGCAGGTGTGAAGCTCCACGTCGGCTCTGCTCTCCCCAGCACTGTCACCTCAGCAGCTTCAACCTGGATTTCAGTCTCAAAGTTTAAAAATACTGTAAATGAACTAAATAGATCTGGGCAGCGTGACGGTAGCAGCTTCCAGCCAGCTGAAGTACAACATTTGTGCAGGAGCTATTAATCCTTTCGGCAACCATTTGCACAAAATCAGGCTGGCAGCATTCACACGATTGTGTGCATAACCAAATGTGAAGAAATGCCTGCTGCTCTCAGCCAAGCTCTGTAGAGTCTCCTTCAATGCCTGAGCGAGAGAAGGTGCTAACAAAGGCTCTGTGCCTTGCTGTCGAGGACGGGCACTCTGCGAAACAGGGCCAGGAGAATTAACGGCTAAACTCCTGCGGAAGGTCTTGAAGGAACAGGATTTTCGCAAGGCAGCGAGATGCTGCGTGCGGGCCTGGGAAAGGCTCCACGTTGCTCAGGCACATGTTCATCCACAACCATGAAGAAAAATTAACTATGTTATTTATTGTTCCCCTTTAGAAGAGAGTGCCTGGATCTATATTGCAGGCCCCAGGATTTCTCCCTTTGAAGTGCCATGCCATCATCAGAGTCCCTCCAGTCAAGAACTGGACGGATGCGATTCTTTTCAGCACCTGTCAACACAGCTCCTTAATCCTTATTTAACTTCAGGGATCAACATGCACTGGCACCTTGGGCAAACATACATAACACATTATTTTATAAAAAATAGGACAAAAATCTGTGTTAAAGAGCTCTTGTGCAACGGGGAACAAAAATCACTCGGCAAAGAACAATTCCTTGAAGTAAAACCTTCAATTTCAATCCACCTTGAAGAGATTGTTCCAGAGCTTCCCTTTAAAGCTCATTATTTATCATCCCCTAAAGAGCTGTGCCTATATATGTTATCCCTTCTAAACTGTAGAACGAACCTGACGGAATCACCCAGTAGTACTCAGCTAATTCAAATGGTACCTGTTATTGCCACCAAGGTGGCAGCCCTACTCATCGGGATGGCAGAAATGAATATTGTTGTGCCAACTTAGGAGTTTTGCAATCTAAATTGTATCTTTATTGCTTTATACAAGAAAGGAAGAAGGAAAAGAGAGACAGCAATAAACTGTATAACAGGAAATTAAACTTCACTAGTCATCTTGGTTCTTGCCAGTCAAGAGTATGTTACAAATAACCTATCGAGGCGAGGGTGCACTAGTGATAAATTACTTCAGTCGTTAGTGCTCTGATAACAGCAAGGTGTGGGCACAGAGGTAAAGGAAATCTGGAGAGACAGTGTCCCCACATGAAATGGGAAGAGCCTCTTCAGCAATGAAAAAAAATCTGTCATGTGCAGGCTCAAACCCAGGACTTTTGTCCAGCTGAAGAGATGGCTGCAGCAGCAACCGCCTGTATACAGGCTGCGCTCTATTATTCGTTAGGAGGTGTTAGAATGTACAAAAAAAAGTTAATTTTGAAAAAAATATGACAATTTTGAAAAGCAAAACAAATACCTTATTCCCCTTCAAACGCCTGTCTTTGTTACTAAGTACACAAAATGATCCATTTGCAGTATTTCTTGTACTTGACCCAACACTAACATTTTGGAATAGCGAATTATATCAACACTCAGATTTTTCTGAATATTTCACAAACTGCATATGACAGGCAAAAACTTAGCCCTTGAGCAGTCATTTAATCCAAGGAACAGGATTATCTGTGTAAAAACAATGTGATAATGGACCAGAAAACATGAAATTTGGAACATTCTTCATGAGTCACGAATGTTCCCAATGAGATGCTGAATCACTCCACAGCCTTGGGCAAAGGATAACTTCTCTAAGCATCAGTTCTCATATCTGTAAGACAGTATTTAGTCCACTTTTATGGTGAAGATTTATAGAAAGCTAAAAACTGCTAACCAGCCACTGGATGACAAATGTGTAATCAGGGTAACACAACTACACTACCAAGAATAGAACCTCTCAGTCACAGAGACAGGAGGTGTATTTCTTGGCCTATATCAGTCAACACTGACATTTGTTATCAAAGAAATTGGGGCATTTCTCTCTGTTTTCTCTACTTATAGTAGTTGCATAGATGCAATTGTGATTCAGGATGCGAAGCCTACAGGAGCAGTTGTAAGTTTACATCTGAAATTCTTATTCTCAGTACAAGTACGTTCACTACTCCTGCTGTTGCTGATTTTTATGCTCATAACTATTCCCTGGATCACACAGAGCAGCATCATGTCTGGACAGAATAGGTCCAGCAAATCCAGCAAGACAGACTGATATACAATCACTGCTAAATCAGCAAGCCAAGCATATATGTAGTAGGAGACCCATGAAACACCCGAAAAGATACCCACGATCTTACTCATCTAGATCAACAAAAATAGAAAAAGCCTGAAAAGCCACCAAAGAAATTAATCTCATTAACTTCATATGTGGAAAGTGAAGACGGACAGAAAACCTCTATCAGGAAATGCACAGCTGAACAAAGACCTGGGATCAAAAGAAAATTTTACTTCATCCTTTGAAATGAAGTAAAACGTCACCTCAGTGTCTGTCGTGCTATACACATTGTCTCTAGGAAGGAAGCATAGAAAAAACCACAACAAAACAAGGCCTGTTAAAATACAAAACAAAGGTATAACCTCGAATCGCAGCAGTTATCTAAATGAGGAAAAAAGTAGAGTTAAGAGTTTACGGACAGTTGTACACACTCGTTTCTTCAACAATTACTATTTTAAACTGATAAAATTATGATAGAGGCTACTTAGAAAGGGAGATAAGTCTGTAACAACATAATATTTCAAATTTAACCAAAATCAAGAGGAAATTTCCATCTATTTCAATGGATTTTAAACATTCTTTTCCCCCCTCTGTCAATGTTTTGCAAGTAAAAGAAATCACACCCACAGAAGCTACAGAAACCAAGCCAGAACTCCAGAAAAGATAAAGAAACTTACAGCTGGCAAAATTCTCACCCAGGATGGACAAGTTTCCACAGCACTAATGAACTAGATTTCAAATTATATATCTATCTTTAAAAGGAGAAAGTAATCACAGAACAGAAAGCAGTTGCCAAAAAGAGTCCTTCTCGTTCTGGAAGTACAGGACTGTGCTCCTGCTGCCATGGAAACCGAGTCCCTGACTGCTCTGGTCCTGGTACAGTGCCACACATGCTCTCAACCATTTAATAACTATTAATAATGCAAAAATAATAATGATGTATCAGAAACAGAACATCTAAGCAAAAAAAAATGGCACTAAAGCTCACTTTACATGGCTACAGCCCAAAGGCCTTACTCTAAGCCAACTATAAACCCTTTTCTCTCCTAGTTTCCAACACTCACTCTTGGCATTAACTGTAAGGTTAAAATGACCGCCAGGCCTTGGCTTAGACTGGAAAAAGCCAGGAAACTTGCAGGAAAAATCAAAATGCTTCCACCAGTTCGACAGGTACCTCTGCAACAAGCAGTATGGCTGCACATACTGAGCAGTGGACTGGTAGCTAGGAGACGTCATGTCCGTTCTTGGCTCTGCTGCTGACTGCTCCTACAGCCACCAGGCACTCAGGGCCAGCTCCCACCTGCAGAAGAACTCTAACACCAGTTAGTCACCTCTTCATGAGGAGCAAGGCACAGGGCTGCCAGATCAACCTCAGCTCTGGAGGAAAAGCCACTGTCCTTGCCAGGAGCAGAACCACAGCCTATCACGGTATCCATTATTATGGCAAGACACAGAGTACATCTCAGCCTGAGAAACCAGAGATGAAGCTCAAATTCCTGCTTTAAAAATCTTCTGGCTTCTCTTAGGTTAAAATCTGGCTTTTGAAGATATTTCAGTTTGGACGGGCTTAGTTTTATTTTTCAACTAGCTCACAGCATTATTATAACTTTTAAAGTCTAATCAGTTTGTTATCTCTTGTATTTCAGCCAGCATTTCTCAAAGAGCAGAAAATCTGCATTGCTTTTATCACAGGGCCTTTTACCCCCTTCCCTTGTGGCTATCTAAATATTAATAATTTTAACAGGAAATAGAGAGTTAGGAAAACTATACTCGGCATTTTCAACACTTCCCACACATGCACCATAAAATAACGTAGACTTCCCTTTGGCTAGAACCAGCTGTCTGCACTGGAAGCAGAGCACACTGGAGCAGGCAGTCTGCTCTTCTACCAAGGGCATGCCTCTCCCTAAGAAAACAGGCAGCAACACAAATCTTCATGCCCGTCACTCAAACTCATCTTACTGATTTGTCTTCCCGGGCAAAGCAAAGACAGAAAAATTGACATCTTACGACATTTGAGAAGGCATGTAATGACACAGAAAAGCAGAGCTGAGCAGTAACGTGCTTTGGGAGCATCTTTGAAATTCCAGGGAAAAGCTGCAGATAAATGGGGAAGTTGTAGAGAGCAAAAGGCCGTCAGAGAAGCAATGGTATAAGGCCCAGGAGAACTTCATACCAAATCAAATCTATTGCAAACATCTCTCCAACACAACACCACAGTCTCCCAGGCACACCAAAGACACTGTAGATCTGACAGTGAATTTAAAAAGCTGGTGCCATTAAAAAAAGCTAGCAGAAACAAAAGCTGGGAGTCTGCTTGATTTGAAACAGTTAAGAGAATCAACAATTGTCAGATATTTTCAGGCATTAAAGAGCGTTTAATGATCTTTTAGGGAGGCAACAGAGTCAAAAAAGCTTGTTTCTAGCACTGGCTATCTCTAGGTGTGTCTCAAATGCATTCACCAACACATACGTGGTTCCTCCAGTCTCGTAATTTGTTCGTTTGAATTAACTGCTAAACGTCTTCTGATTAATATTAAATTATCCTAAATATCTTCCACTTTAACATCAGCAAATAAGAAATCACCTCTCAAATCTGTGCTACTTCTGGGTCTAAAACACTGCAGACAAAAGAGAACTGTCTACATTCACTTTCGTTTTATCCTCTTATATACTAAAAAGCTCTGGATGAGGCTTGCCTACCTTGATGCAAAATGTAGAACGTTTATATCCTCTGAATGAGAGTTCTGAGCTCTCTGGTAAGTAAAACCAAGTCACTGTCAGTTTTGACTGTACTTTCATAATTTCCTCCTTGAACTTAATCATTATTTAAAATCTTCCCATTCTCTTTGACCTCAGGAAAGCTTTTCAGATCCCAGCTTGTTCCTGTAACCGTTATCTCGAGCAACCCATGTGCTTTCTTGCTATAGCACAGCAGCACTCCATAAAATCAAGTTCTCTTTCCTCGGCAGCCATGACGTCTCCAGTGGGTACCCCATGCATTCCATCTTTCCCAGCCCTTTTCCAGTTCTCTCTCTCTTTTCCAGACCATGACCAGGAGAGAGAGAAAATCATCACATCCCGGAAAGCAGTTTGTTATCTAAAGATAATAAAACTCCTCAAGTGAATGTGCCAGGAAATGGGGAAATGGAAAAGGGCATGTTTCCCACATGTACTTAATGCTTCATTTCTATATAAAGGATGCAGCACAGGGAAGATAACCTAACCCCCAAAAATATGCAAGTTAGTTTTCTCAGAAAAGACAATGAAAATATAATGGAAAAAAAAAAAGAAGATAAGCAAATAACAACATTCACTGGGGAACACAAGAGATCAGGAAACTGGTTTTGAGCCTAGCCTGCCCATGAAGGTGTTACAGACCAGGACGGGCAGGCAGCAGGCACACAGGCAAGTAAGAGAGCCCTGCTTCTCTGCACCACTCTTCCCAGCGCTTCCAGTCTGGGGAAGAGCACGCAAGCTGGCCACGCAACTCACTTGAACTATCACTGACATAATTGTGAGCATACGACCGTGCATGTGTCAAGGAAACCTAAAACTCTCCACATGGTGATGGGCACATATCGAAGACACGCCAGCACCTCCAGAGTAACATGCAGCTATCACTCAGCACAGAGAATACTGTCTCAGCACTGAACAGGAATAAAAATTGGAGCAACAGGTAACAGAGGACAAAAAAAAAGTTACAGAATATATGTGGCAATTGTGACTGCGTGCTTTCTCACTTGGTCACGTCCCAAAAGCTGCCAGCATGGCACACCATTACACTCCTGCGTTTCAAAGCCACTCAGGCCGTATTTAACTCTTCGCAGCACCCAGATTTCACTTCTCAAAATGGCTTTTGATATATTTTTATTCCCCAATTCCAGCTCTAGTGAAATTTGAACTAAAAAACAAGAATATCAGGCTGCCCCCTGGGCTTTCGTACAGGCAGCAGGAGTCAACTCGCTGCAGATTCTGGATGCACAAAGCCAGCAACAGACCAGGAGTCCTTCCTCCTGACAGAAGGGAAGCGTGTCTCAGCCCTACAGTCACATTCTGTGGCCTGGAAGCAGGGCAAGGGCTGAGGTAGGGGCAAGTTTGCTGATGCCCCATGTTTACCCTGAATTCAATAACTTCCTTCAGATTGCATCACATACCTGAGGCAGCCTCAGTCTTGTCCAGTATAAAATATCCCTATGAACAGTACTCACCAGAAAGCAAGAGCACAGAAAAGATCTCAGTACAGAGACAGAAAATCGAGCTTTAAAAGAGAACTAGTAATTCTGCATTTGGCTGTGTCCCCCTGCAGGCAGGTATTAGAACGCTGAAGTGGCCTTGAAGCTCTTGTTTCATTTTAGGGAACTAGTTAAGCTAGTGCTTGCTTTTTGCAACTACACTCTTCGCCACATTTAAGGACTAAGCAACAGTGAAACATTTAAGCAGAGGTCCTCCAGTCTTTTACTCACTCTAAGGTCTGGGTTAAGATAACGTGACCCCTACTTACAGTGGAAAAATAAAATCCCATCAGACATAACCATCAAACTAAGACCTCTTATTTTGTGTCAAATATACTGTTTCTGGCTGCAATTCGCAAGTTCTTCCTGCAGAGGCAAGCAAGAAGAAACTTGCAAAACTGGGGAAAAAGTCTCCAAGAGCCACTCCCCCATCAAAGCAGCTGTCTAGGATTTCCCTTGCAGTGCAGCAGGCACTCGGCATACAACTCGCAGGTCCCGAGGCTGACCTGGCCCTGCAGCATCCACAAAAAACAAAATCCAGCATCCCACACTCCGAGTATCTCAGCAGGGAGCGACCCTTGCCAAAACACTGTACTTCAAAAAATGGAGATTCTTCTCACTATGAAAATAGTGCAAAATATAAGCAAAATTGATACTTGCTCAAATGAGAAAGACCAAAGAAGTATGAAGTTTCAACTCTAAAGATGCTTCCTGGAGTATGCTGAAATTGTAAAGATAACTTAAATTGAACCAAAGTGACACACACAGTCTAGTCTGTACTGCAGTGGGTATCATACAAAAACACCCAATGCACGATGATCCAAACAGCGTGAGCAACAAATCCCATTCCTCTAACAAGCATCTCAATTCTACTGACTGCTGTAACAAGTGAACACTGAGGACATGAAGCTCATAAGCTCTGCCTTCATCATCAAGATCAGTTAAAGTTAAGAAAATGTGTTAAACAGCTTTTTTTTCCTTAAAGAAGAAAACCAAATTGGATTCCTTTCATTTCATTCATTTCCCACAAGTGAAATCTCTAAAGTGAACTGCCACATACCAAGAAAGAATTTGGTCCTATGATATACAAGAAGAAGGTTATTGAGCAACCTAGGATGAACTTTACTCAGTACTGGTTTGTAAGGTGTGTTACCTGACGTAAGAGCCGAGATCATTCCTTTGTCATGCTTCCGTTCCTACACTTGCCAAATTAACCCACACATCAATCCTATGGCAGACAACTTGAACCACCAACCACAACAGAAAAGAATTACTGAATGGAAAGCAAATACCAAGGAGATGCTACAGGATGATTACTGAGACATTGTCCTTAGGGGCTAAAACTCTTTAAAAAAGCCAACATTACATCAGCAAAGCTCTGCAGGAAGGGAAAAGACAAACAAAAAAAACAAACAAAAAAAACAACCCCAAACCTAAAACTCAAACCACAAACCCTAAAAAAAAACCCCAAACCCCCGCAAAACCCCCTAACAATGTCAG
Organism: Baryphthengus martii; assembly: GCA_013396935.1. Taxonomy (NCBI): domain Eukaryota; kingdom Metazoa; phylum Chordata; class Aves; order Coraciiformes; family Momotidae; genus Baryphthengus; species Baryphthengus martii. The sequence goes on along the minus strand of VWZK01018824.1, from coordinate 82,862 downwards.
TCTTGCACAAGGATGGCTTCTAGTAGGAAGCACACGGAGTATTGCCAGAAAAATCATCTCCTTCCAGAACTATTTAAGACACTCTTGGTTACAAAAATCTTCCAGTGTATATATAGACCATCTACCACAAGCACAAGCTTGTTTGAGAAACCAATTATTTACACAGATGAAGACCATTCTGTTTCTTCAAGGAGGAAGGATATATAGAAACAGCAATGAGCTCCTGCAAATACATTATCAACTCTGGAAAAAGACATCATCTGATAATTACAGGGGTTATCAGAGTCCATATCAGTACTCATCACCAGCAGGTTATCCGCATATTCCTTTCCCTCTCCATCACCACTCCAGCATGCCGAGTTTCTTCCATTGCATATGTTCATAAAATAAAGTATCTTTTATTACAGCAGTGATAACAGAGGTGATATCTAGAAGCAAAAAGATATGGAACATATTCTTTCACCCAGTTGAGTGCAACTCTAAACATTACATATGCTGAAAAGCGGTATGCATTTTTAAAAGAAAGCAGTGTTCAGAACAACATAAGCGAGAAAAATGTGTGTGAAAAATGCTATTTAAATGTCTTTCAGACTTCTTGGAGAAGCAACTGCAAAGTCAATACATGAACTAAATTAAGAGTCCATGAGTAATTTCTTCAGTATGCTCCCCAATCAATAACAAATGCCAAGTTCAGATTAAAGCAACGCAAACTTCCTGATACTTCCACATCAAAAAAATTTTCCAACTTCTCAAAAGTCACTGTTCTACCACAATCTTGGCATCATATTTATAGCACCCCCAAACCCAACAACTGTCCCAGCCCTCGAAACCAAAACTAAGTCAGATCCAATTACCACTGAACTATTCTAAGAAGCACAATTCACACAGAGCCGATATTCAACAGGATGTTTTACACTCTCTTTTCTGACACAAAGCTTAGAGAGCAGATCACAAGGAAAAGGGAAAGATAAAAAAGCAACCCAGATACTGACCCACCCACTGGTGTTAGTCAAGATGCTCAGGCTACAAACCTACTCTTTAATGGGGAGTGTGGGGTGCAGAATCTGTTCCTCAAGACGCTCCTCCAGCCACAACCCCAACCTCTGACCCGGCAGTTCCCAAAGCACAGCCTATAGATCACCTGCAGCTCACCGAGCCTTGGTACAGCAGCGCACAGGTGGACTTTTAAATAGAAAGCTTCAAGAACACCATTATCAGGCTGCTCAGAGATTGCCAGAGCTTCCACAGACTAGTGTCTCTCTCTGAGAAAACTTGCCAGTTATGACTACACACGAGTCCAAGCTAGTTCTCAGTTCAGCGATGGCTTCCCTGAGTCTTTTGTAATTTGAATTATTCCAGATCTACGGTGCCTCTAACTACTGCCTGTATCACTTCTGTATAAAACATTCCTAAATCTGAACTACGTAATGCTGCTAATTCTCCAGATCATAACCTTAGGCATATATAAAGCCTATCAAGTCCTCTGCAAACAACGGCACCAGAAATATAGGTTATGTTTTATGTTATAACATCAAGACATTTCCCATGAACAAGAGTTTGAGGATTCCTGCCCTCCTTAAACTAATCTACTTAGACATCACCTGACAGATTTATTGGTGAAGCTGTTAACAGTGTAGTTGCATACTGAGAAACACACAACCGGTGACTCTTCTTTTCTTCATACATCTCCTAGGTCTATGAACTTTCAAGAGCTCATTCGGTGAATTCTAACCTGATGCACATTCAAGATTATTCAAGAGACATGGTACTTGCTAGAATATTTGCAATTTAAAACGCCAAATTAAAGATGCTCCTCTTTAAGACTTAGGCTGCATAACTTCTTTTACAGATGCTTCTTACACTCTATGGATGAGACAGAAGCTGTAGGCAAAACAGCAGAGGTTGTAACAGTACAATCCTACAAACTTCCCAAAGTTTAATGGCTCACACACACCAGGGCCACACCACAGGAGAAGGCAAGACTGCCATCTTCTCAGGACTGAAAGTATAGATCTCCCTGCTCTCTCTTCCCTTACACTACCAGGGAACCAGTCAGCTTTGTGGGGCTGACACTGCCAAGCAGCACTACTTATTCGTCTCCCTTCTCCTCACCATGACAGCAAAGGTCTATCAGAACACAACACTCACAACAACCTCACATCTTGTAGGACGCCTGAAAGTAAGCAGCGTTTGACAAGAGCACCTGTCACTGGCCCTGAGCACGGAGTCCCCCGGGCTTAAACATCCCTCCTAACTTCCCCGAGGACACAAACCGCGCCGCTCCCTTTAGATGCTTCGAGTTGAAACGCTGCGGGAGGCGAGGGCGGAACGTCACGGCGGGCAGAGAGAGGGCAGGGAGCTGCCGCCTCCCCCTCCGGGTGTCTCCGGGAGAGGCAACCCGGCCNAGAAGGGCGTTGAGAGCCGCCGGCCGAGGGGGGGGGCTGGGCTCGCCAGGGCAAAGCGGCTCCGTGCGGGGCTGGGGAAGATGCGCCTCCGCAGGAGGACGGCGGTGAACCCGAAGCTGCTTTGTGCGGTGATAAAAGGGACGGTTCCCGTGCTTCCCTGCATTGTTTTAAAGGCAGGGGGGAAAGGAGCTTAGGAATAGGAGATGGTTAAACCCGAAACGCAAAAGACAAAGAAAAATTCTAAACCACACGGATGCTGAGACCTCCTGCGCGCCCGTTACCGGGGCAAAACGCGCAGATACCTGGGGCCGCGGGAGGGTAACGGGCACCGGCGCCGTCCCGGAAAAACGGAACTGACCCAACTGAAGTTGGCGGCGGGGGGAGGACAGAGCAAATCTGCTTTGCAGACGCGGTGCAGCGCTGCTTCGATGAGGCACAAATCTCCTCAGAAAGGGATTAAAGGTGGCAGCTCCTGTCACCAGCGCTCGGCTTGCATTTGCCCGCTGAAAAGCCTGCCCGGCCCCCGCAGGTCGCAACCCCCGAGCGCGGCCGGCCCGACCCCTCAGGTCCCGACCCTTGCGGGCAGCAACGCGGCGACTGGGTGCCCGNGCCGAGTCCCGCCACGGCTCCGGGCGGTGACGGCGGCACTTGGGCAACCGGCAGCGAAAGGGCCCCGGGAGACCGGGGCAGGCCCGGGCCCCGCTGCGATAACCCCGGAGCTCCTGTGGGCGTAGACGGGCCTGCGCCACCCTGGGTACGAGCTGAGGGTCAGGCCCTCAGGTCGTGAGCATCCCGCCATGTGCCCAGTTAACAGCGACAACCTCATTCATGATCTTAATTTTATTTAAGTCAATTAAGCACGTGGACTCTTTTTAAATGGCCTAGAGTCACAAAGAGTGTGTTCTCCTCATTACTTCCGACCTCCCACTGAGGGATTTCATTATGACCATACCAAAGTGGTCATCTCTGCTTAATTGTGTTCAAATTAGTGACACGAGTTCAAAGTACACGAAAGGTGACAACCTCCCTTGGCAGGATTGCACTGCTCGCCCTCCCTACTGCTTAAACACGTGTGGTTCGATCAATAACTACAAAGGAAAGGTTTTACGTGCTATCGGGGCCGTGTTTATCTCTCCGTTGGCACAGTGCTGATGAGAAAGCGGTTCACTGTCTTTAATTAACACTGCGGCGTTGTTCGTACAGTCAGGATTAAGAGTATTTCAATAATCTTATTATGAAAAGGTATTTTTCAGGAGCAACGTGAATCTTAACGTCACCACAGGATTAACATGATTATATGTGGAGTGTTATTTCAAAAAAAAAAAAAAGTACTAATTTTACAGAAACCAACGTAATAAAACTTTTTTTTCAAACCCTGAAGTACCACTGACTTCAGAACTGGCTCGCCGTTCAAAAGTGCACCTGTGCCTTTAAGGAAAATTTTGCAAGTCATTCATTAGTAGTGTCACTAATGCATTTGGATCATGTGAAGAGGAGAAGAGCTAATCATTGAGCTATTGCACGAGCAGCTTATAGACTATTAACAATTTATTCAAGCCTTTCTGAGCCATTTTTTAGAGTGCAAAATGTAGCGCATGTTTGTGTTGGCTGGATCAATGTGATAGATGACAATAACCGCTTAAAGCAAATGAGGTATTTATAATACATTAGGTCAAATTTCTCTTTTTTAAATGTGCCAAAACACAGATTCATAAAGCTGCTATAATTCCTGGCCTCATTCTTCTCTTTCCTAAATTAGTTTAAATTGGAAGTGGCTCCAAAGACCGTAATGAAGCTTCCCAGTATGAAACAGGGGTGAGTGTGCAGAGCATCCGTTAGGGCAACAATCTGCTACAATTCCTATTCGAATTCTATTTTATTTAAAAAAAAAACAAACAAAACAAAACAAAAAAACAAACCCAGGTATTTTGGCCAGGCGGCCTCTCGCAGAAAACAATATGAATAAGCTTTTTTTGAGTGAATTGCTCTGATGACACCAGCCCAACAGTAATTTCAACAGCCTTGATTGACTGGCCATTGTAGAGGCTACTTGTAGCCTAGTACCCTCTTGTGGACATACGTTATGTGCCTCCAAGGAATTGCAGAGGCAAGAAGGAGGCGCTAAACTGGAACTGAATTGAGCGAGGGAAACCAGTTGGTATGAAAAGAAATTAAATCTAATTTTATCCATTAAGTTCCACTAGTTAATTAAGACTGTTAAATTACCTCCCAAGGTGTGTCTCTTCGAGGAGCTCACCTCTTGAGTTGGAAACTGGAACAGGAACTCGTGGTTCTTTTATCCAGACTCTATGGCAATCTGTAAAGCAACAGCACAGAAATATTTGGTCCAACAGTAAGTCTCCAACAGCAACATTTAGTAACCATCCTAAACAAAATACATTCTAATATACTGCATTTGCTAGCTGGCAACTGAGTTTGCTTATAGATTTGACACATAATCCAGTCTGTCTCCACATCTCCAGACTGGTTGTGGGAGGCGAGACCAAAGGTCTCTCTTGTTCATTCTGACCCACACTGCAGCTGATAGCAGATCCCGGAGAGCAACTGTCAGTAAAAGCCTTTAGCAAGGGGCTCATCCTGAAGCAAGGAGTTCTCCAGCGCTATGTGTTGTGGGCAGGACCTCTACTTCACGTTGGTCTGCTCCTGCTTGGTCCTTACTGGCGCCAGGTGATGAGCACAGAACGCATGCTCTTGCTGTGCATGGAAATATTGCAGCTTTAACGTAACGTTAAGTAAAGCTGGGAGCACAGTGCCACCCTAATGATCTTTGGAAGACCAGAACTGAGTTGAACTACACGTTCCTTGTTTTCAGTTGATCTGTAGTATCAGGGTGACCCAGCGTTATTCGACACTTCTCAAGCTAGTACAGGACTCCTGCTGTACCAGGTACTGTTTCTTAGGAATCGGGCTCAAGCTGCTGTGTCAACGCTCTCTTTCTCTCCATCTGAGTGACTGATGTGTTCTACCTCTACCTACTAGCTAAACAGTCAAAGTCATCCTAAAAGTTCCGGCAGAGCGAGCACCCATGGGGAAGTCTCAGCCCCAGGACACAAAGAAGATGAGAGCAGGAGGCTCTTGGATGACATCAAAGTGCTGTGAAGGAAGGGACAGTTCAATAACCTGCTGTATGCATAATCTGCTAATTTGCTTCTGCTTCTGGTCACACACTGCTGCACATTGTCAACACAAACTAACAAACACAAATCAGCCGGCCACTAACAGAGCAAGGAGGTACAGCAAAACAGGGAAATCCTGTGTCTACAGAGCTCCCTCCAGAAGGAGCTTCCCATCAGCTGGCTCTGTGTCATTCATCAACTATATAATTTCTTTCATCTGTTTTACAAAATAATTTTTATAGCCGAATTACTTTTTCCTAACACAGAATCCAGATCCTTTTTCCACCCTCCCAATCACAGACCGTATTTCAATTGGAAAAATTCAGAAGCATGTAAAGAGTAATGCACCAAACCTATTCTACTGGAAGGTCATCTGGTGTTTGCAGCTTTTGTCCATGGTATGCACGCTTTTCCTTGTTTTGCAGAACACTACTACAGAGGTGATGTAGTAGAGAGTCCATCTCAAACAACATGCTACAAGCACTTCCACCTGGTGCGCAATACCCAGGAGCATTTTAGTATTCGCTACGTGCAGCTGAAGAGGCCACAGAGTAGCTGTGCAAGATGAGGTGCCCAACACCATCCACGCTGGCTTAGAGGTGGACAACAGAGTTCATCGAGTTTAACACTGAGAACCTGGGCGTGATGGTGCCAAGTTAGCACAGTATCAGATTTATCCTGGCTTCTTTACTACAACTCTCAATCAGGAATATCAAGAAGCCATCGACCTCCCCTGCCCTGTGACCACTGTTAGAGAGACAGGCCCAGCCAGAGAGAGCTCTCTCAAGTATGGAAGAATGGCATGTGCTTCGCTTTTTTGGTCAATAAAATATTTGCTAAATGCAAAAAAAAAATACTTCAACATGCCTTTTTTTTTCAATATCTTCTATAATCTCTTTTGTTTCTTAGCTTAATTTTATTCTCTTTTAACTCTGACTTCTTTCCAGAGGACTCCAGTCCTCTAAGTCAGCCTTTCGCTGTTTTGCTTTTCATATTTCTTATTTAAATCCATGCTCTGTACTACTTTGTCTATCCCCTTTCACATTCCAGGGACCTTTCACAGCCATTGGGACTTTGCTTTTGCTTGTTTCATGCCTAAAAGGTCAATTTAACCTCCTTATTACGTTCATAGTCTTCTAATTATATACTTATTTTTCATTGGCTCATGTCCTAATGAAGAAAGGAGGACATCACACACAATCAGATCAAACTACAAACCCCATCAGTTTATCATCCAAGAACTGTCTCTCCTACAAGCCAGAATCTCTCACTTCCATAGCTATAACTCTGTCCTAAAACTGTCGCTCGGTTCTCCTTTATTCAAGCATAAGCAGCAGTGTGATCTGACACTGGCCACACTGCTGGCCAAACCAAATCTCAGCGGTGCTTAATGTCCAGGTATGCGACTGCAACGTTTAGTGCCCGGAGCTTCCACTGAAATGTAAACCACACTGCATCAGACAATCACTAACTGCATATGCACAGGCTTAGGTAACAGGCTGTATCTCACAGCCAGGCATTCTTGTCTGCAGAGCAGTTTTGATTTACAAGCACTCTCTTAAATTTTTATGTATATATATATATATACATATATATACATACCTGCAGACCCAAGTTAATCCACATTGACTACCACCTCCGGGTTTTCCTTAGCAAATCAACTGAAATACTACTCAGCGGTACTCTGGCCGTGCAAAAGTATCTGGGAAGAGCAGCTCCATTGGAACCCGGCTTCCCGGGGAGCACTGTGTTACTCACGATACGTTTGCAGTGTGGCTTCAAGTCCATCTTCTGCCGCTTTGTGCTCCGGCTCCTGCTTCTCTATAGCGGCTCTTTGAAGGGAGTAGGGAGAAGATAAGAGGTGCTTTGCAGTCCATTGGTAAAGTTTTTATTCAGCTAGAGAGGAGTTAACACAGAAGGCTTCTTTCTGCCCTTCTTTCCCATCCCATGGCTGAACACCCTGCCATAGTATCCCTAGACAATAGATCTTTGAGTGCAACCAAACCTACAGTCACAATAGGGACCTTTCCCATTAATTTTAATGAGCATAAGAATGAAGGGACCAAGAAGGAAAAAAAAAAGTGAGGATTAGGTGTCTGGCAAGATCTTTTGCATGCTACAGGAGCACTGCTATAGACTGATCTACTCCTTGCTGTCGTACAGTGACTAATCACCGTGAAAGCTAACAGAAATGCAGACTTCAGGCCATAGTTAGGAACAAGTACAGTGGGATTTTTTCAAGATGTTTCACTTCAAACTATTTATCCTATTACTACTAACAAAAGAATCATGAATTGGAGCAAAACTGAAGCTGACAGTGTCTCGTGTAACTCTACAGTGACCATATACCGATGCTGTAAAGCAGCAGATTAGTACCACAGGCTGCTGTTTGCTCTATGGCTCCCAAAGAGCTTAGACACAAACACTGAAACCTAGTAGCGCCACCAAGCCTGGACTTTTTTTAATTTTTATTTCTTTTTTTCCTTTTTAAAAATTCTGTCAGCTAAATGCTTGCTCCCCTTTTTTCTCCCACACCTTATTTGTTTAGGCCCCAGTGCTGCCAAGACGTGGTGTATTGTGCGTCCAAGAAGCGGAGACAAGGTCTGGTTCTGCGAGGTGCAAAATTCCCTCAGCTCTTCGCAGCCCTCTGGAAAGCTCTAAGCATCTTGAAGGCTCACAGACAAATTATTTTAGCATTAATTACAACATCAATGAGAAAATAATGCCCAAATGGGAATTTAGGATGATGTCTGCATGGAATGTTTCTCATTATTTTTGTATGGAATTCATATGACAGCAGAAGACTTTAAAAGCCATCTTGCTTTTAAGCTGGTGCTAAATCCATGCCTTCCTGCTAAGCAGTGGGTAGAGTCTAAGTCGTCTAATTTGTAAATTCTTATAGCTGCATGGCAGGGCTGTCTTTCTTTATGAAGGAATATGAACTCAACATTTGTTTTCTTTTTTTAAAGTGAGAGCTCATTAAAAGCAAATTTTTCAAGGTCAGATTCTGAATGGGGTTTTTTTCTTGCTTTCTCTTTTGATTTACTAGCTTGTCTTTAATTATTTTTTTCCAAAGCTATCCCATTAGATATTGCACTCTCACCACTTTTGATTCCTAAATAACAAGAGAATGGATGAAGTCTCGTACATAACCAAAACATTTTTGAGCTTGGCCAGAGTGGAATTGATTGTTTTTCAAAGTGAGTACAAATCAAACTAGTTTTTAAAATCCCCCCAAAATAGGAATAGGGGCAGGGGGAGAAAAGGGAAACACAAGGAGATAATTTTTCCAGGAAAGAAGAATAATCCAGTTATCACCTTGCAAACGTAGGCCTGATGTTCAAATATCTCTTCTCTTTGCACAGTGTTTTGCTTAGTCAATGATAAAATTCTGGGTGTCTTTATACACAGCTTCATTAACATGAGTCACACAAATGCAGCCTTGTTTACATATGTCCATACATTTGAGAAGAGTTATCAATGTAATGGAGTTGTGAAAAACTTGTGTCTTTGTGGTTGAGAAATCTTTTCTCACAAATGTTAGGACAGAGCTGACGCCATGTGTAGAATCCTTGCTTCTCTGAGTGACAGACATATGCATGTGCTGTCCCAGAGCTACAGTTCTTTTACACAGTTTCAGAAAACATGTCCTTTCCGATTCCCTGCCTGTTATACCATGTTGCAACAACAGCCGTTGATGGATCAATCCCTGTGGCATTTTGTCATATCACATAAAGCATCAAGTGATAGATGCATTTCAGAATAACATGTCCTAGAGATATAGCTTCTAGAAGCCCAGAACAGCCCTCCTCCAACCCTCACCAATACACCCTTCAGAATACTCCCCATCCACAATTCTTCCCTCAAAAGCAGAAGTGTCTCTCAGGTCCGTAGATATTAAGTTCTAACCAAGATGGATCAAGACTGATAGACTGAAAGATTACAAGCAGGTAGATACTTGGAGTCTAAACCAACCTAAACCAACTGCTACTAATTCAGCTGGTCCTTGATTTGCTGCACCTCTTGTGCTTCAGCCTTGGGTTCTGTGGTTCTTATAAAGCCCATGCATGAAGTATTTATGCATTTGGATGTCTGCACAGATCTTGTCAGACCGAAACAGTCTGAACTTCACGAGCACTTCCCACAGCACTTGGTTAAAGCACTTTAATTTTTACTCCTGCAATTGTCTCATAAAGACCCTGTCTCCCTTTCATCTACTCTTTAGAAAGCTTAAACATGTCCAAGTTAATCTCAGACTTCCTATATTTTAAAATAACTTTTCTATTTCAATATAACTTGTGCCACTCGGTAGAATTGCCAGGTGTTTGTTGTTCACTAGTTATCGGCACTTGCGAAGGAAGCCACGGTCCCTAGGACAGAAGGGCAACACGAGGCCAACACAAAGCACTGAAGGGCTGCAGCCACCATCACAGCCCTGCATAGCTGTTCCCTTTCCTCTGGAAAATGATACATCCCAAGGCCAGATCAGGTTAAAGCAACTCATGTTCTTCAGCTGGTTTAGAACACTAGGACCCAAACCATGGGCACACTTACCTGCTAGAGGGCACAGGCCTGAAGGAATAACATGGGCTCCCAAAGATCATGACAAGTCCTTGGAGTTCACCTGAAACTTGAGAAGTGGCTTGTTTCCTCTCACCATTACAAAGCAGACATTGGAGAAATTCAGATATTCCCACCCAAGCATTTGGGGTCTGTTTTGATTTAATGGAAGCCAGCTTTGTGGGTCCCAAAAACATGGCACAGTGTTTGTATCTCATAATTCAGTGTAGAGTAACACCTGCTTTCAGTCCCAAAGTGAAACTTCAATTCAGCAAATCATCCAACCATCACAAAGACACAGAGGGAAGTAAAGGCCACCTCCTTTTGTACAGGTTCACAATCTTATCTTTGCCTTGCCAAAACAAAATCAATGGAACAAAACACCAAGGTTTGGGCCTTTTGTTAATCATTTGACAACCAAAGTCTATAAATTCATTTCCCCGTTTCATTCCTTTATTTATCCTGCTGCTCTGAAAGTCCTGAAAGGACAATGAAAACTGGCCTGACTCTGACTGTCTCGGTCAAATAAAGCTGGCATGGACATGGAGTTACACTTAGCCACCCACCCACACAATTTTAGCTTCCCAGCCATCAAAGCACAATCAAAACTGCATTTTCCTGACTGTCAGTTTCTCTATGCATTTTTTAGAGCGCAGATGTAATAGGTTTTACAGGGAGTCCCTTTGATTCGTGCCAGCCCTGCACATTCTCATTCTGCCCCTAATCTCTCCTTTGTGGCACGCGGACTCGGAGCGGTGGGCATGGATCCCAGCGGACACTGATTACCATCCAAATTCCCTTTTGGAAATGATCCCATCTGGCAACTGCAGAACCCAAAGCTTCGACCCTCGGCCATTGTTCTTCTCCAAAATGAGCAGATTCAACTTTATTACAGATTAAACATTTGCTGTATTTTATGTTTAAAGCTAATTTCAAGTCCTATGTCAAAACACAACAGCTTTCTCTGCTGACCCTCCTGTAGGGATTTTTATTTTAAGGATGAATAAAAATTAAGCAGTCTAAACCTTTTTTTTTTTTCTTTTTTTTTTTTTTCTCCCAAGAATACATACGAAGAATTGTTCCCCAAGCTTAGATTTTGCATGTCAAGTTTCATCTGGGAGCAGATTCGTTTTTACAACTCAGTTATCAGCTGTGCAAACAGGCTATTATTCATGTTCATCTAGGGTCTAACAGCATTATTGGCCTCTCAAAAATTTGCTAGGCCAGGCTAATTTATGCAAGACCCATTTTAGAGAGGGAGGAAAAGTGGCACAGGGTTGGCCAGGCCCACATAAGGCAACCGACACCTTGTACATCTTACCCACTGAGCTGAGAGCTGCGAGTTATCTCCTGTTGCACATCCCCACAGTCAGGCTTATAGCAAATCCACCTGCAGCTCTGCACTGTGACCTCTCTCTCCCCATCTGTGGTCACATATGCAAGATGCAGATGGTCAGACCGCTCTGTGATTCACTGTGGAGAAGACATATTTGGTATATAGGCCACGGCACTGCCTTGCAACTAAAGAGTGTACCAAGTAGTAGAGCCCTGCATGAACAGAAACCTCATCAAATGCCCTCTTCCCTATCAACTGAGCCCTTCTTCTTACCATTCAACCCATCTAGCATGCCTGATGTGTGATGGGTCTCCATTCAGGACTCAACTCCTCCCTAAAATAGCCAAAGTGCACAAATTCAACCTTGAGGAAAAGTGACCAGTCATATTTCTTGCAGTGGTGCTCACAGTATACATGTTTCATGGATAAACATCACTCTTCTTAAGGAAGGATAATCTGTAAAACTAGGCTTTGCAAATAATAAAAAAACCCCTTAAACATCACTGTGCCTTATATGCTTGTGTTATGATTTATTGATCATATCATATTAACACGTATCATACCATTGAAAATGGAATTGGTGCCAATGGCAGCAGTAATCTTTTCTTGTACATTATATTCCTAAGAGTTTAGTAACCTGAGGTTACTTATCTTTCTGAAATACATAAAAAATTCTGGCAATGTCAAATCAGTCTTCCCTTAAGAAACAGAAATCCTAAGTTCTCTCTGGCTTCACCTGCAGCGTGGGGTGGTATTTTTGTGGATTTTATTGCACAGTTTTTTCACAATATCAAAATGATTTCCAAATCAATTTTAAGAATCTGAAAGCACTGTATAATGTGTCTGCAAATCAGAAGTAATCTTTTGACTACTATGCAGCAACACTAGTGAGTTTTTCATGACAATCTTTTTAGACAGACTTTCCTGTTCTCTTTACCATTGACATTTGCATTGGTTACAGTCCTGCTGTAGAATTTTTTCTCTCTAGGTCACTTAAACGACTCTTTTGTCAGTCTCTTTATTAAAAATGCAGGAACATAGTATCTTCCCTTACCACAAATTAAGTCAGTATGGTTGAAGCTCTTATAAAATTTTTAAATTATCATTGTTCTCATGTTAAGTTAAAGCCCCCTTTTTTGCTCTAGACATCTGTGGGAATTCATCTATTTTCAAAGAAAACTGAAAGGGCAAGAGAGCGTTCCTGTGATTATATGCAAAAGTGGAAAATGAACATAGTACAATATGCTAGTTGGTGGGTTTTTTTTAACCATGTGCTCAAGGATTCAGATGCAAAAGTGAGACTCAAAAGAATTTATCTTGAAATAAATCAGTGTCAGTCCTGCATGGCAGAATGGGAATTTGTTGGTGGACAAAAACTGAAGAGTTCTCCTAAGAAAGGCTGAAAAATAAAATTTACATTGAATGATAGGGTTTCTTCAATTATTCCCATGGGCAGAGGTGCCTATTACTTAATCCTGTGGCTGTTCATGACATTCTTAAATGGCTGTTCATGAAAAATCCCAAATTCTCTGTCTATTACCATATAGCAAGTCCAACTGACCGTCATCTTCTGACACCTTCTTGTGTCATCAGCACTAGTATTTAGGCAGCAGCAAATGTGATAAAAATCCAGCCTCACAGCAGCCCTCTTGAGCAACCTGAACACCTCACATGATTCACTTCCACCTAGGTCAGATCTCTACAAACTGCATTGCAGACTCCACGGAGAGTCTCCTTGAAATTCTATCGGTGCTAACTAGTGTTTGTTTACCAAAACCACTTGTGAAACCAGGCAATTCATCCTCACCACCCTGAGGCCAAGCAGGCTGCCCCTCTATCCTTGAAGGTGGGTAATTACGCATATTTTTCTTTCTGTGAGTAACAGCAGCATAGGACATAAATATAAACAAGGCTGGTGACTCTGCCAAGGAAAAGACTAATCTGGCATCTCCAGTTAGGAGGTGTGTGAACCACCACCATGTTCCTAAATAACAGTCGTACAATAAGAAACGCTAAAGTCACCGACGGATGTTTTAGTCCCTGACCAGTTCTTTCCATGACTGATTTGTGTTTTCACTTATAGTATTAATAAACCTCATCATGTGAGATATCTATATCAGGCTGACTCTTTATTTTCTTTCTTAGTGTCAGACAAAATAGTTTACGTATTTCAGAGAACTACAGGAGGGAGAATATATTGTTCCCCCATATGAAAAAAATAGAATAACCCTGGTACCAGTTGGCCGAAAAGGCTTCCGAGTCTTCAGATCTTGAAATAGGGACTTCAGATGAGTTAAAAGCCATGTAACTTATTTATTGCACACAAAAACTATGCTATGCTTACATTATAAAGGCTGCTAATCAAGCACAGAAAATGGTGTGGTTGCCTGTGAAACAGGAATTTATGTGCTTGGTGCACAGGCACCACGATAGCACTGTAACTGACACTGTCACATATGCTCCTTTCCATAAGACCCTTACCTCATTCAGTCCACAGAATGAACAATGTTCAACTCATGTGTAGCTTTCAATAGTTTATTTTCCCTTCATTATTCACTCTCACCAGGCATTATTTATTGCATGCTATTCAGATTCGGCTTTGAAAACAGAATTATTCATTTCTTCATAGGCTTTTCTGTGGTGCTTATCAGAATGCTTCAAACATCAATGCATTCATTTTTATAAACTTTCCAGGATGTTAAGGTTATAGTTCTTGCCATTTTTACGGAACATGAATTGTGTAAGAAGTAGCTAAAAGTACCTAACACAAACTGTTTAAAAACTGTGCTTTCAGACTATTATACAGTACTTTCTATATTCAAGATTAAGATCCCAGTGGCTTCAGTTGGAACTGTGATTGCTCAACAATTACACTGTTTACAACCCTGGCGTCTTAACTGTGTACCAAAAAAAAGACAAAGTCACAAGTAGAAAACGGCCTTGAAAAGTGTCATTTGATGCAAGTAGGGTGCTCAGAATCAAGAGTTATCTGGCACATGTGGAGATAAAATCCATTTCTCTGCTATTCAGTTGCCATGAGAGAAAGCCATCACAAACCCATCATTTTCCTTCTGCAGATGCTTGCATCACTGGTTATGTGCTCTTCACTTTCTGCAGCAGGAAAGGCTTTGGTGCCCATTCACTACAGTATTGATTTCTCTCCAGAGCCCAAGTCATTATGCTAGTTTTTAAATGAAGCAGAGGTCCCAAGCGAAAAAAAAAAAAAAAAATTATAGTGTGGAATCCCATAATTACAGATGAACAGAATTCAAGTGTGTAAAATAGCTGAATTAAGGCTGCACAGGAAACGTAGAAAAGCTTAATTTTTGTGAACTTGTCATTTTACAATTTCTTTGTCTTAGGTTTTCTAAACGCACATAAAATCTGTGGGGGTTTTTTTAGCATAAACCGTAGACCCAGGTGTTACGTCCTCAGACTCTCAGTCAGAGAGCTTGCTTTTGCACTTGTTGGGCTGTAAGAAGAAGAGGAAGGATGGGTGCCCATCCTGGCTTAAAGTATCCACGATTGCAGTTAAACCCTGCTCAGCTAGAGCAGACTGTGCTCATTGCACACAGAGTCATAGGAGGTTTCAACAGAGATGCTCTGGCAAGCCTTTCTGGATCCAGTCCATATGGATGTTGGGCTGTTAGCATGCAGATGACCATCCACCAGAAAATTCAAACACGTCAAAGTAACACTGCAGTCAGACTTTAAGTGGTGATAGAAGTATGCTGGTCCCTCAGTGGCTCTACAGCTTATAGCTATCCTTGGATCCTACTGTTCTCTGTCTTCCTGGGCTGAAAGCAGAATGAGAGTATTTGAGTAACAAGAGGGCTTGAGAGACTGAAATACTTTTATGATGATTTCTAGGATTGATTGTTTTGTGTGTTGGTAAATCATGTCAGTCTTCAGCATAAGTGGGTTTTCTCAGCATACAGTCTATCTTAATATCCAGCCACACGGAAGCTGGACTGCAGAAATGGCAGATGTGTCTCGGTTATGGTGGCTGAGAGCTCCTTTTAATGAGGAGATGAGACTGGGGCAACAGTCTCCCTCATTGTGGGAGACTGAGGAGCCAAATAACCGTTATAGAAAAGATCCAGCTGGGTGCATAGAGAACTTGGATCTGCTCTTGTTAGCATTTGCAATTGTCTGACTCGGTAAGTCAGAAACATGTATCTTGAGAAGTGCCCTAGGCTTCTGGAGAGGAAAGATTCCAACTAAGCTTGTTATTATACACCCACCACCGTCTTCTCAAACACGTTCATTGTAAAGTAGCTCATGGGCAACCAAAAGAACAGCTCAGAAATGCCAGATAATTTCCTCTTTGCACATATATTGGAGGGCTCCTGTTGGGAAACACAACAGCAGCTTTGAGCTTGCTCCAAATAGCACTTGTTGGGAGCTATCAAATTTCAAAACAGAAGAGGAGGGTGAAGAAACCCAAACTGATCAATACCACTTCCTTCTATGGCAGTTGAGTCATTTAAACTAATCACACCAGCGAAGACTAGACTTCAAAGCCTGGAGGATTCTCATCACTTCACTAGTTACCCTTTCAGAAATACCTTTCATATTACATGAGAAAGAAAATGAATTCTGGATGCATCCTTCTGCACAGCACAGATACAAGCTGTTGTGCGTACGAGGATGAGATAAAGGGATACGGAGCACCAGGAAATCGCATTTATATAAACGGAAACTTTCCTGTGCGGTGATGCGATATCCTGGGCTGGTAGCTGGCATGAAGCACAAAAAGGGAACGCACAGCAGGCCACCTTATTAGGCAGGTTGGTGGTGTTGCTTAATATCAGAGGAGTAGGTGTTCAAGAGAACAACGTGAAAGCCAGAAAGCCTGCTCGTGGTGCTCTGCCTGGAGAGTGAGGACAAATAGCACCAATGACTGGGCAGCACAGAGCTCGTCGTGACTGAGAGGAACTCTGTCACATCTTCAGAAAACAGCAGTCAGAGAAAAGGGGCTTTGAAGCAGTGCAGCACAAAAAGTCTAGGTCTAAGCATCCTTAAACAGCTGCTCAGGCTTCTCCTTGTACGTGTGATTTTGTCCTGACTGAGCTCACTACAAAATTGTAATGATTTCCGTGGAGGCGGTGCACAACCGGACTCTGTGAAGACTAACGTTACCTGTCGAGTGGTATTACAGTACATGCTTCCCTGGGACAGTATTTGGGGCCACAGATGTTGACCTGCTTGTTCAAATAGGAACTGGTTTAGATCAAATGATTTTTTTTTTCACACGAGGACTAGTTTCTCTGAGTGTAGAATGAGTTAAAAATCAATTATGTGCTGTGAAAGACAGAGGCAGTTAATGATGCTTACTTATTCTCCTAACTGAATGGATTCAGCCATCTATATATTTCCTCTCTTTACATAAAAGAGAGCAAAAGCTTCTCTGTGTTATTGTATTTCTTATTAGTGGGTCTGAAAAAGTCATATTTTTTTCTATAATATTGGTGTTTTCTTGCAGACAAATACTGTGTTTTTCCATGCTTCCTCCACTCTCCATGGGTATTTCCTTTTTCTACTCTTTTTACTGCTTTGACCTAACTGAATATAATCATTATTAACACAACCAGAGAATCTATGTGTTACAGTCATAGAACAAGGAACATTCAAATATTAAATTGCTGGCTCAAATTCAGATCACTTGAAACAAGGAGTTACCCTCAGCAGGCAGCTGGTTTGAGGATACCACTTCTGCACCGAGCCAGACCAGAATCCGCCTAGCACGGTATCCTCCTCCCAGCAGCAGCCACTTGGGGAAAGAGCGTATCCTGTGTGATCCTTTTCTGACATCTGCTTCTGAGAGGCAGTACTTCAGGGAATTCCCGGTCTACAGATTTTCCCTAGATCATTCTAATTACTACCACCACTGGATGTACTTTTAAGTAGAACTGTTAATTTACATAGCGTTAGATATAACGAGTCCGTGTATGGCAAGACTGGATGTTCTCACCGATGCTAGAAAAGCACCCGAATTGTAGAAACTTGGCTGGTATTAACATGATTTTTTATAAAACTCTGGACAGCTGTGCAAGAGATTGAGAAGAGTATCCATCACTGTCCACACTATCTTTGTTTGATAAGGAAAGGATGTACTGTTTCCAGGACTACCCAGTACCACTGATGAACAGAACACATGCTTACAGAGACATTTATCAAATCAAAGAAGATTTATTGTTTTGTTGTCATGAAAGTCCCCAAAAGTCCCAGTGAAGGATGAAGTTGGGTGAATGCAGGAGGCTTACAGCAAGAACTGAAACTGATGATGTTGCCTGGGGACTACACAGCCCATTTGATACGCTGTGCAGAAAGCACTGTGGCTGCTGCGCAAATCTCAGAGCTCAAGTGCAGGAAAATAAGGATGGATTATTTAGGCAGCAGGAGAAAAGGAAAACTTAACTTCTTGGATATGACTCTACAACCATTTCCTTTCCGGCTGAGGTGTTGACATCCCAGAAATTCTGTGTAAATCCATGCCACTGAAGCATATCTGACTTCAAAATAACCTGCTGTTACAGACCTGCTAAGAAACAGCAGAACACCATTTATTGGCGTTATTTCAGTTCAAGGCAACAGAGCTCTGCATTGCACACGTCAAAGTCTGGTTCAGTTGGAATGATTCGCCAGTTAGCAGGTACTCTTGCTGATAACAGTGTCAGTTCTCTGTCACGTTGGGTTTCCCAATACAACAGCAGAGAAAACACCTTTCTCTCCTTCCAGGTACATTACTTCCAGATGTTCCAGTAACACAACATAAATGCATAGGACCAAATCCAGATGCCAGCACCGCTCCCAGGCACGGAGCAGCACAGGATCCGCAGTAAAGAGGCAAGGGATTGTTTTGCTTCACTACTGCAGATACCAGGCAGGGTGTGAGGTCTGGTGGGAAAGCCTTGCCGCAGCTCTCAGAAAGATGCTGCTACTCTACAAGCTACGCTACAGTACCAATCCGATGGCTTCAGGTTAAAAAACAATGCTGGATTTGGTTATTTCTTTGAACCAGAGCGGAGGGCTGACATGTAACCCGAAGTCTGAATGACAAATTAACCCCTTTCAAACAGTTATTTATGAAACTGAAAGTGCAGTTGTTCAGAAGCAGAGCTGATGCCTATCAGTACATCGCTGATAAAGTTGCAGCAAGCGGGTTTAGATTAGCCTTTCTTTCCTTGCTTTATCATCCTTGCTATTGAATAATGGCCTAGATCTCATTTATATGGGCTGGGCATGTCTAGAGGCTTTACTGCATTAAATTAGAAACTGTATTTCCATATTGTCTGTGACATTCAGATGCACCTCTATTGATATTTTTTTTCCTTGGTTAATTAAGCACTGACTTGAGCATTAGCTCACATCCTGGCCTTCCTCTCAGAGGTGACAGTAAGCTCTGCATTCTCTCCACAAGCTACTACACATCAGCTGTGATAATAAGTGTGTTAATTCTCTTTGCTATACTTTTTGGAGAGTCTATTTTATGTCCTGTATTCCTGTAAATAGATTTAAGTTTTTTTATTTCCATAACATTACATTATCTGCATCATTCTTTTTTTTTCTCTGAGGAATCACAGAATAGTTCAGGTGGGAAGGAATCTCTGGAGATCATCTACTCCAACACCCTGCTTAGAGCAGTGTCAGCTGAAAGAGGTTGCTCTGGACTGTGTCCAGTCAGGTTCTGAGTATCTCACAGGATGGAGACACCATATTCTTTCTGGGTAACCTCTTCCAGGGTTCAATCAACTCATGATAAAAAAAGGTTCTGACATTCATGTGGAGTTTCCTGCACTTCAGTTTGTGTTTATTGTTTCTTTGCCTGTCATTTGGGACCAGGGAGAAGAGTCTGTTTCTGTCCTACTTACTCACCAAGGCACTTTATGTGGGGGTAGAAAAAAAAAAAAAAGGAAGAAAGAAACAAATAAACAAAAACTTCACCCCTAAACCTCAAAAGCAGATTAAATAGAATGTGCATTCTGTCCTGAAAAGCATATTTGATAATGTGGCTAGCTTCTGGTACCTGGGCATCTAACTTCAGACCTCCAAGTAGCATATGCATTTGTGTGCTTTAAAACACAAAGCCTAGTTTGGGTATCAGGAGTCCAGGTAAAGTTAGTAAATCAGTGCCCATGGTTCTGACATTTCCTAACGTTCTACTACAGAGGAGAGTTGGAAATGCCTTTGGTGGGCCTCAGTTTCATTAGTAAAATGACATGATACTGATAATCTCCAGAAAGTATCTTCCACAGAATTAGGAACATATTCCAGGGTCTTTTAAGGGAATATCATTATCACCCAGGAACACTGCAGAAAGAGCCTCTGGGCATAAATTAATACCCTTTTTCCTGAAGAGCTGAAGAATCTGATACTGCTCACCGTTTCCCTAGGTGCCAGCTGGCATCAGATGTTGAGTCAAGCCATAGGTAGCAATACCAGCTACAACATCTCCTGAGGGGATGCAAGTACTCAGCTGCCCCCCACACCTGCAGCTAAGCTATCTGACATTAGACTCAGCTTACCTGTCACAGTGCTTTGAAGGGAATTGAAACAATTATGGAAATGGAGAAGGACCTTATCTATGGAAACTTGGACGAGTCACCTTTCGTACGGCGCAATTTAGCCGTCACAAGACAATACTGCTCAGCTATGGATGTCTTTAACAGTTATGTTTAAAGGACTAAAGCTGAAGGTCTTAGTGTTTTGGACAGACAGGAACACTCGATGTGTGGATGAAAAGATTTGCAAGGTCCTCACCTTGCTGTGTCAGTGCTGCTGCACTGGCTCCAGTCACTAGTCCCGGGCTGCCCAGGAGGTCTGCAGTAATAGGAGAGCAGAAGTTAAGAGTCCTTGTCTTTTCATCCAAAACCTTACTGCCTGAAGAGAGCATGACCAGCCCACCTGCCATTTAGTATCTCAGACTGGTCATAAGAATTCCTATAAACAGACATAAAATATTATTAATAATTCTTTCCTAACATAATAATGAGCAAAATCTGGGCACATTATGGCATTAATGCTTTATGATTTCCCTGGCACTTAATGAGGTTATTACTGTACTGATGAACTGATCTATGCTAGACCCCTAAGGGGTTTGTATCAAGATGTCAGCCACAAAATGACCATGCAAGTGGCCTTGCTGTAGAAACTTTTATTTTTTTCCACACAAGCCAATGAAGCATAGACTGACTGTCATAGCCCTTTGTTTGAAAACAGTAGCAACAGGGCAGACTACATGTGCGGCTTCACAAAGCATGAATCAGTTGCTTGCACCATTTAATTACTATTTATTATTTTGTGGTTTTGATAAAGTGCTCAATGGAATTAAATCCTGAGCATCACTTTCAGCCATTGTTGGCCAATTTGGCTTTAGCAAAATTCCATAAACAAGTACACCAGCTCAACATATTTCAGCACAATTTATGGCTCTAGGGATGTAAGTTCCAGGAACAATTTAATAGAAAATAAACATGATTATTAAGGGAAGTGATAAAGGAGTGGGATAATAAAGCAATGTGACTATCACACAAATTACCCAATGGAATAATAAAGTATTCATTCTTTTCACTCAGTTACTTAAAATCTCCTTTTGCCCACTGTACTAATAACCACTACAGTTTGCCTCTATGTCCCCCTGAAGAGGAGAGAATGGGGCTTTTCTTGCTCATGTTTTTCCCAGACTTGTACAAAACAGGAGTTTAAGAACATAAACTTACAGTCCTGCCATAAGCAAAGGAATAGAAAGATGAAACCACCATATAACACATTATGGAGAAATAATGTAAAAGCAAACAGTCCAGAATAGAGCAGCCATTGTTTCTACTGTCAGAATTATTGATAAACTGAAAAATGAAATTGTCCTGAAGGAGGAAAGTATGAGACTGTGTGACTGGCAAGTTCTTAACAGGGATTATAAATATACAGCTCTCTCTGGTGAGATATTCAGCAGTGAATGTGTTTGGAGTTATGACTTTAAGGGGACTGAACTGGAAATAAACTATATTAATAATGCTAATAAAATACACAAAGGAGACTTCAAGATAATTTTTATCTGTCCTGTGAAAAGTGATATGGAAAAATGTCTCAGGACGTAAGGTTGTAGAGTTTAAAACTGGATGAAGTATGAACCATTATCAATCATGCAAAAAATTGCCGCAGTCAATTTCCTATGAATTTATAGGAAGACATGTCAGAAAAGCTGACAAACTACAAAGAAATGACTACATCTGTGAGTTCAGTAAATTGGAAATTTATCCCTCCTCCACCCTCTCCTCCCCACCACTTCCCTGAGTAAAGGGGAGAACTCATTTTTCTCTTCAGAACTCGTAGCTTCCTTGCCCTGGTCATTGGCCACTGTGGTGCTGTTACTAACCATAATTACGTACACTAGACGAGTTCTGTCTTCCCCACTGCTGCTCTCTTCATACATATAAGTAGAGCAGGCATGATTTTCTGTTGGTCCAGCTTTTCAGATGGACACCAGCTATGGGTTTCAACAGACAGCTCCTCTCTGTTTGCCAGGCAACAGCCACTGCACATCCTGGAAAGCTTTTCAGGATTCAAAGAGAAGCACTTGTTAGCCAGGCCCATTCTGAAACGGCATATGAGTTGATGCTTCAATAGGGCATTGGGCCAGGGAATTCAAGATGTTTTTCCTTTTACATCAGTCTAGAAAATTAAGATTTCCTCAGTTCAAGCCATAAGACAGCCCTAACAGAAGGTAGGAGACAATACCAGGATCTTTTATGTCAATCATGCATTTGGAATCTGTTTAGAGGCAGAAATGTGGGGGTTTTTCCTTTTGTCTTTTCCTTTAAAGGCCTTTATTTTCCATCCTCTCATCTGTCTCTTTTCTCTGGTTCCCAGTTCTTTGGGCTAATATAGCATGATATTAGCCTCTCACATAAAATGCTGCTAATTAGTTTATTTCTGTATTCATCGCCAGATCAATCTTGCAGGGTGCAACCCAGCTATCAGGCTATTTAGAACAAATCCTGTTCACCTCAGTTTCTGCAACATGTTTGTACCAATCTGTCTTGTGGTTTCTTCAGCATTTACAAAAATAAAATATTCAGACGACTTTTCTTCTCCTGTGGTTTAGCTAAAGACCATGGTCACTTATGACATATATTCTTTAATTGATTTCAGTGGGACTTCTTACGCAGTGTGCATGGAAGAGCTGGCTTCATGTGCATAAACAAATGCCCTTCTCCCCCAAGCAAGGAAGGGCTTCAAAAGATTCATTATGCTCAGAAAAAGACCCCTATATTCCTTACAGAAAATTAATATAGCAGGACTAGCAGGACCCCAGCTTCTAACATACAGACCCAAGAGGTCGGTTATATTCCTCAGTATGAGAACTGAAAGGGTTTAATGCCTCTATTTCATCCAGTGCAAGGGCCTGACATCCTCACCCTGCTCAATTCACCTGTATGTTATTATCCAGTTTGTCTCAATGCTTCTGCCACTCCTTTCTATCTTCACTAAAAGTTTAAACCCCTCTCCAATCCTATGGACATCTCAACCTTTTGAAAGCTAAAGACTGCTTTAAAGTGTCATTCGTGTTTAATCTCCCCACCAATAGAGTAGGACTCACATAAGGGGTCCTGCCATAGGCACCAATGTTTTGTGATACAATAATAATACAGGTCACTGTTTGCTACATAGATTCCTGAAAAATAAACAGCTTCAAATAGTACTCAGAATCACAGAAAACCATTATCTGAACCTCAAAGAACAAAGCAAAAAAGTACCTGATGGTTTTTGGCTTCCGTCCCTCAACCAGAAGCAGGCTGGGGTCATCAGAGCAGCTGGCCCTGTGCTCACCTTTTGCAGGAGATCTGACATTCCAGCCCTCTATAGACAAGCTCAGACTGCAATTTATTGCCACTGTGGCTTTCCCCAAATAAAAGCTCTTCAGGCAAGCAAGGGCTGCAGTTCTTATATGTCAACTGAAAAGGGAAAGGCTTTTCTAATAAAACAACCCAGATATTTTCACCAATTTCCAAATCTGTTTATCAGTTCCGTAGAAGATGTACATCAGGCTGAGACAGGACTGGAGAGACAAGGAAAAGCGCTGATGCCTCAACCAGCAGGGTGACATTCTCATCTCCCTGCTTGTGTGTGTCCATCCCAGAGCAATGGGAATGAAGATGCCTAGTTCACAGGACACAGGGGAGTGCAGCATTTCTTAGAGGTCAAACTGCTGCTGCTATTTTCTTGGAAAGCACTTTAGTCAGCTGATGTATTGGAGTCGATAGATAGGTATTGCCACAGCCTGTGTGCCTCTCAAGCCCAAGGCCAATGATAAGCACATTTGTATTGATTGCAAAAGGGTATATTCCAAGATTTCAGTTCTGAAGGAGTTTTCTCCCAAGGAAAACTAAAATACAAAAAAAATTCCGTCAGTTCAAATGAGAGAGAAGGGAGCTGGAAATGACTGCTGAGTTGCGCTCAGGGTTGCTTGGGTCATGACCACACAGAATCACAGAATGATAGGGGCTAGACCTCTGGAGATCATCTAGTCCAACCCCTCAGCCAAGGCAGGTTCATCTAGAGAAGGTCGCACAGGAACACATCCAGGCGGGTTTTGAACTGAGCTTGCTGTGGAATATCTGGATTCAGGTCCCTGCTAAATCACAAAGATGTTGTGGGAGGCCTCATAAGAGACGGGGAAAGGACAATTCACTGTTAAGTTTCTATCTTTCCATTTGTAAAGTGCTACAAGAGAAGGCACAAAGTAGGCAACATGAAT
The DNA here is from genome assembly GCA_013396935.1 of Baryphthengus martii. NCBI lineage: Eukaryota > Metazoa > Chordata > Aves > Coraciiformes > Momotidae > Baryphthengus > Baryphthengus martii. Next base: position 58,664 of record VWZK01018824.1, on the reverse strand, counting down.
AAAAAGATAAATGATCTTATTCTAAGAAGTCAGTACAGGTTGTGTGTGCACCATGACCCATGCAATGACAGAGGCAGAGAGAGCGGGTGCACAGAAGCTTCTGAGACACTTTACAGCATATTGAGGCTTCCCAACGAGGCAGAAATCCTTTGTAAGTTGTTTCCAATGATTCTGCCTTTCCCTTCTCAACTGAAATGGTGGATTTGGCTCCAAAAATGCCAGTACATGGAAGTGCTGAGATAAATACCAAGGTAACAAGCTCAGTTATCGTTATAATCTGTGAAGTAGGTGAGGAATATTCATGTAAACACTGTAACAGATTTAAAGACTTAGAAATTAATTAGGTCAAAGTAATGTCAGTCAAGATTTTGTGGAAATTAGCAATAATTTTAGAATAGTTATAGCCACTGTGCTAGAATAAAACTAAGGAAGGAAAAAAAGAGGGAAAACTAATTTATGGCACCTTAAAACAATTTTAAAGGGTGGTCACTCAGTGCTTTGCTTGATCGTATGACTTTTACAGACTTGCATTTCATACACTCAGCTTAATCTCACAAGGCGTTTGGAAAATATTTGGAGAGATTTTTGGAACCCTTTTGAATGAGTAAGGAGATGCTAAATTTAATCAAAAATGAGTAGAGACACCTTTCAATAGCCTTGATCAAGGTTAGCTCCTTTCTTCTTCCCATAATTCAAAGTAATGTTTTGTGTCTCGTCCTGTCATATTGTACCAGAAAGAGAAGGGCCAATATGCAGCAAGTTGATAAACCTCTGGAAGAAGTCAGGAAAAAACAATACTAAAACTTTCCTGAGCAGCTTCTTCCTTGAGATTCCTGAAGCAATTCTTCAAGGCCCCCAAAGCCTTGACGGTTCTCTCCAAACTCATAAAGGCTCCCACAAACCTAGAGCTGTGTCTTTTTACAAGTATGTATCATGAAAATACTTTAAATTTAACATTATTTGCTATTATTTATTTCTTCACCAGGACCTACATACGCATAATTCTTTTGACTCAGAACAATGAACAAGGTAACACGGACTTTTGCTACTTGCTGGTGACAATAGGAGATTTTTCTCCCTCGAGACTAATTTTTATTTCATGCTTCTGAGTTTTGAGCCTTACCATGAAGTTTGAGCTTCAAAGCAGCGCAACAAGGAACAGGACATGTTTACCACACATTTTAGCATCAGAGGAGGCTGCTTCTGTTATCTACTGGCTAGACCCCGTTATAAGACACATGGTACAAAGAGCAAAATAAATTAAAACTTTTCATATGGAAGACAGCATTGAGGACTTACACAGTGAGGAATGACAAAATATTAATTAGCTATGGCAAGCTATCCAGGGGAATAAGAGACAAAGAACAGGCAAAACCTGGTTGTCCTTACTGGCTTTGAAGTAATGACACATAAAGCAGGAGCTTACTGCATTTAGAACCAAGTTCACAAATAATTTGACACTTCTCAGATGACTGTTGATTTTTCCAGACATTGAAGGGCAGTAAAACCTTTGACAGAATTGGCATAACTGCCAGCGATACTGTAATTCAGGCTTGAAGTTCTGGAACCAAATGATTTGAAAGTCTTTTCAATGATAGCATTTTTCCTGCCTAAGCAATTATTGAACACCCCCGCCACTGTATTTCTTTTATATTTTATAAATATTTTATTTTTCTATTTCTTTGTGTATTTCTTTCCTGCCAGCTCCTCCTTTGCAGAAAGTGGCAAAGGATGAGCCTTTCATGACAAAAGCCTGCAGGTTGCTGAGATTGGTATTGTTATTTGTTGATCTTTTTTTCTGAGCACAGTAAATACAACAAATATAAGCAAGCAAGAGAGGTGCATTAAAGAACTAAATAATTTTAATCAATGTGCCTAGATTAAACAGCTTCTTAAATATTTCAATGTGGAAATCCTTTAGGAAGTGTTTATGACAAGCTTATAGCAGTGCCAGGCAAAAGACAAAGTGGAATCTATCCAGGCTCATCCATATTTAACTGTGTGTGCTCAGCGCAAACATGGCTTAAGGAAAAGTGATGACATCTCCAAACTTACGATAGGTGGCAGGCAAGAATGCTGGCAGAAGAAACCAGGAGAAATAGAGGAGATAAATAGGGAAGCTGAGAGCAAGAAACCATTTGGAAGTGTAAATGAGCTCAGGAGAGAAAAATACAAAGACAATGTAAGTCCTGCCGTCCAGCATGGACTAGAGGTCGCCGGGCTATACCGAACTTCGTGCAAAAATTTTACTTGCCTTTCAAATATTGTAAGAGAGAAGATAAGTGAAGAAAATACACTAGCTGTAAAACAATGTGGTCATCAAAATGGCAAACAAGCTAGTCAAAGAATAGGAGAGGGGGGAAAAAATCTGGGATGCAAGAAGATGGCAAAATATTTCAGAAACATGAACAGCTTCAAGCTGCCAGGAATGAGAGCATATCCTGATTTGAGCTAGAACAGAACTAATTCTGTTCAGTGATTTTAATTTTCAGCTCATTCTCTTCTGAGTAACTGCACTTTCTGAAGTGAACAGCCTATCTTTGCAGCCAGTGTCTGCTTCTAGCAGTGATAACGCCCCATGTCTAGAGTTGCTACCGAGGGTTGGTGTGTGCAGAGAGGCTCTTGCTTATACTTTCTCCTGTGGAGACCGAGGTCACTGGAAAATCTTGTGATCCATGTTGGGGGTGTAGAAAGTAAAAGGCTGCACCTGTGGGGAAGAGTAACCAGGACAAGGGACCCCAAACTGACCAACAAGGGATTCCATCCCATGTATGGCATGGTCAGTATAAAGCTGAGGGACCACAAGAGTTGAGCCCTCTCTTCTTCAATGGCTGGAGTGGAAGGAGGACTCTGTCCCTACTGCTTTTAATCTCAATCCGTGTGTTCCTGAATCCAGTTGTAGAATCCAGCTCCTGCATCCAGTTCCCATCTGCTTCACAGTCCAGTCTGGAACTTCCCCAGTGCCTGCCTGCAGCAGCAGTGATGACAATGACGTAATTGCCAGTCAGGGCGGTTGAGTTCAATATGGATTTTGTATATATTTATACACATTTAATTTTATTTATTATTGTTTTGTTTTATTGTTATTATCATTATTGTTGTTATTGTTATTATCATTATTATTATTACTATTATTATCATTAAAGTTATTTTAGTTTTCTTTTGCAATTCATAACTCTCTCTCCCATATTCCCTTTCTCTTCCCCTTTGGGAAGGGAGAGGGGTTAATAGAGAGTGTCTCGCATTTGTCTAGTGGCTGGCCAAGCCCTAACCCTTGACATAGGAAGACAGTGGCCATGGATCAAGCCGTCATGGACAGCAGCCTAACTGAAAAAGCAATGGGAACAGAAACTATTTCCAACATTTTTTTCTTTCTGAACTGTTCCAGGTGCCATGACTACAGCTTGTCTTTTTGAGGTGGAAAACTCTTCATCTGCTGCAGGCACCTAACAAAGGAGCAGTTCAGCACACCCTGCCTGTGTGGCACATACATCTTTAATAATCATCGCAGGGAAGTAGGTGTCCCCAAATTGCTGGAGGCTGGGCTGGCAGTACACATAGACCAGCCCTTCCACCTTTCATTTCAGGCCAGTAAGTCAGTTACAGAAACAAAGTACAGCTCCTATCTTCTGCCAACTCAATTTATTCTCTCCATCTGGAACATAGTCCAGCATTACAAGACAAGATTAGCCTTTTCCAAGATGCCCAGCTGCAGGACGTAAGCTATCAAAAGGTGAAGTTCCATTCTGTCTCCAGCTCCTTCCACTTTTTAACACAGACAACACCTCAAATTTTCCACTCTATCATCTTGAAACTAGCCAGCAGAAGAACATATTTCTTTTTTTTCTCTTCCTCTCCAATAAGATCACAGCTTATTTTCAGTCTCAGAGGGTCCCTTTGGGATATCAGCAGGTATCGGATCTCAGGAGGGAGACTGGGCAATATATAACAGAGTGTCTGAAACTGGAGTCAGCAGACTTTATTTGGAGGAGTGAATCACTGAATAGGAAGTCCAAGATGAGGAAACATTTTTCATCACAAGTCCTACTCCAGAAATCAGTGGTATTCTACTGAAAAAATGGAATTTGCTTTAAATGTTCACCCAGTAGGAAATTTAAAATGCAAACAATAGGTCAAAGAGATGAATCTCTCAGCAAAGCACTGGTAACAACCTTCTGAATTTACGTGACCTCTAGTTTTGAGGTTGTTTTTTTTGTTTTTTTTTAACACCAGCTAAGGTTACAGGTCAAAAATCTATGAATGCTGAATATCTAATTAGCATTAGACACATGACCAGTCATTGTTATATTTAACTTGTGGTTTGGGACTTACAACTGTAGGCTTTCCACTGGAAGCCCTTGTGGACAGTCGCCCTCAGGAATTACACTTTCTTTGGTGTGGAAAACCCTCCCTATAAATTGTTGTGTAATCCCAATTCTGTTTTTAAAACACTGAATATAAGAAGAGCTGTTCCTCTTAGTACTGCTACCTTCAAAACAGATTAGTTTTAATATATGTAGACACTGATGCTTTCTTTTGTAACACCGTATGCACAAAAAACTTTTTTTGTTCACGCCAGTATCCCAATTTGCATGCTTCCTGTCACATCAAATGAAACTGCTCATTGGAAATTGGGACATAAGCTACCACTTGCATTCATGAATATGTGCCACACGCTTTCATTTAGCACTTGACACTCTAAAGTGCTCTTGAGCAGTTCTGCAAGTGAAGAGGCCAGTGATTATCAGTGGCCATGGGAGATAAGAAATATATGGGGAAAGCTTATCAGAATCTGAAGATTTTCATCTTTAGCAAGTTTTTCACAATTCAGTCCTTAAAAATAAACCTGGAAGACGCTTTTCTGCTTTGCTGCTGCTAGAGATGGATCTCTGCATATTCCCAGCAACCTCAACAAAGGATTTCTGCACTGCACTTCCACTGTTTCCTGCGCTGCCCTTTGCACAGTAAGAAGCAGAGCAGAGTGTGTCTTCCATAGCAATGACAAGGGGCTTCAATTTATTAAAAGGTGCTTCAGAAGAGCATGTGGGTACTGGTGTCTCTTCACAGTCACTCCACAGCAGCATTAAACACTTTGAAGTGTCAGTGTAACAATAAAAATAAAACCAATCCTCTTAAAGCGTCCCACTGAAATAATTTGTGCAGCCTAACATCAGAATTCGTTCAGTTGTAATTTTTCTCCAAGTACTCTGAACATAACCACAAAAGTATATGAAGCACTCTTCCCTTCCTGGTTGAAATGTATACCCTCTCATAGCTGCGGGTTTCAAGGAAACAGCCTCGTTAGAGCTCTGTGAAATGGAGAAGGTTTTACCAGAAGATCAGTCACACTGGTTTTGCTCTCATGATGAATATAGATCTGATTTAGAGCCTTGGGCTCTAATCCACCACGCCGGCTGTCATGTGTAGCTGATCAGCTGAGTGGGCTGCAGGCTCATATTGTATTTAGCTTAATCAATGGGCTCAAACAACTCAAAGGACTCTTGTCTGTATCTGCTGAGAAACTGCCTGCTAAGAAACACGTATCCGTTTTCCCACTGGATCCTTTTCCTATGGAAGACAGGCAAAATTCCCACTGACTCCAGAGAATTCAAAGTCGACCTACCAGCAATTTAGTCAAAGAGAATTTAATCTTATTTTTAAATCCAGGGCATTCAATTTTACACTCAGTTTTTAAGTTTTCTGTTTTTTCCTCTGTGCTTTATTCTGCTAATTGTCATTGTTGTTCCCTGCCCTGGCACTGGTTTTCCAAGGAAATCCATTCATCTCAATATTTGTGGTACTGACAGAGCTCCTCACTAGCTTGCAGAAATGATGGAGATAAACAACATGCAGTTTATTCAGATTAATGGCTGCGGTGACAATTTGCTCTTGACAGGAGCAAACAAAAGGTCTTTACAATGTAATGATGACTATTGCCATGGTGAACTACGAGCGAGTTTTACAGACTGGAAACTGGCAATAAAAAGATTCACTAGGTGCTAAAGGGGGCTATTAGTAATAAGGGTTCCTAAAGATAACAGGGCATTTTGAAGAGAAATTGTCAGCCACATCTTCTTTATCTAGGGTGCTCAAGGAAGTGTTCTGCAACACAGTAATTCAGTCTGCACCAGAGGACAGCTTTCAAATAAAGGAATGGTGTCTGAGAAGTAAGACTTAACCTGCAGCTTGCAAAAAAACAAAAAACCTCTACCGTGTTAGTGCACTTACAAATAAGCATCCGTTAAGACAAAACCAAGTAAGGAAGGTTATTGTAATGATGACCGCCAAGTGAGATGAAAGTTAAATAACGCACTGAGAGATAAAAGTTCAGAGTACCACCAATAACAAATATGGTGCAAGGAACTCAGATTATCTTCAGAAAAAACAAGCATAAAATAGTCCTGGAAAAGAAACTCATGCTCAAAGTCCTCCAGAGTTAGAAAAAGCCCATGTAGAAGACATGACAGAGGTTATCAACTCTGTTGAAACACAGTTTGAAATCGGGTGCTGAGACATGAGAAAGAAATGTGTTCTGCAGGGAGCCATACAGGCTTCTGTCCTGTCCTGGATTAATTCAGTGGAGTCACCAGTGGATCACTGACTGCATCAATGGATCACCGGATCTGACCTTACATCTGTCTCTATCTGTGCAAATTGGCTTCAGCAAATGAATCCACAGCAAGATGACTCACCATTTTGAAAGCACTTTTGTGGGAGACTCTGCAGTAAACCTGAAGCATAAACAATGGCATTTTTTTAATAAAATGCTCTTAAGCAGTTTTCATTATTAATGCTATACCTAACTCCTCCTCTACTAATCCAACACTCCAACGCATATACTTCAGTGTCCTCACACGTGCTTGCTGTAGCTCTCCAGCCCAAGCGGAAATACAAGCTGAAGCACAGCACACAGAACTTGCAGGGGGAACCCAGGAATGTGGGATCAAACTCTGATTTCCCATGTTCATAGAAGTGCAAGAAGAATTAAGCAATTTGGATTTCAAGAGTTCATATTCTGATAGAGAGAATTTTATTTACAATTTGACACTTCAAGTTTGCTGGAAATAAAAATAAACACATGTAAAATCAGCAACTGTGAAGTGGTGATTTTGTGTGGCCATAGCTCTATAACACGTCTATGGTGGTTACATTAAGGGCTGGGTTCAATTGGATTGCTTTGGGTTTGTATCACAGCACTACATGCTATTCTGATTTGAACCAGTATAATTCTGGAATACTTTCATTAACAATAGTGGGATTACTCCAGATTTGCACCGAAGGCAGGTTTGCTTTGAACTACATCATATGAGCAGTATAAACTAGGACACTGGCTACTTAAACACATGGTACTCATCTAGAAGCCTTTTTACAGTGTTCAGGTAAAGCAACAAAGAGGAGAAAGAAACCAACAGAAATACAGATAAGATGAGGTTATTTACAGGACCTTTCTAGATTCACAAGGATTAGAAATATGTCTATGAAAACTATACTTTTTGTTATTGTTCCTGAAATCATTAATCAGGATGCTGAATATGAAAACAACCATTTAGATGCAGCTGGGAAAAGAACTTATCTGCAGCTGAACTGGAACTGACTCCTTAGAAATCAGTAAATGAGCAAATTTTTAATCGTTACTAAGTGCAAAATTATGCAGAAGTGATCAACATTCCCAGGCTGCACTCTCTCCAGCTGTCTTTAGTGAGCCATCGAGGAAAAAGGAGGAATGTATTTTTACTGTGGCTATTGCTGTCTGTGCATCTATCTCTTACCCAGTACATCATCACCTTTTACTTTGTAAGGAAGAAAGGATACTGCTGTGGGTCCTTTCCAGCCTTACAGGTGTAGAAGTAGACTGTGTGCCCATGTTGAGGTACTCTTCCCTGGTATGCTCAAAAAAATCTTCTGTTTATAAGCTGCAGTTAGGACAGATCCTGAGGGCAGTCAGTAGTGGTTAGCTGCCAGTATGTGATTTCTTGAAGAGCTCCTTTTTAAGCAGATAAACCTAGAACTGCACTTCAATATTTTTCCAAGACTTCTAAATCCCCTTTGTTAAGTATATGGGGCAATCTGGATTCTTTTACAGTTTTAGCCAGGCTTTGTCAACACTAGCGAGGCAGGATCCACATAGAAAAAACAAACAAACAAACAAATAAAAAAAAAACATAACACAAAAGAATACTCCTTCTGACAGTCTTTCTTTTCCCTTCCCTCTCCTATATTGATTCCCACAACATCTGCTTTGCTGTGCTCCACCATTCCTTCTTGGGGTAGAGAATTCCCCACTTCTTCTCTGTGTCCCCCACCATCACCAGCACTGCACTCTCAAGTCTTAGCTGCCCTAGAAATTCTCCTTGTTCTTCTCCTGAAAAGCCATTTCACTCCTCTGCCAGGCCCTGGCACCTTCTCTCTTGCCAGACCCAGCTCTGTCAATCTGGGAATCTCTCCTAGATCCTAACAAGCCTCCTGCTTTTTCTATCTACAATTTCCAAACCCTGTACTCTTTCCTGTTCTCTATTCCCTCTTCCTTTTGCTGCCTTCTTCCTTTTGGCTTTCAGCAGACCAGAGGAAGCTGCCAGCAGCATGAAGGAGGCTGTACCGGCATTCCTACTACTAGGAGGGGGGCACGGATTCGGCAATTCTCCTTCAAGCGCCTCTTTCCAAACCACTCCTGCTAATCTCTCCCCCAGCATCCCCCAGAGCACGCTCGTCTACAGGAGCTGCTTGGCAATTCAATAAAACGATCCATGGACATACCCCTACACCTCTGTATGGATCCACATCCCCCATTTGTACCTTCTCTCCCACGAGCGTCCCTCTTTGGGACAGGCAGTGCTTCACTTTGTGTTTTAAAGCAACCAGCAACCTCTGAATCTCCAGTGCGGACCCTAGGCACCAGTTCAAATAAGCAAGCAGATTTGAAAATAGCTGCAGCAGTAGGGACTGCTCCGTCCCCATTACAGAGCGTAGAAAAGATGTGATGAGTCCAGCCTGTTATTACAGCAGGCAGCTCTCGCCCTGTGGCAGGCTGCTCTTGCTACAATAGCATCTAAGGGCTCCTTTGCATACAACAGCAAGATTAAATTTGGTAATCAATTCAAATACACTTTGAGAGAAACGTTGCTTTTATTCCTAAAACACACCCATGAATTAAAGAGCAAGTATAGTAGTAACATGACTGATGACTCCTGGAATTGAAGATAATCTTCTTTTAAAATAACAAACCAAGCTGAGGTAAATTTTCTTTGAAATATAACTTAATTGAGCTGTGCCAAAGCATGTATTATATATTAACTCAATAAAATTTAACTGCTAGAGCATTAACTCAAACGCTACAGGAGCCCACTGATGGAAAGCTCCATACTTTTTAAGCTAGGACATGGCTAACAGCAGACTTGCTTTGGATCTTTCACAAACACTGTTTGTTTGCTAAAGCATAACAAATTTATGTGTTTCTCCTCGTGCTGTGTACTTAGGATTTCACAGAGTGAATAACAAATCAGACCATGTTTAATATTGGAGGAGGACAATTAAAATCTCTCGCAAATGTCCATGTCAGAGGTGTTTTGCTGCAGATTCTACCCCAATGAACACAGAGCTGCTTATCAGCACATAAGGTAGAGTTCAGATAAAAAGAAGATGCGTTATGTTGGTTAATCAGGGAGAAGGAAAAATAAAAGAAAAAAGAAAAAAAAATGTTTTTGTCTCTAACTGTGTTTTCTACATCACTGAACACTGAGACACAATGTCATTTATTTCAACCTTATAAACCATGACCACGTATTTGTGGATGCAATTACTTCAACTTTATACTCACTAGCTTGGAAACAAGCCCCATTTGTCTCATTCCTCAAGGAAAATAAGAACCATAACGCAGAAGCGGAGAATAGAGATGTCACATCCATTCAATTCACTCTCACAGCTTCCTTGTCTCTTATACCAATCCCTATTCCTGAGTTACTTGGGACAGGTTTGCATACACCTTACAGAAACTGATTTACAGTAGGATTAGTTTTGTGGGATAAAAATGCGAGGAAGGAGGGAAAGATGAAAAGGTATCAAAGTGGACGAGTACCAGTATATAAATTCAGAGCTTCCCTAAGGAGCAGCTCTTGGAGACGAGCAACAGCTCTAATGCTCTTTGGAAATATTATTCCTTTGCTGTTAGATGGCTAAATAGCTTTTTGAAGGACATTTGACTTATTCAAACTTAAGTGTATTAGAAAGCAGCAGTTAACTACTTAGGAGTAGAATACTTCAAAACAGCTTTTTAAACATTTCTTCTGTCATTAGCAACACCACTATAAGCCCCTCTTTAGATAAAGAGCAAATTTCTGCAGCATGACAGCAGGAATCATACTGGAAGGAAATTCCCTGGATTCCAGTCCTGCACCACTGATTCAGTTTAAGGCAGCTGTGATATTTGCCCAGATTAATCTTTACAGGAAGATGAAGTGCAATGGCTTTTGCGCTATTTTTGCCCACGCAGGCCTGGTTAGGCTGCTCGCAAGCTCTGCTGAAAGGGAAGAGTGAGCAATTCTTTACTTATTTCTCCTTATACTCTCTTGCCAGCCCCTGGGGGCGGGTGACTCCAGCTGGCCACCTACATCAGTTTGATCTAGTGTAGTGGATGGCCTGGTGGAGCCCCATGCACTGGTTAACCTGCTGAAAGTGAAAGCTGTTTGCTTTCCCCAGTGTCCTACAAAATAACCTTCCATATTACCCAGCAAAAAGCTCATAGCAGGTAGTATGCAGAGAACTCTTGTTTCTTGTGGCACGTAGTATGCAGAGAACACACACGAACACTTGCTACACAGAAAACTCAAAGTAGTGCAAACCAGATCATTTCTCCTGAGCCCATACGGCCCCGAGCTGTACCTTCCCTGCAGCCAGGGCGCAGGCAGAGCTGCTGGAAGCACAGCCTACCACGGAAGAAGGAAGGGAGTTGTGTTGGGTTTTTTTAGGGGAAGTTATGCAACCTTGCTCACATGAAGTAAGCTGAAAAAAAAATCTTTCCTGGAATAGCTGTATTTACACCAGGGATTTTGCTACCCTGAGTATGCCAACCAAAATGGTAAAGTTTGTGACACGTTGTCATAGCTTGGTCTGCACCGTTTTGTACTGTAGAGCTGGACACAGAGCCAGAGACAGATTCCCAGATCAAGCACATTATTTGAGACGGCCTTAGAGTTGCTCACGCATATAACAGGTCAGAATACAACACTGCATAAAGCAGAACGTCTTAGAAATCTGTTGGTTCACAGCTTTGCAGCTAATAGTTTATTGAGCTAAGTAAACATTCCAGTTCTTATGGTTTAATTATTGTTGATTATTTTTAAGAACCAATTATTGATTATTATGAGTTGAAATTGCTTGCTCTGCTTAATTTAGCACAACTAAATATGATTCTATCCTCTTCTATACAGCTCTTTGAGGCTGTAGGGAGTAAATTCAGGGACCTACATGATAACCAGAGATAACCACATCCTTAGAGAGCTCTTCCCCGTTCTTAATTTTTTCTGATTTATTTAAAAAATATCCATAGTCTCTGTTTTACAGTATTTTCTGTCTCCTCTGAAATCAAAACATTAAGTAAAGGACGTGCTAATGGAGCATGATATCAGACACTGACGCCGAAGTCTCATTTCCTCTGCACCTTGGGGCAAAATGATTCCAGCGATTTTAGCAATTTCTCACATTGGTATTATGTAGCTATTGGTTCCCCTATGGCTGCTATTCCCAGCAAATTGCTTCATGTATACAGAAAGCTGTAAAATCCTTGGAATACATTAACACATCTTACATAAGAAACACAGCTGCTTGAAACTGTTCACTGTGGTTTAAGCACGTTCCTTCCAATTTATCTCCAGTAACTGGCCAAGACATCTTCCTATATTACTATTCCATTCAGTAACTTGCCTTTATGATATTGTACTTGTCTGGACAGAAATTAGTTCACACATAGCTGACTTTTACTATCATTTCTTGTGGTGTGCATATCCTTTTCCATTGGTGTTGCTGTCTCCTTCCATGTCTTATCACCCCTATCAGCAGACACCGATACACATTGATCTCCTTTTTAGTATGCTGGTTGAATAAAGCATAGTTTGGTCCAGGATGTAAGCCTTTGCCAGATCCCCAGCTGACGCACCGTAAAAACAGTTTCATGAGTCCCTTGTTTATACCCAGGAGGGGTGCAATTTAATTAGATTCTTTTGTAGTCTTCCTTTACCACATTGTATAAAATCAGAGTAATCCCAGATCATCCCAGCAAGAGTCCTCCAACTGGTGTGAGGCATTGATAGCAAGTCATTGCCAACCTGATTCCCAGGACTTCTTGTGTCAGAAACACTGGGAGAAGAGCTGCACTTATCCTATGACGCCAGTGATTTGAAAAAAAGGCTAACTCATGTATAAAAATACAAAAAAAAAACCCCCAAAAACCCCAGAGAATTTGAGAAGATATAGACCAGTCAGCCTCACTTAAGTCCCTGAAAGTATCAGAGTATGGAAGAACCAAAGAATTAGCAACTGCTCATGCAAAATTTCCAAACCTCATTCAGCTACAAGGCAAAATCTGGCGTCAAGATCTAGATTCATTTTGTCCTTCAAGATTATTAAATTAGTTTAGTGGGCACAATGAAAGATTAAACCCAAAAAGAATAATTTTCCTGAAGAGGGTACTGGGGAAAAGAAAGATTCATCATGTAAATGAAGCATGAAAGATACCAAGGCAGAACAGTACACTGAAGTTGGATGCATCTGTAACGTTGATGTGCACACTTGTCCTTGGGTAGTGACAGAAAATTATTTTAGTATCTTTGTTGCACAGATACATTCTTAAGACATTAATACTTCAAAGGCTGAAAAATTAATAAACACACATGAGGCGTTAGTATTGCATCTGTATGGTGAAATGCATTTTCACATGGTCATGCTGATAAAAGCAGGCTATCCAATTAATGAGATAAATAATTACAGATGCACTTCATGGAAAAGCATTTTATTCTAAGAAAACTACTGTAATTACTCTAGGTGCCCTGCAAAGTATTATCCTTCCTAGCTGCTTGAATCTTAAAACTTTGACGCAGTCAGCTCTTAATAAAATATCCTCACTAGAGGTGTTAGCAATGCCCCTCATAACTAACCTTGAAAATAAATGACTAGTTTATCAATGAAGGGCACTGCCTGTCTCTGTGTAGACAAGTCTCTGTACCCTGGACATAAATTCAGTGCTCATCAGATAAAAAGAAGGCACGCCAAATTAATTGCTGAGGAAATGCCTGTTACGTGAGTGAATACAGAAGAGGCTGAGGATCATCAGTAGACGCTGACAAAAACAAGCCGGCTCTGCAGCCCTTCTACGTTGCTTGGGCCGATACTTCAAATGTTAGGTAAGTGTCAGAGAACTGGTGATGAAACAGCTGATGTTTGAAAAATAGTTAAATGAATTACATGTCACTCCATTAAAAATAATTTTAAAATTACATAACTGCCCTAGTTGGTGTTGATCCTGCAATGATCTAAAGCAGTACCATAAAATAACCAGTTAAAATAAATGTGAAATGCTAACAGGTTACATACTAATAATATTCATAGTTTTCCTGTTCCTTCTGAGCTCGATACTTGAAAGTAAGTATGGGAAACCTCTTTTATTAGAGGCAGCTAAATACAAAGTCTAATTCCAGCTTTGATATTTCCACCACAAAGTCAGTCGTTTTTACTGAAATTCAACTTTAAAGCCATACTGGGTAGCAATAAACAGCAATATTTCAATTATTTCTGTTAAATTGGCCTAGAAAAATGGGACTTATTTGACAACCTCCTATCTATATAGCCAAGAAAACTGATATAAATATTTTTATACTGTAGGTAAGCAAAGAAAAAGCTAAATGCTGCTGTCTAGAGATATTTCCTTAGAAGTCAAATGATAACAGAACAATACTGACAGAACACAGATGTAAGAAAGAAGATCCTTATTACTACATGGCAATTTGTTTTCTCTCTCCCCCACCTCCCATCAGCTCTGACATCCTTGGACTATCCCAATTTCTTCAGTCTTACTTCAAAGCCATGGTTTTTTAGACCTGTGATCCTTCTGGCTACCATCACCGATTCTATTATTCTATGATTCATTGAGGACTAGTTGGCCCGAGTCTTTCCCAAAGTGCAATGTGTCCCATGGGTCCGATTGCTCCAGTAGAGGTGAAGGAAGCATGGAGCATTTCTATCCCTTACCTGCTGTGCTTCAGGTGGGAAATCTCAAATGGTTTGTTATTTGCACCATAGTACAACACTGTTGACTGAAGTTGGATTTAGGATCCACGGAACTCCTCCAAACTCCTTTCTGCAGAACCCTCTCTAGCCAGCCATCCTGTTTTTCACACAGCCTACCTGTGGTGCATTTGTTCTTATCAAATGGTCTCCACTTTTTTTTCAGTTCATTTCTCTAATCTATAAACACTGCTTTGAATACTAATCCTACTCCCCAAAATGCCTGCAGCCCTTCAGTCCTGGTGTTAATCTGCACATTTAATCATCATGTTCTTTAATACCTCATTGAAATCATTAATGAAGCTATTAAACAACATTTTCAACTCGACTGTCCCTGTTTGACATAGGGATGTGGCTCCACGCATGGCAGATTTAAGGTTCATGATAATAGGGGGTCTTAACTACCTTTTCTGATCTCCCGAGTGGAAGCATGTTCCATAGAAAATAGTGAAGGATTCCGGACTTGGAGCTCTCTCTCAACCCATGTGTGTGTCCTTTCTCTTCTGATGAAGAATTAATAGTGTCTCCTCTTCAGTCTCTTAGTTCCTATAGTGGAACCACTGATGCATTTCCATAGTGAATTTGTGCTCAAATAGGCAGGGAATAGTTAATGAAAGATTCAAAATATTTTTATGCCAGTTAGATAACTGATAAGAAAACACACATTTGTCATCCTTGCTGTTGTGAAAGCTGTATTTAGAACTATGTCAGTTCCTTATGTTTAAATTGTTGTTTGTAAGCTGCATATACCTTGAGACTACAGTAGACATATTTTATTGAACAGAAAATAAAATATCCAGAAATCACCAGGTTTTATATATCACATCAGTGAAGGAAGATAAAAGCAAAGGATATACTCTACAGCAAAATGATGAATTGCACTGCTGGTTATTTCTGCCAGCTACAGGATCTGTGATAGCAAAAAAGCAAGATGCTGAAAATGTACCGTATGCCCTTCAATTCTATGCCTTTCTGGCCATTAATCCCTGCATTTATATGGGTCCTGTAACATGGTTATGCGAGTTCTTTCTGTGTCAAAAAAGACCTTTACCTCTTTTGCCCATTGTTGCCATTTCATTACTTACTAGATGTAAACTAAGTTATAAATGTCCTGATGTGCACCTATCCATCTCCAGAATAGTCATACAAATTTTATTTGCAAATGTTGCAGTTGCTCCACATCAGTCCTTAAATCCACGTGCACTCCCGCTTGTCTCTTCAGAGATTCTTCGTGTGAAGGTCTCTGTAAAATTCTCATTGACTCCCACTAGCAATGGAGGGCAGAAGACACACTTCTCTTAAGGAAAGAACGGCTATGGCCTCAATTAATACCTTTATTTTTCTCTTTCCAATATGCCTCCTCTTAAGAACTAGCCCCAACAAATCCTATTTTATAAGACTTTTACATTTGTATGCCTCTGGTGCAGCAGCATTTGGAGCATGTCCACAACGTACTGCATACAAATGGCTCTCCCATGAAATTTTCAAAGCAACCCTTATGCTAGTGGCACGTGAAGACAAGTTCCAGTAGTTCTGTGACAGGTGAAAACCACTTTTGCTCTGTGGTGATAAAGGGATGAGTAAATGAATATTATGGCAGGAAGGAAGACTCTGGCTTTGGGTCTGTGTTAGCAGTGAAAAGGTTTCAGTGTAAGAACTGTGTTGTTTTGCAGGCATCTGCATCAGCAGAAGCTGGTCCTTTATTTACAAGTATGAATTACCTGCTGTTGCAGCTCAGTACTACTATTAAGAATTGCTTTGGCCAGTGTGATGGGGGGGGGGAAAGTCTATGAATGGAAAACTGTCTTGACTCCAAGCAGGTGTGAAGTCTGAAAGATGCAGATGACAGTTTGATGAGGCATTTTCCTTCAGGCTGGGTGCTTCAGTTTGGTGTAATGGAACAGACTTGCTACATGGGGAACTTCTAATGCTGCTGAATGATTATTTTCAAAGACCTAAATAGATTGAGCTTTTGAAAAATAATGAAAATAAACATGAAAGTTCTTTTTACAGGATCACCTATTCTACTTTACATACATGGGCTAAAAGAAAGACTTAGTAATCTCTACATTTTATGCCTGAAAAAGCAGAGAAAAAAAGTATATCAGTCAGTGACACCAAATATGCTATAGCAAAGATTCACTTTGACTTCCAAAATGTGGCTGATGTTTTGAGATGCTTCTCTTTTTGAACATTCAACTTGAAAGACAAGAGGGGGGGACTCTGCCTTCAGAAAGTGCTGAAGACGCACGGTCTGTAAAGCATATCCTCTTTAAGTTACAGTATGCCAGGCAAACGATAGCTATATTTGAATATTTGAGATCAAAGTTTTACTGACCCGCTTTAAAATATCACTTTCTGATAAGTTACTGCTGCAATAGAAAAACAAAACTTGTAACTAAACTTTCCTAGAAATTCCAAAGATGAGAATGTATAGATTCAAACAGAAATGCAGGAGCAGGGATGTAGGAGCAGGGACAGCTAATTATTTTTTTCAAAGTCTTGACTTGGAAGTTCACCTGAATGTTTGGGGTTTTTTTTTCGCAAAAGACACAGTCCCTGCACCAAAGGAATTGCACTATAAGGCCAACATACAGCTCAAACCATGCAAAGATAGATGCTGAACATTTCTATTATCCATATCATTGTTCAGTTTGCACATTCACTTTCGCACTGTGGTAAGGAAGAAGAGGGAAAGGATCAGGCTTTTAGCCATCAACTCGATAATATGAGAAATGGTGCTATTACAGTATTATATATTGAGAATGCTGCCTAAGACAGATGTAGGCTAAAAGAAAAATGTGAATGATAGATTTCTTGCTGCCTGCAAAGCAAATGAAGTAAAGGATATGTGTAGTAGTCAGCGAGACCTGAATCTTATCAATAAAACATTAACTATGACAGCTGCCAGTGACATTCCACTGAAGTGCTATTTTTTCCCCAAGCCTTCTCTACTTACGTATGCCTACTGATTGTACACATATTATCATAATTAAAGGAAAAAAGCACATAGAAACACATATCAGAGGCCTTCTTAGGGCAAGCACAAAGTGTCTGCAGTGTTTCCTTATTTTCAATAGGGTATGAGTAGAATTTGCACTTGTAAGTACTTGGCTCTTAGAGGGATGATTTTCACTCAAAATAATTTACCTTTTGAAAGGCTCCTGATTTTTCTTCTAATCATATATTCCAGCTAGGATGAGAAAATACATTGTCATAAAATACTGGGAAATTAAATATCACAAAGACCAGATACTTAGCATCAGAACTCAGCCCCATTGATTTGCAGAGATCTTATATATATAAAAAAAATGTTTTCAATTGCTGCTTGTTAAATCCTCGGAGCATCAGGTAAAGTTTTATTTGAAGTCTGGTTCATGCCAGAAATAAGTGACCTTGTCATGAAAGAGAGTGAGTACCTTTGAGAATTCATTTTCACGTCATTAAAAAAGGACTTTTGTTTGGAAACGACGCTGTACACAACAATCCTCTTTGAAAAGCATAGCTACCCATCAGTATACAGCAGGAGATGAGGTTAAGCAGGTTTATCAGCTCAAGGAAAACTTGGGGTTTCGTTTTTTACAGTGCTCTCAGACCGCTTCTACTATAGCACAACTTTTGCACTCCCATCATTTCATTGGGTTCAGTGGAGTTGCTCACTTACACCTACGAAGCAAGGAGGAGCCTCGAGTGCCATGTTTGCACCGGCAGCCAGGGCAGAATGCTTGTCAGGATCCCAGTCTGTGACTTGCTGTGGTGGGGATGAAATGAAGATGTCAGGTCAAAAAGACAGACTGCAATGTAACTGATGTGGACAGCTATTTAGAAATCTGATGCAGGTCATCTGGGAGGACAGTTGAAGATACATAACATAGCACAAATTTCACTCTTCTCTATACGGTTCAAAACTGTCGTGTCACAACTGGGGATAGACAGTTGTCCGTCACTGATTGATTGCTTTTTTATTGATTATACCCAGACAACTAGATTTCTGAGGCCATCAAAAATGAGAAGCTTCTTTTTGCTGTAATTTCACAGTTAAGTGCTTAGTTAGGAGCACAGGGGCACACTGGAGGTATCAGCATACAAACAGGCATCGCTTAGTGTGCAGTACTGGCATGTGGCAGCACATATGGCACGATCCGTGAACACCAAACAATATGGTCAGGCCCCAGGAAGTTTGCAGGAAGTTAGAGCAAACACATATAGGTGACAACAATAACATGCAGTGTGAGAGGGAAGCGTGGACCCAGTGGAGCATGAAAATGCATTCACTCCCCCTTCTCCCAGGATGGAATATGGAATACGGCTGAAAGCAAAGAGCCTTGTCTTCAGCAGATCCACGGGCTGTATCTGAGACCCTCAGGATAACTTCAGTTGTTGGATTTACTAGTGTTTGAGCTTCCAGTTTGAGCTTCTGGGGATGCTCAACATCCTCTGTGCTTCCAGAATGGGGAAACACTAGAAAACAATAGCATTTTTTTGTACACAATCCAGATTATTTTACAGCAGCAGGACAGAGTGCTGTACAACATGCCTAACGCACATCAAATCACACTACACTACAAATATTTGAAGTAGCTACACCTACAGTTTCAGCACAAAGACGGTGGCTCTATTTCAGAGATGCATCGTGTATCAATGTTATTTTGGAGACTAAGATAATACTCCACCAGTAATGTACTGCCTTCTGAACGGCTATTCCCAACTAATTCGGCATTTTTGACATGCTTTCCCATTATTTCTTTTACTATTCATTGCATTCTTTTTTTTTCACAATTAAAGCATAGCTATTTGATCTGTTAAGCATAGACTGACTTAAGATGAACAGGTACCTAATCAAATATTTACATCCTGGTGATCTGAATATGTGCACTGCTATCATATTGTTTCTTGCACAAGAAAAACGCACAGAAGCTGAAGCTACAGAGCATGACTGAACACACCACAAGTCGTATCACGTAGCAGATCTGCTGTTCAAGTGCACTTTGGAATGAAGACAATAACAGCTCCTGAACAGGGAGAAGCACTGACATCTTGCTAGATAACTCTTGGGATTTTCATAATAGAAAACCTTTGCCTCAAAGCCGTAAATAAGTGTGCTCTTTAGAAACCTGAAACACTGTTGATACAAGTGTTTCTCACTGGTTGAATTAAAAGCTTCTGATAGAGTTAATTAAAGAGGATTTGCTCGATGAGGACTGAAAAAGCAAGAAAAAAATTACAGGTGTCTTCCTCATGTGGAGCTCTGTATTGACTCTATGAGAAGCTGCTGGCAGAATTACAGCTGACAACGCAAAGGGAAGATGCACGTCAGCTCCTGTGCAAAGGGAATTGAGGAAATTTTGATGCTGGCTTTTCTACATCTCTGATGATAGGAATTCTTTCTTCCTTAATGTTGGGGGAAGATGAAGATGTCCAAAGGTTTAATGGTTTTCAGAGCTGCCATAGCAAGCAAGCTGTAAAGACACACTCCTCACAAGCGGCAGCTGGAACCACAGTACATTCTCTTGCTGTTTACGGTTTGTTTATTTGTTTAGGATAATCAATTTATTTGAGAATTTATTCCCTGAGCAGATAATAGAAAGGTATTGCACAGGGAAGCATTTTTGTGTCCTGTCTGCCATATCTCCACAACATCTAAAGATTTAAAAGCTTCACATGCATGATAAAAGGCTTGCTTATGCCTAGGCAATTATTTTTCAAGTTTAAAGGCCTCTGTTATTTTAATAATGTTTTTTTCCATGCCCTAAAGGGCTTTAGCTAGCCTGAAGAAACAACTAACATCAGATTTCCCTTTTAAAACTGGAAGACAGCTATAATTTAAAAATGCAGTATTTACTTGGTTCCCATTTAACTGAATTCTATATATTTAGAAGCCTCCTAATTTATATTCAGGATCACCACTTCAATAGAAATGATCAAAATTTCATACATATTTGTGCACAGCAGCTCCTGTGTGCATACTGATGAGCACTTTTCAAGGCTTTGCTATTGCACTAACATTTGCAAACAATGTGCTGACATGATGGTCTGTTGGGTAAAAGCATACAGACAAACTCCCCAGACCACTCCAGCAGTACCGTCAGTCCAAATCTAAGATAAAGTGGTGAAAAGAGGCTGCAAAATGCAGAAAGAGGGTCAAGAGTCTCTGGAAATCCCTGTGCACGCAAGTCTGTCTCAGTAAAAGCAGCCTCTTATTTTTTCCTGGAAACTGAAGTCCTAGCAGTTTTTGCAGCAGCTTGTTCCACACGATTGAGAAGTCTGTATTTTGTTAAACACGCTTCTTATGAGAAGTGAAAAACCAAGGCTTCTCCCCGAAGGAAAGTAAATTCATGCTACCACTTGTCTCCGATTTCTACCACATACATTTAAGAAAAGTGTACTAAATATCACCCCTGCCTTGGGATGAACAAGGTCAGACCGTTCCCACCTACCCTCACCAAAGCTGGTGGCTGTGGATTTCATTATCGGTGACACGTGAAGCCCCTGCTGAGATCAGGGCCTGCCCTGGGAAGTGAAGCGCGTACACCCTGTGAGCGAGTGCTCCAACCTCAGAGAGTTCAGTCTTCTCAGATGAGGCACATAGATAGGAGTCAATGTGAGCATCTCCAGGAGGATTTTCTCCAGCTAGTCGAAGAAGGGTTCCTCAGGGCAACCTGTCATGGCTTTTCGAAGCTCACACCAGAAGTCAGCAGAGAGGGGCCCTGAATTAAAAGCTGTATGGATTGTAAGCGACTTGTGTCTTTGTCCCACGCCTTTTGAACTGTTAAGCCTTTCTTCCCCAGACCCCACACTACTGAGGGATCTCTTCCTTCACAGAACACTGCTTGTTAAAACTCACATCAGAATGTTTGACGGCTACTCCTAAAATAGAGAATAATCACAACAAATTTTTGACTGTTTCAGGCTCTGCTGTGCAGAACACAACCAAATCTACTTGCTAATAATGCAATTTCAGGTGCACTGCAGCATACACGAATTTGCGCCGTACATCTGTGGTTCTGCTCCTCATGGACTGATTTATCAGCTTATCAGTGTGTCACAACTGGAATAATTTTTCAGTTCTTCTCTCATTCTCTAGTATCTATAGCTCACTACACAAAGAACTTAATAAAGGACATTAACCTGTCTTAGTGGTAAAAAGTATAGACAAGACTGGTGATTAGAATCATAGAATGGTTTGGGTTGGAAGGGACCTCTAAAGGTCATCTAGCGTTTCTAGTTATTCTTCCCTTTAATTTCTAGAAAGCATTATGTTCTCAGCCATATGAATTTCTAACACAGAGCTGGACTGACTGTCTGCCATTCTTATTTTGTTTTAAAGAATGGCTGGTGAAAAGAGGCTAGCAGAAGGAAGTGCAATCCAACAAGTTCACTCTTACAGTAAGAGCATATTTCCCACAGAGTGACCGGTTAGGAAAACCAATCTGGGGATTTCTGCAGCAACTTTCTCCCTGTCACTCAGTGTCGCTTCTCACAGCCAGTGCCACGGATGTCCTGAAACGGCTGTACCCCAAGACTGCTGTGCCAGAGCAGAAGAACATTAAGCGTACAAATTGAGCTCTAGGTGTTTTGCAGTCCCACCTGGCTGACTCTAATCACCATGACAGGCCCTTTAAGGAACTGCTATTTTTTGGTTTGGTTATTTTGCAGAGTATTGCCCTACTGCAGTTCTTTACTTGCACACTTGCTGCTAAAAACTATAATTCATAAATTCAATGAGACATACAAAAATGGATTAATAACACTGCCTGTGAACTATATGCCCCCTTTAATAAAAGCATGTCTCCATTGGAAAATAATCAGGAATTACCTTCATTTTTAATAGTTCCTTCTAAAGAAGCTGTCCTGGGCAGGGGCAGGAAAGCATTTGCTGGTTTTCCTAAAGATCTTCAACCAATTACAAAGCCTCTCCACGTAAGTTGATGTATCCTTCCTTGCCAAAGTTTCTACATCTCTGGATTTGTTGTCTGTGGGTCTTTCACAGGAAGATAGAACTATCTAGCATGTGGGATAAGGTAGAGGATGTGGGATCCATAATGCTCATCCAAAAAAATCCTTACTTCAGCAATTTATCAGTATTCATCCAGATTTTCTTTCAATCTTGCCTATCTGCCATATAACAAATTCTAACTGGGTAGCTAAGTTAGTTCTTCAAGCAAATTTCGCCCATCTGTCTCAATTCTTGTCCTTCCATTCCCTGATATGCAGCTATGCTGACACCACACATCCTCTCTTTACAAATCACCTTGAGTAGACTGATGGGCTCTCTACAGCGGTGCTCCTCTGTGAATAGAACATCATTATGTCCTCCATTTCTGGTTCTTAGTTCTTAGCACCAGTAGTATTAATACACTGGGAAAGTGGTAAAAAGAAGCTCTATTGATCCTAACCCCAGATATGGAGTTGGATAAAAGACTGCAAAATGCAAGGGAAAATTTCTCTAGAAATTCATATGTTCTGGACTGCACCTTTAGCAAGGGCCATGCTTGCATTTCCTTATATTACCCACTATCACCCCAGTCAGCTTTATTTTCTCTTACTCTACCTTTTCCTTGTATTTTGTACAGTCCCTTCTCTTTTTCACGTTGCACAGCTGTTCTGAATTCTGCAGGAACCTTAAATCATGTCTCAGAGGAATTAAAAATATTTCTGTTACATTCAGTAGAGGAACCCTGCCAGGTAGGGGAGGGTTACTAAATACAAGTCAACACAAATCAATTTTTCCCCTCATGGCTGCTGTGTCTGCAGTGGTAGGGACAACCATACACCTGCACGTCTGCTTCAGACTTTCTGACAGGCTGTGATAGAAAAAATCAGCCCCCAAAATACATGAGCATGTAATCCTGGGTTTGGAAGTACCATTCTGAATTCAAATGCAATTATTCTGCATCTCTCTGTTAGCAGGGAAAATACCTTACTGCCTTTGCTTCACCCTTCTCCTTTCACATGAAGTTCCTTGTCTTTTGGGTTGGTTTTTTTTGCTTCATTGGGAGACATCAATATCTTTTAATAGAGAGATTTTGTGATGGGATCTGTATCCAGCTGTCAAATATAAATATCAAAGCCTAGACACCTGGCTTCATCTTCTGTTTCTATCAAATGGGCACTCAATCTCTTAACAAGGCATTTAGTCAATAAAGTCATTGATGGGTCATACGACTGTCAGCGTTTGCAGAGCGGTGTATTAGCACAGCTCGACAAGTCTCTCCTTCACAATATCAGATTTGGAGAGAAATGCGGCTTTGAGAGAACATCAGTGCAAAGCTATCAATGTGCAAATGCATCAAGGCAAACACCGATGTAGTTTGGAGGGCTGTAAAATAGCAATTACTTGCCTGTGCTGTGAATAAGATATTCCAGTTCCACCATCTGAAATACATAGATGTGTGAGCACGTTTTCCCTCCCTGACTTCCAGGGCTGTTTTTTCAGCAGCAGTGCCTTAGCTTTTGAGCACTGCGTAGAGAACACCATCTAATAACTGTTGGACTGTTCACCTTTGGTTCCATTTATATGTAAGTTTGGTATGTCATGGTTTTTGCAGCAACATCTTTGCATTTCACGTGACTGATACCTTGGGGATCTGCAAAATTAAGGTCATCTGCATGCTCTTCCCCAAGCACCAGAGCTCTTGTTCTCTCCCTTGCATTCTGTCTAAGCATTCTACCATATAACAAACAAGCCGAAGAAGGAAAAAGATGAGACAGCTTTTCCTTTGCAATACAAAGCAGCCTCCATTTGTGAAAAAACTTACCACAGACAGGAACCTTCTCATGCCAGGAAATCTCTGAATGCTTCAGGAAAGATGAACAACTCCTTAATAAGGAGTTGCAGTACTGAGCTCACAGTTGAAAAAGATCAAATTTGTCACATCCTATAGGGCATAATAAGGAAGCAAAATCCAAGACACCTATCTCCAGGAGCACAAGGTAGCTCCTTGTGCCTCTAAATTTATGTATAGGAAAACATGAAAACAAGTATGTGACGTGCTGCCTGTGGCTCTGATAAGAGGTGTGTGGGAATAGGAAGGAGTGTGTCTGCTTTCCATTTCCTGATGGCCAATGTAGTAATCGACTTTGATTAACTTAGATTTTACTGCGCCCAGCCTGGGAGTTGCAGTGTTTAGAACACGGGTGCTGGCAGCTTGAGTGAAACAAAACAAGGATCAAACTTTCAAAATCATTTCAGAACACAGAGGTATGCATCCAGTGCATATTTTTCCTAGTAGGAGAGACCTGCCTAACTTCCTTTGGAACTAAGTATCTCCTCTTCCTAGGCATTTGGATAAAAATTACTATCTACCTAGCAGCAGCTTCCAGCATCTAAACATCACCGCAAACAGCGATTCAGCAAACCCGAACATGGACTGAGGACATGGGGACAGAGACTAATGCTTACCTGGAGTGAGCTTTCCCTCAAAACCAGCTAGATCAGGGAACTGGAATCCATCAAGATTTTCTCTCCAGCACTGTGCATTTCTTAGTTTTCTATTCTTTTGCTAGAAAGCACTGACTTACTTGCCTATACCTGGAGGCTTAGTGTGCTCCTCTCACACAAGCTTGTCTGTATTGCCATGCAAATTTTCCACTCAGAAAGATAAAGCTTGTGGGGATGAGTGGGTTGTTATGGCAGAACTGTGCTGCAGGGTCTCTTGTGTTCTTCCAAGTGCTCTGTAGTGGATGTTTGTTTTTACTTCTTTCAGAATCCATAATAACTCCATCTTTTCTCCTTTTCCCCAGCGTTAGCCACTGCACATGAAAGCAAAGTCAACAAGATCAGTGGAACTAATATCATACTGACTTCCTGAGGGTGAGTAATCAGAATTCAAGCCATCGGGAAACAGCCTAAAAAGTAAGATGCTCCAAAGCATCTGGCTGCTAAAGGTCTTCACAGACATAAACAAAGAGGTTTTTTCTTCTCTGTCTTGCACACATTCTTTTTAATCTTTAATGGACAAAGATATAAATCCAGATATCTTTGGGGAGAAACCTGGACTGATAAATGGTGGACTGATAAATGGTCTGATGTCAATTAAGCCCTAATATTAAGATGCAGATACGGTGATTCTTCTCTGACTGACATGGAATGGCTTGCCTGCTCAGATCAGGAGAGAAAGAGAACCTTGGTGAAAGCTTTTTACTGATCTTCCTGCAAAATGCTCTTTTTTTAAAAAAAACAGTAGTTCACTGTTTGAAGTGTGGCACAGAGGTTGGAGTCTATTCTGACTTCCTTTAAGATTTCCTCTGTATTTTCTCTTTGCAAGGATGGATAGGATTTTATTTACACTCGGGCAGTGAAGATTTTAATGCAGAGTTCAGACCTGGTAAAAGATTCACCTGGAGCAGATCCATGTGGCTGTGGTGAGAGAAGAGAGTTACAAAGTCTTGCTTTCTATTAGTGGATGAGTTTATGCTCCCCAGCCATTTCTGGGTTTTACTGATAGGACTTCACCCTTTCCAGACCTTCTAGCTAAGTTAAGTGGGCCAACTCTATCTCTGGTGGAGGCCCACTAAAGACTGTGGTATTAGCATACTGTGACTGACACGCTGCAAAATCAGATTAGGCACCAATTTACTGGCTTCTTCAATGGCTGATCTCGCTCACTGTCATCCTGCCACCCAGACTTACAATCGCCTTGCTCTCTTCCTTGTACAACTCCATTTTAGAGAGGCCCCATAAATCATCCAGTTTGGCTTTTTACTGAAATGAGCAGAACATAAGCTTTTTTTTTTTCTCTTCAAAATTGAATTAAGCACTTTTGTACGGTACAGTCATTATCTGTAGCATAGCTGCATACAAAATGCTGAATTGGTCTCTGGGATGTATGAAGCAAAATCCTGCCCGGTTAGAATACAGCTTGAGAGACATCCTCTTGATTAAGAATGTAACTGAATCATGGTTCATTAGCAGATTTCTATCTGGAGAGGTAGTTTCTAAATTATGGGGTTTATATTAATGATGTCTAGCCAAACAGACTGCCTGGCTTTATCTTTTTATACGTTATCGTGATCTCTGACAGAACAAAGCTATTGACTGGGTATCTCTTAGTAATTACCCTGCAGAGTGAGAGCTGAGGTCTTTTGCTTTTTTCTCCTTACAATTTTCCTCTGAAAATGGTATCATTTTACTTAATCTTTTATACTACAAAGTGGGATGGAGTTTTTGATCAGCCTTTTTATGACACTTTTCCAAAATGAGCAGCTATATTGCATTTTTTTATTGTTCCAAACTGTTTTGAATCCTTTGACAGATGAATTTATTTCTCTTCCATTATGTCACTACCGTAGAGTTCTACTTGTGACAGCTTCTCTCCTCTTTGCCACAAGAACTGGGCCTGTCCTTATCCCCTCCACTCCATTTCTTCTTCCCCTCCACTCTCCAAGAAATGGAGTGGAGGGGATACGCTACTCAATTATGTTTTCACAGGATTCAATCAGTCAAGCTATGCTGATTTACACCAGCTGAGGTCTTGGATGACTATCTCTGAAATAAGATGCCTCCTTGGTCAGAGAGATTTCAGGCATATTATTTTACATGGGCGGTTTCTCCAGTAAATGAGCCTAGCCTGCCTATCTTTGAAGTTTTAGTCTAAAGTGGATCATTTCCTGAATCGTTCACTGTATTATCAAAGTGATTTCTATTTAAAAAAAAAACCCTCCTGTGACTATAAGTCTTATCAGACCATTAACATTTGCCTTAAAATTCCAGCTAAAGCTTAGCCCAGCAAGCAATTTATGAGAGGAGCTGGAATTCTGTTGCTAGATTTGTTTCCTTATTTCTTTGCCGTTCCTTAATTCCTTTGAAACCTTCCTAGGGAGAGACTGCAGTCCTGAAGGATGATAAATGAGGAAATGAGCAGAGGGCTCCAAGATTCGCAGGCAGAGGCTGCAGAAAGACAAAGCATTTTGAGGGAGCGACGGCTCTGTTATACAGTTTTGTGCTGCAGCTCTTTGCCTCTCTTACCTTTTGGCAAGGTCCTGTGGGTCTTGCTGATAGGGTGTAGAAGAAAGGCTGTGGTATACAGGGTCATTTTTTCTTCTCTCAGTAGCACACAGGTTTCTTCCCTTTAGCCTTTCCCTCCTGTTGTCACTATATTTTGGCTCGGTACTAGATTTTTTATTCACATGAATAAACATACGAGAGCAAGCTCCCTGAAACTTCAGTGGCTGTTCTTACTCAGGAGTAAGTTGGAGTTGGTTTTAACACTTTTGCCTAGGATTGCTTGTTTAAAATTCTGGACAGGTATGGCCTTGGGGCAGGTGGAGCAATGAAAAAAATGAACACTCAGTATCTTCTCAGGAGAATTTCTCCTAGAGCCCGGGCTATAATGAATGCTTGCTACTCTGCTGGTTTATGCCAGGCAAAAAAGGAAATATTAAAGACTTCTGATTTATCCCACATGTCCTTTTTTTCCTGTGAAACTACTCAATATCGTTCTCATCCAGCTTACTTCTCCACTTCATGCAAACAGAGTTAACTTGAAGGAATGAAATGAAATGTTTTACATAGAAAGTATTTCACTATCTACTTTTCTCCTGCAGATGCTGTGCAGTAGGTACATGGAGACTGCACTAGCTGTGATCGTCGACATCACGGTCAAATTCATTTCCATTTGTGCTGGTTTAAAAATTCAGGTTGTGCTTCGTAGCACTTTCGTACCAAGATCATATGGCATATCTGCTTAAATTTTATCATATACATGATAAAATTTCCTTTCTTTCAAAAAATCCCAAAAGAATTTAAAAGAGCAATTTCACCATTATTGTATTTTGGATATTAGTTTAACTGAAAAGCTATACTTCTTAGCTCTCATTTAACTTTCAATATTTACCTTAATAATTAAAAATAACAATCAACCCTGCAACTATTTCTAAGGGATTGACAATCACCTGTGAGACTAGATCACTGAAGGCAAAGCCAAGGGCTAATAGCTTCCGCAAGCTGCTCCCCAGCCAGTGCTCTGTGACAAGGTTGCTGTTTTAACCTCTTTTTTTTTAAAAAAAAAAATAAAAGAAAAAATCCAATATACATGTTTCGTGTTATTCCCAACAGAGCCATCTCTCCTCTAAGGCATAACGGAAGAGTGGGTTATAATAGCAAAGCTGGACTGCAGTACAAAACACAGCTAAAAAACCCAGCCATAGATCTGATTAAAGTTGCTGCTCTGAGCACCAAGGGTTACAGTTATATGGAATTGAATTTTCGAACAGCAGAAGGTGTTTTGCTTTTTCCACCTAATTCATTTCCTTTTTTTTAAAGGCTTCCCCTCTGAGGTCCTTTTTTGTGGATACTCAAGGACTTTGGTGAAAGTTAACTTCGAGTGGCACCAATGGAAATCCTGCATACAGCTCTCTGGGGATTTACAGGGCCTCAACAAGCTTAGCCAAACATTTTCATAAATATTTCAAGTAGGTCGCAGCAGGGGAACTCTGCAGAACCTCAGAGAAAAATTCCACTCCAAAACTCTAGCGAACATAGCTTATGCTCAGCTTTTTATATGCACAGACTCTCCAGCATCCTCCAAGGTCAGTGGAAACGGGGGGAGCTGAGCCCCTCAAGCACAGCCATTTTGCAGCACAGACTTGTAGAAGGCTACACATTTGCATTTTCCTGCTAGCCTGCAGCAGGGCTTGCACCGTGGTGCAGCAGGGAGCTAAGGAAGGGGGTCTTCCTCTATACCTCAGCACCGTTCCCTTCGGAGGAAATGTTATCTCCACTGTCACTGTCAGCTCTGTGCTCAAGAACTACTGAATGCCCTTGCCAAGAGACATTCATGATAAATCTGTGTCCGATGATTTTCACTGTCAATCTGCTCTTCTCAGAAAGCTGGGTTTCATTCTTCTGAGGATACAGGAAGGTAAACTGGGATGAAGTGTGAGGTGCAGCCTTGGGAAAAATCACCAGAAGGAATATAAATGAAGATGGAAACAGGTCCCCACGGTGTGTGGTTCATCATCTCCAACAATTACTGAGACTCACAATGCTAGGCCCTAGCACCTCTCCATCACCTGCCTGAAGGTGATCAGCCCTCTCTCTCAGTTGGAGGAACAAGCAAGAAATCTTCCCTATTGCAGCCAAAGTTCAAACCCCAGCCCATTAGCTCACATCACTATTAATTTCATTTTACATTAATATATATAATTGCTAATGCTTCTCTGTGGATTTCTCACACATCAGAAGCAGCAAATACATGTTTATTTAACTAACAGGATGCAGCCAAAGTCTCGATAAATTAGTACAGTAACCCTAGCTTCACTGGGACTTCATGAATTTATGAGAAAGCCAAACATAAGACAAAACCAGTAGCAACTCCTATCCCAAGCTGGGAATTATAGGACATAAATTCAGACCCAATTCTGATTTCCTACAAGAGTCAATCCTTATCTTGTCTTTCACGTTCAAAAAGTTGGGCCTGTTCTCATAACCTTCTAACTTCCCAATTTCACTTACCTAAAAATAAGCTGCCTGGCAATCTACTTGCTACGTTCTAATTAGTCTGCATCTCTCCAACAATTATTTTATTGAAGCTCAAATTCTCATAAAACAAACTGTCATTCCTGTCATATCCTCAGTCATTTTATTCATAACTTTAAGACCATTTATTTGTGCTCTGACAGTTTACCTTTTACTGCTGCCATAATAAAAATACTATTGGAAAATTGCATCTTTTATAGACATCGCAGTTTAAAGAGATAATTTTTATTGTCGATTTTTTTTTCTGTTTTACTCAAAGCATTTTTTTTCTCAGACAATCAGCAATCTCCACTTCCCAAGGTTCTAAGTGATGTATTTGAACAGCAGGAAGAATT
This sequence comes from Baryphthengus martii, assembly GCA_013396935.1. Taxonomy (NCBI): domain Eukaryota; kingdom Metazoa; phylum Chordata; class Aves; order Coraciiformes; family Momotidae; genus Baryphthengus; species Baryphthengus martii. The sequence continues at coordinate 28,580 of VWZK01018824.1, read as the reverse complement.
AGCAAAGATGAGGACAGTAGAGATCAAAACAATTTGAGGAATAATGAAGAGTGCACTAAAGCAGACAATCAGATTTTTGAACAATATCTATAGCACTAAATATAGACCATAATTTGGGAGACCAAGGGCCAAAATGGTAGAGTGGAGAAACCATGGACATCAGTACTGCTCGTATTATATGGGAAAAATGCAATGAATTTAAGAGGGTGAAAATGAAAGCACATTAGCATAAGCAGGTTTGTATAAACTAAACTGTAACAGGCAGCTGAAGAAGAAGCACTGAAGCCAAGAGTACATGCATGACTTTGGCTATCATTCAGTCTTCTAAACACTTGGAAAGTCACCAGAGAGATCTGGCAGAGAGGCACGGAATGAATTATTTTTCTCTCTCTCACAAACCTCTCTGTATGTACGATAAGATTTTTAGAATAAGATGTATAAATCCCTAGTGATTATTTAAGGATATCATTTAGTCTTGTAATTACTGCCGTCTCTTACCAGCTGTATGTTTAATTGATTGCAGTGCTTCAGGGCTAGAACGGTTTATCTTGGAGCTCCATCTACTGATGCGAAGGTGGCACGACGGATTAGAAACCACCCCACCGATAAATCACACCTGTAAGGCTACTTTCCAGGCTTTGTAGTGAACCACAGGGAATTAAGTCAGAAAATTGTGACTTGTTTCGGTCCCAGGTTATGGGATGAAGGCAACCTTTTCCTGGGTCAACACACCCATCCCCTTCCCCCCTGCACTGAGTCTAAGAAAAGCACTGCACAGACTGAGCACATTAGAACTGAAATAATGTATGTCACATATTGTCATCCATCTTTAGAAAATGAATACAAATAGATCTCCTTTCGGTAGAAAGCCAAGTATCTTTGCATAAGATTTTTCCACCTTCACTTCAGCAGGACTAAATGAGATATATCAGTGTAAAATCATTGCTCCCTGGTCCAGTATAATTTTCATAAAAGATATACAGCACTCTGTTTCAGAAAACAGAAGTCACTCAAGCCATCATCTCGGGTATTCAGCAAGAAAAGCACTCAAAATAGGTTTAATGCCAGCTCTCTTTCAAAAGAACTGAATTGTTATTTTCAAATAAGCTATACCATATTCATTACACAGAGACCAGGAAAAATTACACCTTTGTGAAGAATAACAGAGCATCTGGAAACAGACTGCATCTGAAATTTCAAACACTGGAAACAATGCAGGCAGAACAAACCCTTTCTGTAAAATTAACTGTGTAGAGACAGAGCTGTGACTGTATATTGAGATCCAAATTCATTCTATTGTCTCTCTGTTCTTGAGAAAGGATGGATGAGTTGTGACTTACACCTCCCTGACCTGACTGGAGAAGTAGTGCGAGCTGCATCATTTTGCAACTCCGTTTCTTGCACTCTTACAGCTTTAAATGAAGCAAAGAACATACTTAAGAATTGTGCCATCCTAAACACAGCTCACAGGCTAAGAGTGGCCTCCAGAAAGGAGTGTGTACCGTTGAAGTACATGAAGGGGAGAGAGCAGTAACACTTTGCTCCATAGCCTGGGGTGCCTTGACAGGCTCTTAAGTTTCATGAGGAACTCACTGCAGGAAAATCTCTGGAATTATTCTGGCTGTGCTAGCACTGCACACAGCTTGCTGGCAACAGAGAGAAAAAGGGATGTCCAGGGTCAAAAATACATCAATTTCCCAAAAAAAGAGAAAAAAATGCTACAGGCAAGTGCAGTGACACCTGGCAGTAAAGCGACCCAGCCAGACATCATGCGCACTAACCTTTGTCCAAACTGGATTCTACTTAGAGGAATAAGAACATTCAAAGAGAGAAACTAGGACATTAAATGACTCCTTTGGAGATTTGCTCATATAATAATGCACAACAGAAATCTTTTTGTAGGATTCTATTTCTATCCTGAGGTCTTTACTGGCTATTAATTAAAATCATATTGTCTGTTTATACAGAGAAAGACATCCACGGGCTCAAGTAGAAGATAAAAAGTAGGCCCTGCATAATTAAAGAGAAGTCTGAAAAATGTTTAATTATATGTTTTATCCTCTCTGGAAAGCAATTTAAGTATGTTTCAATTGCTATCAATAATGACATTAACCAGATGATTTTCAAGCATCACAAGAACCCAGCAAATGAAGGGCCTCTCAGGCATATGTACTGTACTCTGAAAAGTGGGGCCGTTGTACCCAGAGCATGCATGAGCAATGCAGCAGCTTCTTCTGGACTGGGCTGCACTTCCTGAAACAGTGCTTTCAACACAATTCTTTCCAAATGTATTGTACATTTACATTTTTCTTTATTAATATGCCCAATGCATTGTAAACCCTAAAAGCTGTGTTGATTTTACAAGTCACTAAAAACAGAACCAGCAGTAGGATAATTTCAACACTGCAGCCTTTTCTTCCTCCTCATGAGTTTTGCTTTGGTTCTGTCCTTGCGCAAGGAACACCCACCTAATCCACAATATTCTGCTAATTAGTCCTTGCCAAGAGTACTTTTATCCATATGAAACTTCCACCTGCCACTGTGAGAGAAACCAAGCATAAATGCCTGGCATAAAGGAGTAAGATCTCGCAGAAGCCCATAACGTTTTCTTGACAGAACTGTCTAGTCTAATTTGAATTTCTAGAAACAGCACTCTGTTGAAAAAACACAACCCATTCCAAAACCCATTTCATGAATTCTTTATCTGGATACACCTGCAACACGGCAAAATTTTGCCATGAGTTTTAAGAGACAGCAAATGGCAGCGCATCAGCTCCAACCAGGGAGGGTTCTGGCTGGCAAACAAAACTTGGCAGTGCCATGTATGAGCGGCTAGTGGTGCCAGGGCCTGTTAGCCCTTGCTGCCCTCCTGCCCCTGACCTTTTATTCTCCTAGAGTCAGAGTTCATAACCACAGCACATAAAAACTCTGCAGTGCCAGCCTAAGGAGGCTGAAGTAGCCTCCTGGCCCAAGGAAGGATCACAGAGCAGAGGGCTCTGGGAGCCTTATTTTTTGTTAGAGAATATAACCCCCAAGGTTTAACACACCTTCCTCTCCCACTCTCCTTTTTAGCCCTGAGCTTTGGTTAGAACAAGCCTCAGGAGCCACCAGCCTATGCCACAACCCCGAATACCACAAAACAAGCAGGCGCCATGACAATGCAAAGTTCTTAGCTGTGTCTGAGACCCTCACAATGCCAAAAGAGCCAGAAGACAACCCCTCCTTAGTTAAAAACTAACCTTTTCCTCAGTGGCTTCTCCTCCTGAGGCCTGGGATCCTCGCCGCGCTGTGTCTCCTCCTCCAGTGTGCTGCTGCCATGCACCATCTACCAGGCTGAGGAGAGCACTTCTCTTGCCAGCTCGAGGACAGCCATGTTGTGCTTCCCCTGAGGCAGCACGTCCCTGCAGGATGGGCTCCCACTTGCTGTGGAGATCTCCAGCAGTGGCAGCTGCTTCTTGACACACTGGGTTGGCCCTTGGTGCTCTTCTCTTGCCCTCTCTGCACAGGACAGAGACACAAGGCCTAAAGACAGTAGGCTGAATAACGGTTCCCTGCCATACAATGTCACTTCAGCCACTCCTTATTTTGGTATCTTCTTTTCCATTTCTTCCTCTCTTCAAGGGCATTTTTCACTTCAGGCGTGCTGCACACGGCTATTTTCCTCAGCTGCAGCATTGGGTTCCATATTTCCCCTGAGGAGGGTATATTATTTTTTCCGCCTCAGCCCCTTCACTGTGGTGCAGGGGCAGGACTGAGAGCAGGGAGGGTCCCGCCAAGGCACCAGACCAGGCAGACATGCAGGGATACCTGAGCAATCCCCTTTATTTCTTACATTTGCCCTCCTGATTCTCCCCCCATCCCACTGCAGGGGAGTGAGTGGCTTCTTCTCCTTTCTCCTTTTCCTCCTTCTCCTCTCCCCTCCAAAGCACTCCCAGGGTCCTCTTCTCAGGCCTTATTTCCAAGGGGCTGCCCCTTCATTTGGCCTGACCCACCTGGAGAAGGGCACGGGGGAGAACACTGGGTTTCCCAAGGCACTGTGGTGGGTGGGGCAGGGTTCCTTGGGTGCAGAGCAGTCGGTGTTGGCCACCATGGGTGGTAGCCTCAACATCTGCTGCACTAGCTGTGTTAGCGGCCCCATCACTAGGAACCCGCTGGTATCACAGGCTGGTGGTGACTCGGAGCCTGGCAGCTGTGCCAGACCACGGGGGCCTTGAACGGTCCCACCCAGGCTCAGCTGGTCCCACTTGTGATGCTTATTGTGCACCTCAGCCTGGCCTCTGCCAGGCTGCAGGCCCAGAAACTCTGCCCTTCACTTTGCCCTGAGGAACACACCAGGCCCTTAGATGCCAGGGAAACTCAGCTGAGGGCCCGGAGGGAGTGCTCCATCATCGCACCTCCTGCACAACAAAATGGCTGCTGCGCTGCAGGGCGGGGAAAGAGCACTGTGAGGGAGATGGGGTGCCCAGGCCAGCAGGCAGGGCTTTCTGCAGCTACAGTGCTGTTTTCTTTAAATGGAAATACTACATTAGTTTAATTTAGGCTTTAACTGCTTAGACACCACGAACAGTAGAGTGTGAGGGGACCCAGGTAGCAAAGCAGCGACATAAAAGGCGGGAGCTCTGCTTGCCCTAGGTGATTTTGAGGGGCTGAATTTGAGAAGCCAACTGCACCGTGGTTTCCTCCACAGCATTTTGACTAAAATTTCCAGGTAATCTGTTCCTGAGTTCCATGTTTACATAGAAAGAGGCTTGTCTTTCAGAAAATGCCACAGTACAGGATGTTCCTTATCCTTATAGTCAAGTCACTCTGATACCTGAAAAGATTAAGTTGAGCACCAAAGTTTGGGAAAAAAAAATAAATTTGAGTATAAACTGAAACCCTCCTTTTAAGTCTTCTGGGAAATCCAATTATGCTTTTAACAGTCATTATATGTGCCTGAATATCTGTTCTGTACATGTATTACGTACACACACCATCTGCCTATATGTGAACATCTGTGAGCCAGATTCTGCTCCACTGGAAAAACACACTGCTACACACTGCTATGATTCTTTTATGAGTTTTTCTTTGCTGTTGACTATACTAATATCAATTTAGCATAATTTCATTAAATTAATTACAGCTTTTTTTTTTTTTTTTACTCTAGTGAAAAGTCAAGAGCAGACTCTTCTGCATTATGTCAGTCTAAAGTGATTATAAATAAGGCCAGATTTTGTCTTTAATTATTTTTACTTCCAATAGTCTTTACTAAAAGAGATGCATATCAAACCAATTTATTCTCACTTCTGCTTGATTTAAGACTGCCTAAATTGCATGCCTAAATATCGACAGCAGCAGGACTGTTACTTAGCATTACATTGATCATTGTTCTGTTTGGACACCAGGTAACATTCTTTAGAGGGAAGTTCTTTCTGAGCAACAAGTCTATTGTTTCATGAAATGCTAAAATGCTTGTATTGTTACACAGTTTAATGTGATGAATGCAAAGGCTTTCTGCCCAAGGAATTACGATCATCTATAGTAACTTCTATTAAAAATGCATTGCTATATTCTGGAAGTCTTATTATGAGCATAAAGGAATTAAAAATATAAATCCTCTCCTTCAGTGCCCCACATAAATTTTATTTTTCTATAAATCATCTACTATAGGACTGATCAAAATTAGGCTGAAAATCCTGAGCACAATATCTCTCACTTTCACTTCATTCTCTAAATCTAACCTCCATTCTTTTTTCTGCTCCTACACATATTCCTTCCCTCCTTTTCATCTTATTTCTCAAGCATACATTTTATTTATAAATTATTCCTAATTCATTCCATGTCTAGTCTGTCTTGCTTCACCACATATTCTGTTCTTCACCTTTTTGTTCTCATGCTTTTCTCCCTGTGAACCCCACTTTCATCATGGAAATCAGTGTGAAAAGGGAGACACCTTGCTTCATCATTTTTTATACACAGATGCACAGAGTTCAAACTGAGAAAATTAATAATAATTTTTTTGTTTAATTTCTTTTGATCTCACCTTGAGACTTCCATGTCATTTTCTGCCAGGCAACACAGTCTTGCAATTTTTCCTTAATTCCTTGTTATTAGGCATTACAGTATATAAACTTTCTACATGCCATTACAGCTACTCAGTAATTTCCACACAGCAAATAAAATATAGGAACACTTTGAGAAAAAAATCAGAATATCCCAGGATCTCCTTATAAGGCCTATATCTCATTTCTTCTTTATAAGGTTTTTTTTCACATCAGGTTCTCTGAAAAACCAAGGCTGGTGGTTACAGCTTTTGCCCACACCCACTTTCTGTGTAACTAGGGCTAGTATACAGACAGCTCAAGGTGGAAGCTAATTATCATATGACAAATACAAAAGGAACGGACTGTTTTATCAATTTTCCATTTGTTAAGACAAATTACTAAAAAGTACACTGTCCTAATTCATAGATGTAGCCCAGTGACTCTTATGAGACTTACTCTGGATAACTCTCTAAGTAATTATAACCATTTCCTAAACATCCCACAGGAACTCACCCTACCCTGGGAAGCACCTCACTTTAGCCGAGGAGAAGACATCCACATTCCTAATCTCTATTCTGTCAAGTTTTGTAATTCCCCAAAAAATTAATTCAGTCCTGAGGAGCTCAGAGGGATGCAGTAGAGGCTCCTGAATTTAATAGTCTGATAGCAGACTGAAATCCCTAATCCTGAAAGTCATTTAATTGCAGTGTTTTCTGTTCAGTTCTGCCATTTGCATTTCACAAATCCAGTTATTTTCAGATATATTTGTATTCTAAACCGTGCGTGGTCTGATAGCCATAAGATTGTCATAGCACTATTACATGCATGGATGCGCAACTGTTTCTTTCCTTTCACAGTAAAGTTTATATAGAATTGGATGTAAAAATCCTCATAAACCTTCAAACTATGAGTTGGGTTTTTTTTTTTATTGTGACAAAGCCTAATAATTCAAACAGAACTGTGTTTTATCAAAGTACCTTTATTATGAAAATAAAACCTAATAAGAAGTGCTTTGCCAGGCACTTTGCAATTAAAGATAAAACTACCCAGAAAAATGTACAATGTAAATGGAATGAGGATATAGAAATGGAAATTATCATATATGAGGTAGAAGAAAAACTCGAAGAGCTTAACGCGCTGAAATTGGAGGGACGGGATAATCTCCATCCTTGGGTTCTGAAAGAAGTGGCACATGAAATTGCATGTCCAGCAGCAAGGATTTTTAAATAAAGCTGCCAACTGGCAGCGTATCACTACTGAAAAGCAAACCTCTTGCTTGTATTTCAGAAAGGGGAAAAAAGGATAACCAGAAAATATTCAAGCGTCTAGAAGGTATCTTGGGGAAAAACATCTATGTAAGTAGACATAAATTGAAAATGGGACAAAATGCAAGCTAAGTTTACTAAAAGGTGAAGCAGGTTGAGTGAATATATTTCTGTGGATTAAACCCACTATTTTAATCAGTAGAAAGTGCTGTAGATACTGTCTGTTAGGCTTCTGTAAATTAAGTTGTGAATAAAATGCTAAAGCAGGAAAAACCCGTGTTTGTGCTAGAAGTGGAACTGTTGTCTGGAAGGAGAGTATTAATGGAATTCTTGAAGGATCAGTATTGGAATCTGTCTTATTTAATATTTTCAGTAATGACTGTGACACAAAAAAAGAGTATGCTAATGAAAGTTTGCTGAAAGCAAACACGGAGAGATATTACTAATGCAGATGAGGATTGAAGGCTCATATAGGAAAGAAACATACTGCGACAAGTAGAATAACAAAAATGGAATGAAAATTAACAGCATACAATAGATATATAAAAAAACCAATAGCAGGAGCTCAGCACTTAGAAACCAAACAAGGAAGGGTTCTATTAGTTGACCACAGGCTACCTATGAGTCATCATTGTGAAGATATCTGTGGAAAATCTAAACACAATCCTGAAACGTTCTAGGGCTGGTATTGCTAGTAGATATATGAAAATATTAATACCATTGTACTGCATGGTATTCACGAAAAGCATTCCTGAAATCTCATGTCTATTCCTAATTTTTATTCTCCATGTTTGAGTGCTAGGACAGGTGGAAAAGACTGCTATAAAAATAGGACAGCTTGTTTTACTGGGATAATGAAGAAAGCTCAGCTTCTTTCCCCAGGCTTTATTACCAAGTTGCTAACAATCTACAATATTCACCAGATCACCATCTTGAATCACAAGACTGTTGGATAGATCATTGTCATGATAGTGCAGCCAATAAATCAAGTGTAAAATATATAATTTTGGGAGGGTGGTTGCCTAATTTTTGTCCCTATGTCACCCATAAATACCCATGTCATACTTTATTTACTACCTCAGCACAAATATTCATGACAATCTCTATTTTTTTACAGTAATGGAAAACCCATCTAGAGAAGATTCCTTATAGATAATGAGTTTTTATTTGCTTCTTAACTATTTGTTTTTAGAACTGTAACACTTAACACTTGGGGAAAGAGCGGATTAAGATATGTGTACTGACTGGGACTCATCTGAATGAAGAATATGCACAAATATATTATTCATTATGATGCTGGTTTATTCCTTTGTGAAAGAAGATTAATGACATTATTTTTAAATTGTGCTTTTAAAAAGCTATGGTTTTTTTAAGAGATAGCTTGTGTCTATTGTGTCTAATTAGTGCATATATTATATCTACTCTTCTATCCCTGGTTAATAATTTAAAATGCTGTACAGATTTGTACAGTACAGACTGGTACAGAATTTCTATTAAAGATGAAGGAAACTTTTGGATGTCTTCCAGTAAATATTCTGTGAACATTTCTGCCAACTGCACATAACAGTAACTATCATTAACACCTCAAACTTTAAGAATGCAGTGTGCTCAAAAAATACCAAACTCGTTTGGTTTTGCATGATTTGTATGATGCTAAAATAAAATACAAATATTGTAAATACACAGTAATCTGTGTAGATACGCGCTCTAGCCAGGAACATTTATCATTATGTGAATTTATTAATTCACTTTATTATTATGTGTAGTCATGTTAGAGTTTTTGTTCCATTAAATACTAAAAGATGAAACTTCTCTAAATATATATGAAAATGTTTACTATAGTATTGGAATAAAGCAAGTTCCAGTTCAACATTTTCAGATTCATTGTCCATGGAAAACAGGAGGCACATGTTAAGAGATTGGAGTCCTAGTAAACTTTAAGACACCAGTAATGTTGTGTGTGAAGTGATTAGAGTGTGAAATCTGTGAGCTCAATCTACTTTGAAAGCCAACTCGTTTTCAGGAATAAAGACATTTCTGGTGGTAGAGGCCAAGGACGCCTGTGGCAGATCTCAGCATACGCTACAGCTTGTTAAGCCTAAATCAGACACCGCACGAAATACACTCCTCGTGCTGGGGTTATTGTACTCTTCACTGAGGCTGAGGGTTTGAATTCTTCACTGTGAGGGTGGTGAGACTCTGCAACAGTTTGCCCAGGGAAGCTGTGGATTCTCCATCACTGAGTGTGTTCAAGACCATGGGCTTCTGAGCAACATCATCTAGTGAGAGGGGTCCCTGCCTGTGTCAGGGGGGTTGCAACTAGATGATCTTTGAGGTCCCTTCTAACCCAAACCATTCTGTGGTTCTCTATGTCAAAGCAGGTGTACCTCACCTCCTCCCAGAAATGCATCTCCTGTCCTCAGTTTAAATGCGCTATAGAAGTAATTCTGATAAGACTTCAACCCTCCAGTATTTTATTTTTAATAAAAATGTGTGTATTTGCTGGTGCTTGTTATCTTACAGATGAAGATACACAGTAGAAAGACAGAGGACTGTGGTTGTTCAGCCACAACTAGGGATCGTTAACAGGGATCATTGCTCACCATCAGCCATCAGGTAGCAATCACTTCCCACCACTGCTGACCTTGTATTTCCTTTTATTTCCTAGAACAGGCATGGGAAATAAGCATAAGTCTTTCAAGCAGCTACATTACATCTGTGGCTGAAGGCTGCACAGTCTGCTGCTGGGCACTCAGCTGCCCTTTCATTTCTTCCTGCTGGTGTTGAGAGCCAGAGTGCACTGGTGGCTGCCACGGCTGCCCAAAGCACTGGGTTTCGGAGAGGCAGGATCTCAAGAGCAGAGCAGTCGCCCAGAGAAACAGCCTGCTGCTGAGGAAAGAGCTAAAGAGGAGACTGCCAGGAGGAGCCACTGCTGTGTAGGTCAAGCTTTCCAACAGCAAAACCCTGCAGCAAAAGGCAACCTTTTGTGACAGTTGCCTCTCACAGCTTGAGGGAAATTGAAGGGATGATTTGGTGTCTTTTTCTATTTGCTTTCCGGAGTTGATCAAACTAAACTTTCCTGACTTAAAATCACTTTTGTTTTAGATTCAAAGGAAATACTGCTAACAATCTCTAGTCTGATTGTCATTTTTATGCTTCATAATAACTTATCTTGCAAATAATTCAATTTATTGTGATGAAAGACAGTCTGACTTTATGCTCACAAAGTATGAAATGCCAAGAAAATGTGCTTCTGGTTTCCCTTTTGCTTCCACAGTGAAAATACTTTAGCATGGCTTTACACCAGAATCCTCTTATCACTGTGTCTATCAAAGCTGTTGGTCAACCCTCTGCTACCGTCACCTCTTCTTTATCCATAATCTCGGCTGCTACAGGTGATTTACTGTCCATTGTTGATTAAGTCTCTCCTTTTTTATTCTGCTGCATGAAGGAGGTAGGAAGATGCTCTATCAATGCATTCAGTTTATTTTCTATCCCATTTTTTACTTTCTACATTGTGTTAGTGGACTTTGAAGTTCCAGGAGCCAGCTGGAGTAGCTCATCAACACACTTCATGTTGGAAAGACAGAGAAAAATACATGTTGTCTTAACATAGCACGAAAGTGTCACAGGAGGAGAACTTTTCTTCCTCACTTTGGAGACAGGGAACCATTCTTTTAACTCGTCTTTTTAAGTTTATATTTGCAGAAATCCTCTCCAGTGAAAATATACCTCAAGTATATGTAATCATACATATATAAATAATGTAGATATATAATCTAGAAGCTTCAACTAAATTGGAAAGATTCTGATATTGTGGTCCATAAGAGATCTAATGGAAGTAACATAGAAGAGAACGAGTGCTTCTGAACAGAATCCTCCAGGATACCTGGCTAGAATCTGCTAATGCAAATTCATCAGTGCTAGTGCTTCTTTTCTCCACCTCACTATAAACCACAGTTTGTCTCTGACATACGGGGCTAAGGAGCCAGCAAGAAGATTTATCAGCTCACTGGGAGAACACCAGTTCCCAGTATCAGGCCCAAACAGTGGATGATGCGCTATTGCTATGAATACCAGAAACCAATTCTAGCACGAACACCGCAGGTGAATCATCGCTATTGTCTGTTCTCTTTACAAAGTAGACAAGACTTGATGACAGTCTTCATGCTATGCTGATAAGTAACTACTATTTGGTCATTTCCTTTTTATTTGCTTTCTTGAAGTATCTGTGAAGAGTCCAGGAAGAAATTATGATAAGCAGCTGGTTTTATTTATTTTGCATTGTTTAAGCTACTTCGGATATTGTGAAATCTAATTCAGATGTGAGGTGGAGAAATGCAGTTAGAAAATGTGGGATATATACCCGTGTTGACAATCACAAATGGAATCCTGCCCACAGCAACTACACTTGATGTCTGTAGTGGTCTTTCAGCTGTCTCCTGCCTTGTCCATCTATGAGCATTGCTTTAGGCTTGCTGACAAGGTAGTATGACAATTTCAGCACAAAATAGGTGCTAAGTTAAAACGGGCCACCTACTTACTGGGGTGAGCGTGACTGTTTCTGCATGAAATCCCGTTTTTGCTGTTTGGGAGAATTCAAATGTGATTTTGTGCTCTTTGTGTGTAACAGAGTAAGACAAGAACTATAGCTGAGGGGAAGGAGAATGAGGACTCTGGATTAAAAATGTGTTTATTACTCTAGGCAGAAGACTGATTGACAAGCCTAGTGGTATCCAGGCCAAAACTCACTAAATTTGGGAGCTTACTAAAGTAAAATGGTGCTGTAACCAAAGCATCCCTGCAGCTGCCATAGCACTAAGAGTGGACTATTCTCTGGGGTTTCAGTTTCTCTTTTTTATTAATGCTAACAAAGGTGACCTCCTAAAGAAACAAAAGATATCTTCTGAAGGGATAATTACTAAGTTTCTTAGACAGATGATATAAGGAAACAGTAAGACTTTTATAATACACTGATATTTATTTATCACAAACTGACTGAGCATCTTCCACAGAAGGTTTTTAACATAGAGCTAATTTTTAGATAAGGATTTTTAAATAGTCACTTATTTGGGGAAAGGATCTGTGTGTGTGTATTTAGGTCTGTCTCATTCTTTTCCCCTTAATACATTTTATTTCCTGCTTATATGGAAGATGTATTAATGCAGGACAAGAACTGTTACATGGTTAGTTTTTTTTCCTTGCTGGGGTTGATTTCTCTCCTGGTCCACGTGGTACTCATGAAATAACAGATCACAGACTTTCCAGTTTAATCACTGTTGCTTTTCTCTGAAATAAAGATCTTGTTACAATAAACAAACAGCAGCCATACCAATGAAAGTCTCTGTTGTTAATATTTAAGAACTAAATTTTCCTGTTGCACATTAAAAAGATCCACAATTTTGAGTACTCAAGCTTTATTTCAGTTGTGTTTGTTAAAGAAACCAGAAGTGCTTTATATAACTTTTATACATTTTAAAGATTTTAAACTTATGTGTGAACTCCATCCAGTTTTCTCTGACCATAGCACAGAGTTTCACCTTTTTAATACAGCAGATGAAAATCACCATCTCATTGTGCTCCATTTAAAACTTGTGTAACAACAACAAAAAAAACCCCACCCCAGTGGAATTCCTGTTTGAATTACTGAAGACAATGTTTAAAAATAAAGGAATTGACAGAGAAAAAGAACTGAAAAGTTGAATCCATGTCTATCAATTTAAAAAACATAACTGGGGCCGGATTTTAAAATGGTGTAGCCTAAACACATTTTAGCCATTTCAAATCTCAAGGTAGATACGATCTAATCATAATGAACTGTCTCTGTACTGTATTTCCCCTCACATTTTAAAACAATGTTGACTACAGTACAATTTCACAGTGATTAGGAAGGTGGAAAATGCAGTCTACAGAAGCGACTCCAAAGAACTTTATCCATTGTCATGTAGGCTTGCTTTGGGCAGGATTAGACGGTCCCATGTCAGCAGATAGCTGAACCTTGCAGTTCTCTGACAGATCTCAGTGATGCATATGCACTAATGTTAGCTCAATGGTGAACGGAGTATTTTGTAACACAGGTCAGTCAGGGGATATTAAAAAGGCTTTGATGGTTTTTAGAAGGAGTTTCTAAATATGAGGATGACCACAGAAGAAAGCATGAAGGTGTGCTATCGATGCTACGTAGTACCACACTGTTCTGGGCCAGGTGAAGGTGAGAGTCCACATCTTGACAGTGATCATGAGCTGATAGGTATGGCGTGGATAAAATGTGAAAGGAATTTTTCTTCCCTTCTGAAAAGGAAGAGAAGCAGGACGTAATTAGTGAAAAAGAGAAATGGGAGGAAGGCAAAGGGATCAATTACATAATCCAGAACAATCCTTGCTGAAGGCTTCTGAGTGTGTAAGAGTGGGAAAAGATCACATATGGAGTTCAGAGGAAAGGATACTGCTGTAGCCTAATCTAGACAGGAGGGGAAGGAAGCCTGGTTTTCTAGTCATGTGGTTGGACAGAAGAGCCATATAAGACTGCTGGACAGTGTAGAGATAACCACAATATATTTTAATGGACAAACACACCCTAGAGGTGAAAACAGCTTCTTTCCAGCACCAAGACAGGCAAGGGAGTGCTGATATTCCTTAGCAGTTTAGAGAAGATTTCTTGCCAGCCTATGGGCCAGACCCGAGTTGAGTAAGGGATCAGTAAGGGATCAGAAATTCACCTGCAAGGTCATCAGCCAGTGCAGGAAGCCACAGGAGTCTTCCTGTAAATCCAAAAGTGAGAGATACCAGGAAATCAGTTACCACAATATTCCTTACAATTGGATAAACAGAAGGAGGCTGGATGTGGAGTGGTGGGGAGCATCTGAAGCCTGGCTAGTCCTCCTTGGGCAATCCTGCCTGTGCCAGTAAATGTCCTCCTGTTGATTATACCACTACTGATAGCCATAAACATGGGACTAATCAGGTATAACATAGAAGAGCTGATAATACTAACGCTATATCGATTTTTATATAATGATTTATAGCAGCACATAATAGACACTTCAAAACTACTAAAGATAATTTTTGAAGAGAGAATGTTAATCTTCATATATTATGTCTTAGACTCAAAAGATATTCGTGATTGTTATGCATAAGAAAACATTTATTTTAAACCAAGTTTGCAAATATTCGTTAATGGAGATCTCAGACTGAACAAATTTCTTGATGCAGTTGCTGTTGCTCTGTGAAATGTCAGATTTAAGAAGAACAATTTCCTTGTCAAAAATATTTACTGCATAAAATGTTAGCTGGAAAGTCTGAGAAGGAGGAAAAAAACAAACCCCAATTTTCTGCTATTCATTTTACAGTCAGACAGTCATTTGATTTGTTCTCTTTTAGCTAAATCATTGTTTTTCTTCTCTGTTTCGTGTATAAAGCGAAATGCATACTAAAACCACACACTTCGTATGATTCACAAGTTGGAAAGAAGTAGAGACATTATTGCTGTTGATTTCAATAACATGAAACCAGCAGGTTGCTTTCCTTTAATTTTGGCAAGATAATTCTTATATATGCTATTTTAATACAGAACTCTATACACATTTTATGTTACACTCCCACCATATGTGACATATAATGCTAGAGTAAATTAAGGAAGTTTTAGAGAAAAGACTCTTTACTGTGCCTCATTTTCTTTCCCATGTCAATAAAGGAGAAAATGATAAAAGACATGAAGCCCCATCCACATACAATTCTACATCTCATTCCAAATATTTATTTTGAAATTGTTGTGTCTTCTCTGTGTGATGGTCTTCCTAACGGTGTGTGATAAGCTGACTCAAATGTATATATAAACACATAACAGGATTGGAATAGCAGAATTCTTTGAACTGTTTGCAGACATAAGTATTTTCCTCACAAGCAAAGTAAAATATTCACTTTTCTATAAAAAAATCCAGTCTATCCTGCATACTTAGGTGAAAATTGTTCAAAAGAAAAAGCCACATGACTTTGAAAGTCATGCTTTATTAATGGAGAAACTGTTACAGCCCATGGCTGCTATACCTTTTGAGAGAAGACGGATAAATTTAAGTATGTTTGAGTAAATGTCTCGAATAATAGTATTATGTGACTCAGAAGAGAAAATTACTGGGGGAAATATACATAGCCTACCTTTCTCCTCCACTGCTTAAGTATCCAAATGAACACAGATTGTGTATCTATGGAAAGATATAATTACAGGTTTTTAAAATGTGTCGTCCATCTTCTTTCATTCTACAGCTAAAAGTGCACATTCTCAACACAGACAAAAATATGGAGCATAAAATTAGGAATATATTATCTGTCTATATTTCATAATGGCAGTGTTTAGCATGAACATCAAGGCCCTGGCACAAGCAAGCAGCATTTCATGACTGCATTTAAGAGCAGCTTCTACTGAAGCCATATCAACCAAATACCTCTGACCTTGGAAGAAATGGTAACATTTTCAGGCCAGTTTTTTAAAGATATTTAGCCACAATGCACACATGCCTAAGCACATGAAGCTGGCTTTAGAAATCTTCTGGGGAAAATGGTCTGCAACTGAGGCCAGGAGCTGATGACATTTGCATGCGTACTTTGCTGTCTCTCACTCACAAAAGGAGCTGCTGTGCATGCAATCCAGCACCCAGTTTCTACACAGCACTATGGTGCTCTCTCCTACGTGACCTGATGTCCTGAGCAGAATTGGCCTTGTTGCTGATCCCTGGCCGCAAAGGGAAGGCTGAGAGTCCCTCACAAAAAGCAGCTACCCAAGGCTCAGCCTGCAACCGGGATAGCAAAATCTGCAGGCTTGGATCGCTGCGGTGCCGGGTGGACTAGGGATTGTGTGCACATGAGGCTTTAGGTCTGAATTGCTTTTGAGAGCAAGTCGAGGCTTGTATGCTGGTATTGCACTTACAGAAACACCTCCCCAGGAGATAAAATCCTACCTGAAACTTGCAGGCCTCATATACAAAGGCCTGCTGGGTCTTTTGCAAAGTGAGAAGCCTGAATCGAGACTGAGCCTCTAGGACTTTTAAGACCCAGGGGCTGGCTGCTCTCTCCTAGGGCAAACCAGACTGTTGCCAAATCTCTTAAAGAGCCTGCTGTGCTGCAGCCTGAACCCACCAGATACAGAGGGTCTACCCAAGTCTTGCAGGAAGGTTTACTCCAAGGCTGCTGCATGGCTGCTGGCTGCTGCTGCTTCAGAGCAGCAGGTAGACGTTACTTGATTCTCTTGAAACATCATTAAAAAACTTCACAGCTACTTGGTGGTTTATTTTTATGCTATTCTCTTTAATGTAAAAGAAACTATTTGCATCTCAGGATTTTAAAACCGAATAGTCTGTTGGATATGTAAGAAAAACCAGTTGTGTGCTGCCTTATATTGCAAAATGGAGAGTTTTCTCCTGGAAATGGGCTAGTGTGTAAACCACGGTTTTGTAGCTACCAGCAGTAAAAAATAACAAGTGCTTTCTAAGCAATACTGGAACTGGAGCATTCCTGTATTTCTAACTGAAAGGCTGTCTTTTTTTTTCAGAGAATAAGGAATTCCAAGAAAAGGAGACAGGTCTTTTGAATGACATATGCTTTCTGCCTTCATCTTTGTACCTTGTTTTGAAAAGCAGAATGATGAAACAGTGTGTTTTTCTTCTTGCTGAGGCAGTCACTCGTCCTGATCAAGAGAAGCATGCTGCAAACTGGAAACAAAATGGAACTGAAATCCTGTTCATATTAAAAGCAAATGCATGAGAGGTATGCAAGTGAGTGTGGCTGTTAAAGTGCCAAGAGGGGAATCAATCACTTTAAGGCAGTACTCTAAGGGACACTGTATTTCTCTGCCCTGGATACTCCACCCATCCAAAACTCCCCTTCTCTGCATGCACCAGCAGACGGGAAAAAATGTGCAGCATGTTCCCCCTGCTCTTGCAAACACAGTCCCCACTCCCTCTGCTCCTCCAGCCAGCCCATGCCTGGCTGAGGGAGGGAAGACTGTTGGGACCAAGGCAGCTCCTCTGCCCCAGTTTCCCCAGAGCAGGGCACTCCCCACCCCTTGCCATGGACTCTTCTGCTCCACCTCAGCAAATTGCTACATTCTGGGGCAGCAGGGTCCATGTCCTATATAAGAGCCCTGAGGAGCGAGGCCAGGTGTGCCAGGGTGATAACCGAGGACGGATGCACCATGGAGGCTAAGGAGGCTACAGCAGTGGCGGCGAAAGCAGCTCTGAGGACCCCCAAGTGCTCCCGCTGCCGTAACCACGGCTTTGTGGTGCCGGTGAAGGGCCATGCCGGCCACTGCCGCTGGAAGCTCTGTCAGTGTGACAAGTGCTCCCTCATCAGTGAGCGCCAGAAGATCATGGCAGCCCAGAAGGCCCTGAGGCAGCAGGTGCCTGACCCCCCGGCCGAGGCAGCCGCAGGGCCCGCTGCCCTGGGTGAAGGTCCTGCAGTGGCTGCCAGGGCACCCAAGGCCCCCGAGCAGAGCGGCCACGAGGGGATGAGGGGCACCCAGCCCGCTGGCGGCAAAGGCAAAGGCATGGCGTGCAAGGGGCCACCACCACCATCACCTCCCAGCGGCCCTCCCTTCTGGGACTATGGTAAGAACCTGTCCCCAGAGCCTCTTCCCCTGTCCCACCATCTTTCTGTATTCATCCTCCTCTTCTCTCCATCAAACTGCCACTTCTGCAGATTGCACCTGCTGGTTCCTCAGGCTCCAGCTCCCCTTAGAGCCATTGTTGCTGTCTCTCCCACTTTCCACAGGTACTCAGCATGTTGAATGTGCAACCCTGCATTTATTTTCCATTTTGCTGGGTCTGCAACAAGGGTCTCACAGCTCTGCAGCGACAGGAGCAATGTGTTCAGTGTTGCAAAACTGAAGATTAAGCAAGTGGCTTTTCTCTGAGAGGGAATGAGTCTGGGAGGGAAGCCAGCTTGTGATCCCCTGTGCACTGCAGGTGCTTCTGCATGTTTCCGTGAGTGCTCTCATTGTTTATAAATTCACAGGCACAAGCCTCCAGCAACAAAAATGCAATGGCAAATAAATAGGGAAGTTACTGCTGCAGTTGCCTGAAGCAAGCATTTTATGATAGCACTGTAAAAGAAAGAGTCCTTTTGGCCTTAATTCCTGTAGCAAAGGCTGAACTTGGCTGGGATCACTTGGTGCAAAAGAACAGAGCATAGATTCTGCAGGTGGAAATGCTGTATGGTCTGTCCCTCTTAAATGGTTTCCTTTAATAAAGTCTTTCATGTGACTTGTCTAGTTTATTGCTATTTATTACAGTAACTCCATACTCTTACTATTTACTACAGTAATTTTATGGAAATCCCTACTGACTGCAGTAGTCATTAGTCTGAGCCTCTGGAGAGTTGGCAGCTTGCAAGACAAAATGCCTTCCTGAGAAGCCCAGAGGAAAGACTCATTTCAGACATTTCTAGTTCTCACCTAATCTATCAATAACTGTTCCTTTTTTTTTTTTTTAGCTTTGTTTCCTAAGAAAATAATGTTTATGGATGACACCGGCTGTACATGTACCTGTCAGTCCTTCCCTTAATAACATTTTTGATCTGCTGACCAATTTCAAAAATGTTTAGGGACAAATAGTATAATTTTAGTAGTCCAGACATCAACCTACTCTTGAAGCAAATTCTTCCACTTCTCTATCAACACGAGGGTGTGCAGACAAGAAAGACCCTATTTGTATTAAAATAACCACTCTGTTTTTTAAAGACTTAACAGAGGCCATAGAAGATTCCAGATGCAAGATAAAAACCAAAGAAAGTAACAGATTCCTGAATTTGAAATTGCCTGTGTATGTCCCTAAAACTGAGCCTTGTCTGTAAATTAAGAAGTGGCAGGTAGGACTAAAGTTAGAATTTTGTTATTTCTTTAGTTTTTGGTTTAAATTCTGCTAGAGTTAAAAGTCTTAAGGTAGGTTGTTTTGGTGTTGCTGATGGAGTGAAAAGAATAAGATGTGCAGCTAGTGTTTTATTAAGGACTAGTTTCACAATGCACAAGGCAGAAAAGAAGGCGGATCATTATCATCTGCTGCAACTTTCCATAGTTCCTTAAAAAAATCACAAAACAAATTAATGAGGTGCTAAACATTAAATCGAAGGGCCAGATTCTCCTGCCTGAGAGTGGAAATTGGTCCTACAGTGCCTTATACTGAGCAACATAGAACTACATTGATACTTTTATTTGTTCTTTTGTCATTGTTTCCTAGGTCATCCTGCTCTTCCTCCAGAATACATGGTCAACCCAGAATACCTGGAGAGAGAGCCTCCTAAAGGATATCCTGGAGGTTCTGGGGTGTATCCTTACCACCCATTTCCCGTGGGATTTGCCATCAATGAGTCACCTCCAGGGCTATCACTTCAGAGAGGTTTCAGACACGTTCCTAGCAACTATGGGCCAGGGAATGCAGCTTCTGTGTCAGTAAGTAGCAGTCTTTTCATTACCAGTGGAAATACTGCTGTCTTTACTTTTAGCTGCCTTCTTGCTGTTAAAGTACCCATGCAAAGTTACCCTGCTTATCAGTTACTTCACAGCATTTTGATGTATTATGCCAAAGAGAACACGAGCAAATGGTGATGTTAATATAGTCTGGCCTGAACCCCAGAAGTGCAACCCGTGCTCTTGCAAGGCGACAGATTTTGTGAAGTGTTTTGGGACTTACATGTCCTGCTAACATCTGCAACAGCCTTCTGGAATGATGGCATCTGGGCACTTAATATGGCCATGTTGGCACAGAATGTGAACTGGGAGGTTGCTCTACTTCCATACAGGAAAAATCTGAGGAGGGAGAGTGCCCAGGCTTGGCCAAGGCACCACAACCGCAGAGAAGAACAGGGGAAAATAAGCTTCCAAGAGGAAGCAAGTCAGCATGGTTGGATATTTTTTATTTTAAGACTTGGTTTCTCAAAAAAACAATGGAAAGTTGTGGCTAAGAGAAATTTCAGATGAAAAATAATATTTAGTGTCATAGAGCTCACACCTTCAAACCACACAGACACGGTAAGAAACAAAATGCTAAATTGCCTGTCAGTTGCAATGGTGTGTGTGGGCACTTGGAATTCCTTTCAGCGCTGTCAGTCATGTTGGTTTAAACTGGTAGTGTCCAGTTTTTGTACCACAGTTGGGCACATTATCAAATTTCCAGCTATCATGTGCCATTCTGTCTAGACTGAGTACAATTCATCAGTTCATGTTCAGGTAGAGTGATCTGCCTCAAGACTACGAGATTTATTAGGCTTGCATAGAAATTCCTTGTCACATTTTAGGGATTATTGAGAAAGAGGGTGGCTAGCAGCAGTCTGAGGTCCAGGTAAATTATCCTGGTGGGCTGGATATACACAGGTTGGGAAATGCCTTGTCTAGACCATCACTGTATGTGGTTTTGAACTTAATTTTTAACTGTCCTGAAACAGATGGAAAGGTCACACAAGTTCTATTTGCACCAAGGTGCATGAAACAGAAATTGTTCGATGCTGCAGATGTGTCCTGGAAAAAGTGTTTAGATGAAAGATACTTTGCTTCTTGTGTTTCTGCAGATTCCAGATGGAGGTGGAGATTTCCATCAAGGATACTATACTCCTCTGCCTCAGTTCATCCCACCAGGTTTTCTGCCAGGGATTCATTACATTCCACCTCCTCTTTCACTGAACATTGTGGCTGAAACAACCAAGGAAGCACATGGTAAGGAAGCATGAGATGAGCCCTGGCAGTTTTAATCTGGCTGCACTATCTAACCACAGAGGTGGAAGCCCCAAGTGATCCTGGTTCTAGCTGGTTTACAGGGGTTCCCACATTCCTGTGACAGAGCCAGGACTGAGCTCCTGAAGTGCCAGCGCAGATTGCCAGCTTGTACAGCTCTGGGAAGGGCTGAGTTAGGGGAAACAGCCTAATGTGCTTGGGCTTTCCAGCTGACAAGCACCTCAATCTCACGTAGACGTTGAAGCCCCCAGGACTCAGAGCTATTTCAGAATTTGATCTCAAAATGAAAATATTTTTCTAAATAGCTATTTTGCAGGACATATTTTTAAAATGACTTGGCTCTGTTGCAATTAAAGACAAAATGTTAAAAAAAAATGCAGACTAACGCTTAGCATGAATAATATGAAATTTCTTGCTCATCTGAAAATCCTGCATTTTAATTGCTGTAAAGAATCTTCAAAATTTCAAGCTGTTTTATTGAATCTGAGAGAATTTTAAATTTCTGGCATAGGTTAAGTCTTTGTGCCCCTCTCTTTTGGGTCTGTTTCATGTATTGTGCCGACAAGTGTATCTATTTGTGATTATATTTGGACGTTTTTCATTTGGCTGCAGCTGGCTGTGACCACAAGAGGGTAGAGCTGTGCAGAGTATTAACCACTAGCACTGGAAGAGTGCATAGCCAGTTTTATGTTCAGTTCTTTTTGAAAATGCAGATAAATGCAACTTTATTTCTGTTCTTGAACATGCAAATAAAAAAAAGTTAATCTGACTATGAAACAAATTTCAGTAATCACCCAGTGGAAAATCAAATCTCTTGTATAAGAGGGAGGAGAAACAGAGGAGTAAAGTCATCTCATTTGAACTGAAAAGATGCTGATGGTGGTTATGTGGGACAGAATATATGTTGGTGTTTTTTGGCCTGATTTCTCCACAACATAAGGCTCGTGCAGTCTCATTGTCTGTTAATGTCATTCCTCTCATAACTTTTCAACCGATTAGTTATTTTCAGCCAAACATATCTGTTGTGATCACAGGCCCACACAATATTGATCTGCAAGAGAAACAGATGCCTCCCACAAAATGATTTGTTTGCAGCCATGTCATGGTGTTTGGCTGGCTGTCAGCGTGCACTCAATTCCTGACTGACGTGTGTGCACCTTGGCCAACAACCAAGTGCCTGCCAGTCAGCCCAGCAGTGGGCACATATCTCCAGCGCAGCCAGAGCATACCTGCTTCTTGTCTGGCTGGAAAGCGCAAAAAAAGTCAGCAGGAGATGCAGTGGAGAAGGGGAGTATGAAGAATATGGCAGTGTGGTGGTTGTACAGACATCATAGAAACGTAAAGTTATTTTAAGGTACTGCCAAAGACATTAGGAATTTAATGCAGTGTGTAGGAGATACTGGTGTGCTGGAGGTGAAATAATACGGGCTGAATTTCAGGGGAAGAGTGGAAGACAGGGCTGGCAGGCAAATCAGACCATGTGTGCGAGGGTTAATGGGGTTTGTGATTTGGAGGGGACAGAAGATCTGGGCAATACTTCAGGGACAGAGAACCTGTAAGGACCTGCAGCTATTCTGTTGGAATGTGTGAGAATGGGAAAGAACTGGGAGTAGCAGACAAACATGATGGCCATGGAGAGAAGTAGTGGTATTGTGTGAGGAAAACAGGAAATCCAGTCCTGTATTGGTAGAGTGAAGTTGTACTGGCCAAACAATCACGAAAATGGGTGACTGGATAGAGGAGGGAGGTGATGAGAGCACCCCCCCCCAGAGAACAAAATGCCATCTAATGACCTCAGCCCTTCCTACACACTAGGGAAATCACAACCCAGGCACAAAGCCATAGGAAACAGTGCATCATGCATTGTGCTGCTCAGAGAACAATCCAGTTTTCTTAGTACTATGGCGAAAGTACAAATTAATTCCACTGCATAGTAGTTATCCTCCAGGATAGGTAGGAATCTGCAATTGTAACGCAGTGAGGGGAGATACTTCTGCATGAGATCATATACAAAATAGCTGGCCAGCAGAAGATGCAAAGGTAGAGAGAAGCTACAGCAAAACTAGTAATTCTTTGATTCTGGTATTCAGGATGCTTCAAAAAGAGAAAAGATGTAACATCTAGTGCATAGGGATATGTTAGGATTGCATCATGTCTTCTTTTCCCAAGAAAGGAACTGACTCAAACCTGCAGTTAGACTTGGGAACATCGTTTCTGCAGAGAAACCTCCAGAATTGAGGTGAAATGGGCTTTCTGGCAAACGCAGAAAAATGGATATAGAAAACTCTAGCAGAGGGACAACTGGTGAGAAGAAATGTCTACGATCTCTGCCCGAAAGGGAATCTGAGATGAAGACAAATGGGAAAAAAAAAAAAAAAGCAACTCCTGACTGAAAAAGATTTTTTGCTACCAGGAAAATTTGAGTCAATACTTGACTGCAGTTGAATGACTGAGGCCAATTAGGTTTACAATGTGATGTCAAGTACAGGCTGTGTGTTACACAATTTCATGCAGTATTGACTAGTCATGTTATGGAGATCTGAAAAAATAAACACCAAGTATGCCCAATAAAACCGCCAGTGCAGCATCTGAGGATAGAATCTGACTGCAGATCATTGGCTTTCTAAAAGAGCAAGCCACAGAAAACCAAACAAAAGCCCAAGTCACCTGTGAGGCAGTCAGGGACCTTGCGATGCAAACTGGCAAGCAAATACTTTATAAAATCAAAATCCCTAGTTGGATTAGAAGAAGGGATTATTCAGTCCATCAAGGCCTTTGAGAATTTACAGGAGTGTTAAAAAGGCACAGCGTAGATTCACTGCAGTCCAGTGGGCAAAAGAGTTGGCCTCATACTTCTCTTCCAGTGCAGCTTCATCACTTGCCATCTCAAAGCACTCTTGCTACCTTTCTTCAGGCACGGCTGAAACCTGCCCAGCCGACTGCTGTCTGAAGTGCTGTACTTCAGCTGGCAGAGCTGCAGCTCTTGATGTCAAGCACCTTTCAATTAACTTGCTTGAAAACCAAACTGGATTGACAAAGTCTTTTTGCATTGAGAATTTACCTCTGGAAATGTGATTGATACCAGGTGTAATGCAAACTGAAATACAGGGTGTGGGGGTTTTGGCTTACTCATTTTTAACTCTGACCTTTTCCTATTCATTTTTGTTTTAGCTACTGAAGCCGACAGTCAGGATGCAGGGGTGGCTCGAGAAGCTGACCAACCATCTTCTTCCCCAGAAGAAACAAGTGGAGACCAGTCTGTATATTCTAAACAGTAAATGAGCTGGAGAAGAGCTGAGTAGTAGGCAGCCCTATTTACTCCTATCTCCTATTTCCGAGGAGAGTGTTAGTTATCACTGAGCAGTCACAACAGCTAGAGGAGGGGGCTTAGTCCCCTACCTCACTTAATGACCATGTTAGAGTTACCAGGCTCACAGCTCTGCCTCTCTAGCACTGTAAAGCCCTTGTTCCTAAAAGATGTTTTCCAGACTCATGGTAAATCCCTTTCCCCTTCAACAGGTAGAAGCAGCAGCTGATTATGACTCTGAATTTGTTTGCTGAGGTCAGAGTGAAGCCTCTGAGCCACGTATGTTCTGTAGCGTTCTCGTGTTCATTGTGAATGGCCTTGATGGTTTGCACATCATTTCAACGTTGTTTGACTCAGTACAGATGAAACTAAACAGTACTGTTTGTTTAAAGGGCTCGTGTGGACAGCTTTGTATGTGTGTATTGGGTGTGCATTGTAGTGTATCAAAGGTGTGGAGAGATTGCCTCGGAAACGAGGATGTAACAGCATTTAGCTTAATTGGTCAAATCCATACGTAGAGTTTCCGATGAGAATGTTTAACGAAAAATGAAAGGTACATTCCTCCACTGTTTTGCCTGGAGGAATTGGTTTTGTATTAAGTGTATCAGTTGTTAAAATTTGATTTGGGAGGGAGTTTTGTATAATTAAAAAAGATACATTAAATTGTTGATATGGTTTTGATTATTTGAGGCTTCCATATCTACACCTAATTTTTCTAGCAAAATGTCAGCTGTTGCCCAGAACAGCTCTGTGTAACAAGCTGGAGAAAGATCCAGGCTTCAGTAATTTTCTTCTAGAACTGACTGCTGCTCCAGAGGTGAGTGCAATAAAATAAACCTTCTTTTCTGCTACTTGTACTCTAATCCCTTGCTCAATGCAAGCTGTAAAGAAATTATACTAAGCTCAAATTTTATTTTTTTTTGATGTAGTAGATGATCTGCTGGAATGCTTTCGTGTACACAAAAGGGTACTCAGAGCATCATGTCAGCTGTGGCAAAATAGATGCAAAACCATTACCAAACCTTGCTACTTCCATACACATGAAGGACAAGAACGTGACCAAGGCAGAAGCGAATGCTGTCTTGACCAGCCTGATTGTTTTCTGTAAGGCAATGACAGGTGTCTACCCCACTCTTAGCAGCTGAACAGTTACAACTGGCCTTCCTAGATCATTAGGAGTGAGGACAGTACTGTTTAATCTGCATAAACGTATCATCAGTCAGATGTTTTTCAGTGTTATTTCAGATTTTTACATGTTAGGAAATTTGTCCTCCAAGTTCTTGCACCTATCTCTGCATGGAAAAGTAAATGATGTGGTAAGAGAATTAAAGTGAGTGACTCTGCAGTTGATGAGAAGAATTATCTTACATGGATAATTCAATGTTTCATTCTTCCATTTTATAGCCAGCTTGTCCTTTTTAACCAAGGAAAAATTGTTCCTTGACAACTGGTATTGTCATACTGTGCACTTAAGGACTTCAAAGTGAATAATTTTAATTCCAAACTTAGTGCCAACCAGTGTTTCCAATAATTAAACTCTGTGATCTCTTCTGACTCCATTTATTTAAATAAATGACTTGGGGTAATGAAATCAATTTGGATTGAAATGGGATGATTTGGATTAGACAAGTCACTCAGAGGTTGTTCCAGCCTAAATCATCCCAGGATTTTATTGGTTTTTATTAAGGCTGAAGCCATATAGACCTTGGTCAAATTCATAAAATCTGGGAAGAAAAAGGAAAGTTAGCTATGATAACCACTTCTGAGATCTTTCTGCATGCAGGCTGCTCCTGACTGCTGTAGGAACACCTAGCGTTTGTCGTCATTATTATTTTCTCCTTTCTGAGGATTGACTCACTTGATGAATACTTCTGAACTTCTGAAGATGCAATTCCTAACACCTGACACTTGTCAACTCTCTGTTGTCACTGCCAGCCTCCAGGTCATCAGAAAGTAACAGGCTTTGTTTGTACACTGAAGAGGAAAACCTGAAATTGGGAACCAGTTCTTTAATGTTTACTCGCACCACTAATTTAATTACTTTCAGTGGAACTATTTGCGAGGGTACAGAGTTGACAGCGTTGGTTAGGTATGCAAGTTTAGGATCCAAGTTTTATACAGAGGTGTCTGTGACACTGTCCAAAACCTCAGATTATTGTAGATTTGCATTTTTTGTCAGAGCTTTGGGAAAACAAACCCAAGGGGTTCTAGAAGGCTCATGTAATATGTCCATTCTGCAAACATATGCAAGATTCATTTGTCATTGCCCTGCAGCAAACTGCTAGATGTTAACATTTCTGCGGTATCCGCTTCTACATCTGGACTGAAGGAGGTTTTCGTATGACAGTAATTATGAGACTCTTTCGAGGTCTTTTTTTCCCGTTTTCTTCTTGGAATTAGATGCACCCAGTTGGAAACCTCTGAATCCACGGCAAGACTACAGCCATTTTTTCCACATCAATGAGTAATTAATATTGAACATCAATCCAAAAAAATATTTAATTGCCTACCAGTAAAGTCAGCTTGCTGCAAACAAAATTATCTCTCCCCTTAAAAAAATAATTGTTGTGACAGAAAAGTTCTTTATGATGTGAAACATACCTACTTTGGAACAGTGGAAACTTTAATTAAATCATTCTTACGGGCAAGTGAGCCTGGTTTTCCTATTTTTTACCCAATATTTTACTACTGCAACATTAGCATTAGTCACAGAGTTACGTCTCTACTTACCTTGCCAGAATGTAAGGGGGACATCCAAATGTAAAGAAAGACTTTGTGGAATTTATTCCTGAAATCAGAGTGTCACTGCCTGCTTTGCTGTAGCCCAGACCACTGAGATTGCTCCAGACCCATCACCGATGCCTGGGCAGTGATGTGCCTGTTCACCCACCCACGCATTTGATTTGCAGGAGTATCCTTACAGGTAGGTACCTCTCATCAGACATGTGTAAGGCTTGAAGAGCCTAGGCTAGAACATTTCTGAAAAAAAAAAAACCCAAACCAACACCCAAATCAGCAGGCTTATTTTAGTATTACTTTTATTTATAGTGGGTAACATTTTTCTCACGCTGTTTTCACTTTTATTTTACACAACGGTCTTTAGAAGAGGCATTTCTGGTTTCATTTACTAATTACTGTCAGGGTTTTACAGTCTTACTGGTACAATCTACTCAAAAGTGTCCAGGCCACATAAGCTAAAGCAAATAGAAAACATTTACTTTTGCAAAATGCTTTTCTTATTTAAAACATGTTTTCTAAAGTCATGTGCATAGCTCCCTGGGAGAACCTTCTTAGCTTTCCACGACAGGCTGTTTCCCATTAAGATATGGGAAGGTGCAAATTGACTGTTTCGTATGCTCTTTCTACACTTCTATTCAAGTTAACTCCTAAGTCTCAGTCAGTACCTGCAGATTGTTCATGTTTTACATTCCCTTCCTCATGGACTGTCTGAAATAGTGAAATGGTTCTTTACTTTCTGATGTTCCTCGGTCCTGGGATTACAAAGGTAAGTATCTGTAGGCCTGCCTGCCTGCCTTTCCAAAGGCATGCACAAGGCTGATAATCCCATTCCCCAGAGCTGCCCAGTTTTAGAGAGACCTGCAGAGGTCACACCCGTTCGCTGGAATTACTTTACTGACTGAGTCTGCAGCTGTGTTCTTGTTTTCCTCCAAACACTTTACAATATTTTTATGTGCTAATGATGGCATACAAATGAACCAGAGAGACAAACTTCTTAAAAAAAATTAGAGCAATAACAAAGTAATTTTCATCTAAAGAAGCAGGCACACTCAAAGGGAGTACCGTAGAGGAAAATGGAAAATCAGAACCTGGAGTCATGTTTCCTTGTAGGGCTGTGAGTGATTTAGGGAGGACAAAGCCACCTGTCCATCATCAGCAGCCAGTGGTTGTACTCACACAGCGGGAGATACCCCACAACTTTGTTTTTGAAGACCAAGGTGCCATCAATACACCTTTGTTGTGTACTTCAGAGCCAGGGCAAGAGAGGAGCTGTCACTGCTCCCTTCCTGTGGCGAGACGCACAACCCGGGCCCG